>JAILYB010000244.1:0-504793 GCA_021437785.1 Rhodomyrtus psidioides | reverse complement strand
TATCAAAAGAGACAGCCAATAGCTTAGAGAACTAAATGAATTGTCATATCACGATTTTCTCTCCTTGGATAAAGAACAATGACATTAATTATATATCCACATATGGAGAAAAATCAACCAAACAAACTAAACATGATTGCTGATGAGGACGATGTACTCAATCCAACCCAAAAATAAAAAATGAGGAAGTAATTATGGCTAACAGAAGCAGAAACAGCATTTCACTAACAGCAGGCAACACATCTAGGCAGAACCAAACCAAAAGGAAGGCAACAATCAAGAAAACAATTAACTCTCTATAGATTAATTACCTCAATTTTTCGCTTTCTGCAAGGGAGGCAAAATTATCTGAACCTTGAAATTGTCTTTGAGACAATGCTTTTGGACCGAGGATTGGTGAATTAGTCGATGCCCCTTTACGCAAATCGTCCGGAAAGAAAAGAAGATACTTGAGAACAAAAGCCTACATGAGGAAACTTTTATTATTGCAAACAACATTAGTAAAAGAATACAACATGATCATAAAAGTAGAAAATGAAACATAGACACTAAAATGTTGACAAAGCCTTAAACCTGTCCCAGATACCATCTCAAATAAGTCATTGCAAAATGCATCCAACATGCAACACCACATCACCAGTATCAACCCGATACAGTAAATTTATTCACCACTAAAACCAGCAGTCAATAAATATTACAACTTGCAAATATGATGATGGATGCCGGACAGATTGAAACTTTGTTGAACTGCCAAATTGTAAGTTCAACATGTAGCCTACTGCATTCACTGGCAAAAGGATTGATTGTTCTTGTTGTCATTATATTGTTGTTTGTTTGCTGTATTGCAAACTCAACAATAAGCTGTAGTGCCTGCCTGCCAAAAGATCATAGTGATGCAGGCTGCATTCAAGATATTTACCCACTTCCTAAATGAATTCAAGACATCATCTTTGACAATGTCCGAATATTCAAGGAAAAACCATATGTAAAATCAGGATCCGGGCCTTTATTTCCCCTGCATTCAGACATGGAATGTCATCCAGTGCTTCCCTTATCTAGAATGTGAAAGTAGGAAGATTTCTAAGGAGAATTATTCCAGACCTTCAAACAGCTCTGTCTCATTGATGCTTCATTATAACTAAAGTAAGGAAACAACTAACACTCTTAGGATCTGGCTCAATTTCCTTGAAAGGCACCTATACTTGGTTAGGCCCCATTTTTTGGCTCAATTTATTTTCTCATAAAAAAGCCCCAACTTCAGGTCGGGTCGCCAATTTTGACTTGAACTTTTTGTCTGGTAAAAGAGCACCGACTTTAAGTTGGATCCCAATAATGACCTTAACGTTTTTTTTTCTCATAAAATATCACAAACTTTCAGTCAATACCTAAATTTGGCCCCCCTCAAGTTTCCATCCAATGATGCCATTAAAGATCCGATGAATCATTTCTCCATCTCTCTCTCTCTCTCCCTACACGTGGAATGACACGTCAGACCTGAAGTTTGTGATTTTTATGAGACAAAAACTTTCAGGCCATAATTGGGATCAGACCTAAGTTGGAGCTCATTTATGAAACAAAAAAAAGGTTCGGATCAGAATTCAGACCTAACCTAAAGTTAACGCTTTTCTATGAGACCCAAAATAGTTCACGCCAAAATAAAGACCCGACCTAAAGTTGAAGACTTTTGTAAGGAAATTGGGCCCTTAGGATCCCAATAGACATGCTTCAGATTTCTAGGAGTCAAACACATAGAAGATTCTGAAAGGCATACTTGCTAAGAACATATCAGCAGAACTAGTTCATAAACCAATAGCCTTGTATCTCCACAAAACGCGTTTGACATTTATAAGACATAAATGCAACAATTAAAGTAGCAATCTGCAATGTTGAGAAAACAAGACATTACTTGTACAGCTGCTAAGACACCGCAGGGCCCTCCTTCATGCTGCACTAAGCCCATGGATGTTTCTGGATCAGGGCTAAACCTGAAGTGAGGATTCGATGGTATTAGTCAGCTAGGTGTATAAGATACCTATAATAAATTACCAATATAAGTTTTACAAGCAGCATAGATGATGCAAATGCGGACATGAAAATCAATGAAAAACATACTTCTCTAGTGAAAAGAACATGAAAAGCAATGAGACTCCATACAGATATTAGAGCAGTCAATTTCGCTAGGATCACTCTACGGGGTAGTATTTTTCCCCCAATGATTGTAGTACCGAGTAATTCTAGACGAACTGTAATATGATCAAATTTATAAGTAAGCATCTCTTCTTGGAATAAATGAACTGGTCCCTGATTCATTCCACCACTTAATTGAAGAAATAACTGGAAAATAGAACAACTCATCACCTGATTGCTCTAGCGTAATCAACAAAAGAAGAATCCCCAACATTAAAAAGTTGCTCTCGTTTCTAGGGCTTGTTTGGTAACGTTTCTGTTCCTCGGAACAAAATAGAATCAAAAACAAGTTTGGTAACGCAAATGATTCTGATTCTGGTTATGCTCTCAGGAACACTTTTGGACAAAAATAAGAACAAAAAAAGTTGGTTATCCAGAAAAAGAACACTTTTGAGAATAAAAAAGACAACGATAGTCTTCTCTCACTTATGTTGGGCGCCAGCGAGGCGTGGGCCGGGTCAACCAGACCTGGTTCGGACAATTTAAAAAAAAATCAGAAATTAATAAAAAATAAAAAATAAAAAATAGAAAATGATTAAATGGAAAATTCATAAAAATTCTAAAAAAATTTGGAAAAAATCAGAAACAATTCCGCAAATTCCAAAAAAAATCTCAAAAATTAGGAGGTGGGTCATTTCAACTTGCCAATCATATTTTTGACAATTTTGCCTTTTGATTTCTCTCAAATGATGATTTTGCCCCTCTAGGACAAATCATTCCGGAAAATCTCGAAAATTCCAAAAAAAAATCCAAAAAGTAGAAAATGGGTCCATTCAACTGGCCAATTCTATTTTGCCCCTCACGGGCAAATCGTTCCGAAAATTCCCGAAAATTTCAAAAAAATCTCAAAAAGTAGGAAATGGGTCCATTCAACTAGTCAAATCTATTTTTGGTGATTTCGCCTTTCGATTTTCCTAAGCCTTGCTTGATTTGTTGTCGGAGTATCATGTTGCATTAGTGACAATTCACATGATATCCAAGGGTAAAACTGAGTCACCGATATGGCATATATGGATTTTATTCATTTCGAGCAATAAAGGATAATCAGAGTCACCTCTTTTATCCTTGGTATATGTATAGCCGCAAGAGAAGCATGGAAAATCAACAATTTTAGCGTATTATCCTTGCAAGTAACAAATCTAAATCATCCCTATTTTGGCCAAAGATGTCATGGCGAAGGAATCTCGCAATTGTGGGTTTTGAGGAAAGTAATCAAATGTGATTATGTAATTATTAGATTTAAATGACAAATTGGGAAGAGAAATTATTTTCCAGAACAGAAATTTTGTGCAGTTAACAAATGCGTTTTTGTTCCAAAAACAGAAATTTTATGCAGTTACCAAACGCATTCTGATTCTCTAAAACTCATCCGGGAAATAGAATAAAAAAAATTGATTCTAATCAGAATCATTTTTTTGGAACATAAATGTTACCAATCAGACCCTAAATATCTTCCCTTCCCTCCATATTTGCCAAAAGGAATTGTAAAACAAGATTTTAAAAAGCAGGTGGGCATATCAACATGGATTGCTAACTGGAGTCAACAATGCATTCCAACTTCAATTTACCACTATGATCTCTTTCTTCCAAAGATACATCCTAAAACTACCTTACTATACTTTTCATCGCCTTGACATCAAGTGAAGCGCAAGTAGAGCAGATAACTTACAATCTAACACTGCAGCATGGAAGCAACAATAAGAAAGCAATGCGGTCGACATCCAGCCTTTAAAAGATTATCCATCAGCATCTTTACTTATGTATTCCATACTCAGCTCACAAACCGACTAGCGACATTCTTCTTTTCCTTCTATTGCTAAGTGAAAAAAAAGGACATGCAAATAAAAGCAACAGAAATACAACTTTCAATTATCCAGAATGTGTTCCCGAGGAATCTTTAAAAGCACATTGCCTGATTTTTTTTAAAAAAAAAATCACAGAATTGATGAGGCATAATCAACATGAGGAGCTGTTCGAAGCAAATGATGCCTATGCACCAACTCAAGGGATATCATAATTTTTAAATTCACTTCCAATGCAATCACTATGATGCCTCTCTTACTTTTAAAGACATCACAAAACTCTCTTAGTCAACTTTATGTTTCCTTATTGACCTCGAAGGAAGAGTGAGTAGACAATAATCATTGACTCTGGCTACAAAGGAACCGCAAAGAGCTATTGAACTTCCAAATTCTAAACAACTACTTAGTCGCACTTCTAATCATATGCTTACTCCATAATCAGCTCATAAACCAAATGCGAAACATATTTGCAAAAATTGACAAAGAAATCCAAATGAATGGAATCCAATACCAATGCCATCTCTGTTATAAAACATTATTAGGATTTGAACAATACAACTCGTTCAAAGTTCGAACACACAGATTTGTACTCATAGAACAAACACCATTCCTAATTGCATCGGATCACGAGAATTTTGTTATGGCTTACTGGGATTAACTATGATTGATAGCACAGAACAAACAGAAAAGAAATTCAGCACATTTCAGTCGCCGCATCCCATACCTTATTCCTTGATTACTCCACTGAGCGAGAATTCCTTTCGTAACGTCGCCCCCAAAAACCATCGAGAACAACTGATGTGCTTCTTCACTCGACAGTTCTCTCCCAGTTCGGCCATCTTCCACTCCGAATTCCCCCTCTCTTCTCGAGAGAGACCTAGGCTTCTCATTATTCGGAGTCGACACCGGCGATGGCGACGGCGACGGCGACGGGGTAGGAGACGACGCTCCGGCGCTCCTCGCAGCCAGAAACCTCTTCTCGGCCGCCGCGGCCATGAGCTCCCTCTGCATCCGGCGGCCGTCTTCCGGCGACGAGGCTCCGGCGGCGTCCCTCGGCTTGCTGCGCTTGGGCTCCGGCGGCGAGTGCTGCATACTCAGGCGCAGCGCCATCTTCAGGTCCTCGTCCTCCTGATCCGCCATCTGCCGACCGGCCGCGAAAAGGGATCTCGAAAGAGGTAGAAGCGATTAGGGTTTTCGAGCTCCCGCTACTTCATTAGCGTCATCGAGTCGGCCGCGGCTGCGGAGAGCGACGAGAGATCGCGGGGAGGAAATGGTTGGAATCGAAGAGGATCGAAAGCTTCTGATGGAGGGACCTGGAATCGCCGATTTAAAACTTCTGCATCATCGGGGAAGTAAGGAATCGCAGCTTTCTCATTTCTCTCTGTGCCAGCCCCGGGAGAAACGATGTCGTTTCCGCCTGAGGCAACGGCACTGAGGAAGAAGTCGACAAGTTAACGTATAGGAGACTTAATTATTTCTATTTTCTGTAAAGAGAAATGGAAAAACTGATTCACAGAATCTATAATCGATCATCTTAATCGTTTAACTAATAATTAAAATCGTCGGGTTTCAAAAAACCAATCAGGCACGAGCACGCGGCGCGTGACTGACGGCCGGCTGTGAAAGAATAAACTTTTTAGATATCAAATGCGCTAAATTTAATGAAATCACGAAAATTCGATTTTAACGACGGAGTGAATAACTTCTCTGCAGACATGAGAAATCAATATTAATAGCGCAACCATTCTAATCATAGATCGAAATAACAAGTTATTACGTGTTTTAAATGCGCCAAGTTTGATGAAATCATGAGAAATCGATTTTAATCAGGAATAAGTATTATATTAGAATTAGCCGTGTGTGTTTTTTTTAAAGTAATTTTTACGTGAATTTTACTTTTTATAAAGTTAACGGACCGATTCACAACACCTCTTCTAAATTTTTATTTATTTTTTGCAAGTCGAAGCAACGAGGACGTACCGTTATGGTCGATTCTTTCACTCTAATTGGAGATTAAGGGTATGTTTGTTTCAAGAAAAGTGATTTTCAAAAATTCATTTTCTGGAAAGTGATTTTTTGAAAATTATTTTTTCGAAAAACGGTTTGTTTTTCTTCGTTCGGTAATATGTTCAGATTTTACATTTTATAAAAAGTAATTGGGATTCCTTTTTTTTTTTGGCTGGCCAAAAGGAAATACACTATTGGTTTTTTTTTTTAAAATTTTCGTCAATGATGGTGTCTTTTCTCTCGCGCTGTCTTTTCTTTCTTCCTTATTTTTCTTATTTATCAACCATTTTCCTTTTCCCCTTCTTCTCCACTGCTTCCTTCTCTCCGCCTTAGGCAGGGCGCAGCCGAACTCAATTCCGCTCGACGCCCAGATTTCTGCGTCGCCCCCAGCAGACTTCGACGAATCTCCTTCTGATCTAATCAATTCCGAGGGCGAGCAAGACCTTCCTCACTGCACTCGGATCGCCGGGATGTCGAGCGACAGCGAAGACCTCGACGAGGACGAGCTCCTCCAGATCGCTCTCAAGGAGCAAGCGCAGCGCGATGTCAACTACCAGAAGCCCGGCTTCAACCCCCGCAAGCCGGTCGCGAATTACGTCCAGCCGCCTTCCGCGCCCCACCACCAGAGGAGCTCTGCTCCCGCCGCGTCCGCGAGGGCGGGCTACGGCAGCGGGCAGCGGCAGGGCGTCGGCGGCGGCGGCGGCGGCAAGAACAGGAGTAGCAGCAATGGGAATAGGAGGGTGGTTGACGATGATGACGATTCGGAGGTTGAGATGCTGAGTATATCGAGCGGGGACGAGGATTCTACTAAGGATCGCGCGGGGTCGAGGGCCAGAGGTGGTGTGAGTGGTGGTCCTAGGGCCGGGAGGTACGATGACAGAGTGTGGGATGGCGAGGAACCCGATTCCTGGAAGCGCGTGGATGAAGACGAGGTGAGTTCGAGATGGCAAAACCTTAATTATCTGTTTTTTTTCAATGACAAGTGTATTCGCAGATAAATGTGTTGTTGATGTTGACGTTGAAGTGTATTCGCAGATGTCAAACGATTTCATTGGGTGTTTTTCACTGTGCGCAGCCTTAACTGAAAAATACTAAAGTATCTTTAGTATCTATCTTGGATAAATTCTATAGGCAATATTTGGTCCATGTTCTCGTGTTTGCGATGTTATCCGGGCTTGCAGCAATTCTGAATGATGGCAGAAGCTATTAAACTCAAGAGATGTCCAATATTACTTATTTTTTGTTTCTTGCGCTGTAGAGCAAAATGATTGTTTTGGGTCAAAATTTTTGTCCCTAACTGTCAAGGTTCAGAATTATAGAAATGAAGATTCAGTCATCATTAGAATAAGTTGCTCTTTTCCGACAGCTTGCTCGTAGGGTTCGTGAAATGCGGGAAACAAGGGCAGCACCTGTAGCTCCAAAACTGGAAAAGAAGGCATCAGTAGTGGGTAAAAAGGGGCTGAACACTTTGCAGTCATTCCCTCGTGGCATGGAATGTGTTGACCCTCTTGGCTTGGGGTAATTTTCTGTTCATTCCCTGTGTCTAATTTTTCTAGGGCCCCGAGGTAATTGGCATTGTGCTGGCTTTACTCTGGCCTGTTCCCCTGGTGCTTAGTTGTCAATGTTATCTGATGTTAAGCAACTTGTTGTTGGTAAGACACTATTACAGCTCTGCTCCTGTTTTGGAGCGAGCAAATTCTGTTTGTATCACATTTAAAGGTGATTTGAACCTTCATGTTATTGTTTTTACCTTTACTTATTTACAGTGGCATTAAAAATGACAAATTTATGTAGATATTGGCTATCCCACAATATAGATATTTGTGAAATAGACCTTTGATTGCTTTTGCCTTTTGTTCATTTTTTTCTGACAGGATAATAGACAACAAATCGTTACGGTTGATTACAGAAGCATCAGAAAGTTCTCCGTCAAAGAGTGGCAAAGAGAATGTTGATAACCTTCGTGGTACTATTTTATCATCTATCACCTTTTAGCATGACTATCTGTTAAAACAAAATATATCAAGGACCTTGGCTTTTACTGATAACTGATACATTAACGAGTGGAATGACAGAAGAGGTTCCCCATAGTTAACCTCATTTAGCTTCTGGCCAGACCAAAAAGGAACCAGTTAGGGGAGCAACACTTGGATGTAGGAAGACCTTATTGTTGGAATATATAAATATATAAATATTAAACCACGTCTTCTTCTAACAGTTTAAGCTTTTAGAGCAGTTGGCAAGTGGTCCCACCAAATCTTTCATATGGTATCAGAGCAGGAGGTCCTGAGTTCAAATATTTCCAGGCCCCTATTTGCCTCCCCAATTAATTTGTCTACGTTTAGTACTAGGCAAAAGACCAGACTAAGCGTGAGGGGGAGTGTTGGAATATATAAATATATAAATATTAAACCACGCCTTCTTCTAACAGCTTAAGCTTTTAGAGCAGTTGGCAAGTGGTCCCACCAAATCTTTCACACTTATTTTCCAACATTATTAAATCTTTAGTTTATTTCGAAGTCGTTGTCATATGGCATCAACAGACCAACAACAATTTGAGCGTGCTCCAAGCTTCTTTAGTAGGCCTTGTCCAATACACCCATCACATCATCTGTGTTTATCTCCCTGGCAAAGATGTCCAGCAGAACTAGAAGTCTTATAAAAGTTAGAAGTGGCTTGGTGAATCATGCTTTCGTCCATATTAAGTAAAGTATCTCTTGAACCATGAATATGAGCTTGCATGTATTATATTCTTGAGCCCCTCAACATATTTTATATTTTCACGAGTTGCTTCCAGTAGAAGCAAATAGGCCATTTCTAAAAAGGGAAGTCACATCATTAGGATTTGAGTTTAGTACAGAGTTCGGTGTTTATGGTAAATCTGCCTGTCAAACTTACAATGCTTTATTGCTTCACCTGATTGACTTGTCATCGCACAGGTGATACCATATGTGTAAATATTTTGTGGACTTAGAAGTTTCTTTGATGTTCTATTGGCTATTTTTCTTATTTTCTTGCATCTTATCTTTGTTCTGGAATTTTCATCCATTGCTTCTTTTAAGTCTGAGCAATACTGGTGCTTTAGAGCTGTTTTTTGGATCTTAATTTAGTTGCCGTGATTGATACCAACCCTTGCAGAGAAGCTGATGTACTTCTCGGAAAATTTTGATGCTAAGATTTTTTTATCCCGGATACACCAAGAGACAAGTGCAGCAGACTTAGAGGCTGGTGCTCTTGCTCTGAAAACTGATCTCAGAGGAAGGACTCAACAGAGAAAGCAATTGGTTAAAGAAAACTTTGATTGCTTTGTCTCGTGCAAAACCACAATTGATGGTATGCATCATCATGTACAATCTGAGGGCCTATTTCTGATTCTGCCGAGTAACTAACTATTTTTTGCTGCGATGGGGGTTATATAACTTGTTAAAGTAATTCTGCCTGCCAATTTCTTCAGTTTTTTTATTTTTTTATTTTTTATTATTTGACAATTCAAATGTTGATTTTGTCAGACATTGAGTCGAAACTAAAACGGATTGAAGAAGACCCTGAAGGCACAGGAACTGCTCACCTATTTAAGACTATTCAAGATGTAAGCTCATTGGCTAGTCGAGCTTTGGAGCCTCTCTTTGAGAGACAGGTTAGTAGCATCAATTACTGCTCATGCTTTCTGCATGCATACACTTCGTTGTGAGAGGTACTGTAAGTGATCAATGTCTTGTTGAATTGGAATTTAGGCTCAAGCTGAGAAAATTCGTTCTGTCCAAGGAATGCTTCAAAGATTTCGAACTCTTTTCAACTTGCCTAGTACAATTCGTGGGAGCATCAGTAAGGGTGAGTACGACTTGGCAGTTAGGGAATACAAGAAGGCGAAGTCAATTGCTCTACCATCTCATGTAAGATTTTTGTGGAGCCTCGTTATTTTTCCTGGACTGATCTACTCTCTAGTTAGGCGGTCTTTTTGTAAAGTGCAAGTTCCACAATTAGGAAGAAATGTGTCTGGATCTCTACTTTTATCATTGAGCTGTACCAGTGTTGTGACATTCTTTGGAGAATGGTTCTCATGAAAGATTAAGGAAGAAATGTGGACATTATTATCATAGCTCTGCTCTGCTGACTGAGAAGTTCTGAACTTAGAATTGATGTTGAAGCAGAGGGACAACATCTCCCCTAAGTATAAGTTTTTGTCCCAGTATGATGGCCTCAGTAGGTGGATATAAAATCAGTCTGGTCTAGTATTGTTATTTTTGTGTGGTACAAGCTGGATGATATGAAAAGAAGTGTGTGCCAGGCAAGCATCAAGAGATAACCTAAAAGAACAAAATATAAGTTTGCCATATCTGAAAGTGAGAGAGACTATTTTTGTAATTGTTGAGTGAGGAACTCTTGAAGTCGATTTTAGTTTCTCCCTTACAAAAATGTGCTTGTTTTCCCCCTAATAAGGATAAAATTGTAGTTGGGATTTAGATAATAAAGTACTTTGTGGTGTACTTAAGAAAAGTTTCATGTGCATAAATATCTTGCTTGTTTACTTGTGCTACAACTTTTGACCAACATCTCTCTACCCATCTTCCTTCCACCCTCCCTATATAATTCTTAACATTTAGTTTAAACTTGAAAGCGCTCTTGCAAGCTGCTTTCTCTTTCTTTCTTCTTTTTTTTTTGGACAAATAGCTGCTTTCTCATTAGAAAGCGGCTTTTGTTGATTGTCTTAATGTGTCCCTTAAGAGCTGTACATGCACTTTTGATGCATACGGTTCAGCAAAATTTGCAAAAAAAAAAAGAATCAATGTGTAGATTCCAGCCCTCTTTCTATCGAGGGTTCATCCTGTAAGACTTATCCGATCTTATCTATTGTTCAGTTTTTTTTTTTTTGAATAAATCATGTCTAGAACAGTATTAAAGATCTCATCGAAAACCTACAGCAGCTTGCCAAGCTGAAGAAACTTACTCAATGGTCACTACTAATCGCTTTTGGTCCCAAATCTTTGGGCTTGAACCCTCACGATTTTTTAAGTCTACGGATTTTCCTCGTACTATAAATTTCATTTTTGTTGGTGTTGACAGACTTGGTTCTACGTCAATTAAAAAGACGAAAGGGGTAGAACAAGTCTTATCCAGAGTCTTGTGCATCAAACTGTTGATAGAGCCTGATTTTGAGACAAGATGTTGTCTCCATCCAATATGCTGCGTCTTGTTACCATCCAAGGATATATAGCGCATAAACAGGACAGTATCGTAATGTGCTTGTATGACAAATAAATTGGTTACAAACCAGAAATATGCAGCTTTAGCCTATTTGACTTGTTCTTGTGTGGTCTTGAATGACTTGCTTTCCTTAATGAAACTGAACCATATCTCATCATCAATGCCTACAGGTAGGAATACTTAAACGTGTACTTGAAGAGGTTGAAAAAGTGATGCAGGAGTTCAAAGGTACACTGTACAAGTCTATGGAAGACCCTCACATTGATTTAGCAAATGTAAGTTCCTCTTCTTCTTCTTTTTTTTTTTCATTTTTTTCCCAAGTAAGAAGCTGCAAACTCAATTGAGGATGGATAATGCTTAAATAACATGCATACTTGGCTTCTGCATTGAAAGTAAAAAAAGTTGTTTCCTTGTTGTCGCAGTTAGGAAATAGAGAAATTCAGCTCTCTTCTCAGACCAATGTGATTGGTGGAAAAAAATTTTGGTCGGAAGAAAGGACAACTTCTGAGACAAAGCTGTCTTTTTTTGGTATCAACACTGTCAAATGACATACCAATCAGAAAATTACATAGTCAAATGGCATACTAAAAAATTATATGTATACCTTCATTGGGTACCATGCTCATATTGTCATTCACGTTGATAGGGAGTGGCAATTTTGGCTTAAATATGGCAGAATAGCTAAGTGTATGACATCTAGTCTAGCCTGTTTGTATGGTAGTGAGCTTAGTTGAGTTGGATTATCATGGTAATTTCTACAGTTGTGAGACCATGGGTGTGAAATGATTAAGGATCTGGGAATGCAGTCACAAGGTCAAGTTTGGCTGATGGTGCTCTCAGCTGTGGGATATTTTAGCTATTTCAATTGCCCCTTGTTTTAAAATTGGATGTGACTTTCCAGAGGTCATAGCAGGTCGTGTCCTCCCATCCCTTGTGTCATATGAACCTGTGATTTCATTAAGGAAACTAGAAGAATCATGTGATTAGCAGGTTGAAATTAGTGTTTTCAAATTTTTAGCTTGAAGTTGTCAACATAAATGATTAATTATATGATCCACTTCATATACACAGTATCGGGAAACTGTTGGTGCATCATTGTGGAATCACTATGTTTGTTTTAGTCTTAGAAACAATTAATCAATGTCATTCTTTTATTGTTTGCAGCCTGATGATTTTGAATTTTGTCATGTAGGATGACATGCTTGTTTACTCACTTTTTTAAGAGCATGTATTACTGAATAAACCAAATATAACTCAGAGATAATTTTGTTCTATGGTGTGGGTTCAATCTTAAATGGATGTCATTTTTCTATCCCTGAAACAGTGGATTCAAAGATATAAAGTGACACAACAACAATAATTGACTATTATCTTTATGAGCGTCGAGTATTAATTTGAGTAAGAAAGAGTTCTGACTTTAAAGAAGTTAGTGGGTAATGCTTACGCCACTGGGTGCAATCACATGAATACGTCACCTACTTGTATTTATTTTTGATTTCATTTTATTAGTAGGTTATATTAGGTAACAAATCACATATAATATGATTTTATTCTATTTGTAGATTACATTAAGTAAGAAATCACATATTGCCATTTTGGAGTTCTTGCTGCGGCTTTTATCCACATTTTTTGATTGGACAAGAAAAAGACAATTTAATTTGTCCGAGCATGTCTTCTGCCATTGGGACCAGTAAAGAATTTGATATTAGCAATCATCAGCCAATGCTTTTGGAACTTTTTCGGCTTGTCTTTTGCTGGTTTATGCAAATGACTCTGTTCTTTAAGGTGTTGGTCTCTTGATTGTTTGCTCGTGGCTGATGGCTTGTAATGTTTCTTGTAGCTTGAAAACACAGTGAGATTGTTGCTAGAGCTGGAACCCGAATCTGACCCTGTATGGCATTATTTGAATATCCAGGTTTGTATATTCATGTCCATGTCAGAATGTGATTTTCCTTCTGTGAAAACTGTAAGCATTTCCTTTTGATGATTTTCCTGTGAACTCATAGACGACTATTCAGTTTGACTTGCTGAGGTCTGGAACTCTGGAGATTCTTTTTCCGCCCATCCTTAACGGTTTCTGCTAGCCATTTATCAACAGGCCTGATGAAACTTTTCAATCCCCTTATGTAGCCCAAGCAAATTAATAGATAAAAAGCACGAATGGGGGAATCAACAATTGTGCACTTTCTGTTTAGATTTATCCTTCTGTATCTCTAGAAAAGCGTACTCTTTCCCTTGAACAGCATTGTTTCTGACTATTCTAGAATCAAAGAATTCGGGGTTTGCTAGAGAAGTGCTCTTTAGACCATGAAGCAAGGAGGGAGAATCTGCAAAACGAGCTGCGCGAAAGGGCTGTTTCTGATGCAAGATGGAGGCACATTCAGCAAAATATGAATGAGCCCGTAAGCTCACAATCTGAAGTACTAGACTAATCATGTTATGGCAGAGGAAGATCGTTCTTGTTGCTAATGATGATTTCACTTCTTACAGTCAGATGACAATGGTCCCAATCCTGGCTACATCAACGTGTTGGTAGATGCAGAGTCACTAGATTTGGCAGGCGAAGAAGTTGATGCTCTCAGAGGAAAATATATCCACAGGTTGACTTCTGTTATTGTCTACCATGTACCAGCATTCTGGAAAGTAGCACTTTCTGTTTTCAGTGGGAAATTTGCAAAGGTATTCCTTTTCTAATCTTCAGTTGAGATTTTTTGCGTGATTGGGTCAATACCTTGGGACGTTCTCTATTTTTTGCGTGATTGTCTATACATCACTTGGCCTTTCAATTTCAGCATCGTGTCCTATACGTATTCTCTGAGAAGAGGAATTATACAGTTATGGATCCGTCACATTATGGGATGACAATGTGTAACTAGTGAGTTTCAGCATTTGTCGATATTTGCATGTCAATGTTTAAGGGTTGCAAGAGAGAAGGTCTGAGATTATTCCTCAGATATAAGAGTACATAACATGCTTTATGTAGAGAGAGTGAAAATATAACTGACTACCTCGCTTAATACTTATTTACTAGCTGATGACTAACACTATTAGACATACTTCAACAGTGTAACATTTGTCTAATAGAACCACTTAAGAATTTGTAAAATCCGGTAAGTACATTGCTAGTTGCAGATAGCAGTGTGCTTAGGTGAAAGGGAACCCTTTCCTAGTAAGAAGAAGAGCCCCTTAACGAGCTACTTCAAGTTATCAAAGTTTTATCCGGATGGAACATTTTCAGGTTGAATATCTCCCACCTACTTGGGTCAACCATGGGTTGATCTTACCCTTTGCTGTTTAGGATTATTTACGGTTTCACAGCAAAGCACAATTAGATTATTTAATAAGATATTCATAATGGCTATGGCAATTTCTGTCTGTAATGACATTGTCTTCTGGTTTTCTCATCGCTGATGTTTACGTGGAATGGGCTGTTGGATTGAATGCTCGTTTTTGTCTAGCATTATTTAGAACATTCTTGCATCATCTTCAGAGTTGGTTTAGAACTCTCACTTCGACTTGTTCAAGAACTCTTGGTTCAGGTAGTCCATGGCTAGCTAAATCCTGTAAAGATCTTACGATTGTTTCTCAGTTGTTATGCTTTGCAGCCAAAAGAGGAAATGAATTTTGCTTAGGAGTTATTATAGTTGCTCTTTCCCTCTGTTTGTATCTGTGGGTGCATGGTGGTTTGGGTGTGGAATTGACTCTGCAGTTGTAAAAATAGGCATGGGCCATGGTGCATCCATGTGCATGTCAGTGCATGTGCTCATCAATGTGACACGGGCATCTGCGTCAGCTTCCTTGTGTACTTGTTGGTCACTTATAATAGAAACTTTGTAATTTGTCTGTTCGAATTTACTTGAGAACTGACTTTATTAAGGTCTTGATATCCCAGTCTTCCCAAGTTTCTGCTGATTCAAACATAAACAGCATGGGAAATAAATCCGAGGAAAAAGTTGGAGAAGGGAAATACTCAAGCCATTCTCTGGATGAAGTTGCTTCCATGATACGGCAGACCTTATCAGCCTATGAAGCAAAGGTATTTCTTTTGCATTTTGATAGTGAATTTTTGGCAAGTTCCTGAACATTTTGGACAGACATCAGCTTTCCGTTCTCCCCTGTTCTGAGAGTGTCATTTATTGCAATGAATATCACGTTTCAGACTACACTGATGTGTAGCTGATACTTTGATATCAATCTTTGAATAAATAAAATATTTCCATGCGCCTTTCTAAATTTAAGGAACGATTCCTGGAATCTTTATTGAAGACTTTTTCAGGAAAGCACACTCGCTTTGTATGTTGTCTCAATGACTTTTTAGCTGATTTAGGTGCTATATTGCTTTACTAATTGGAGGTTGTAATCTCGTTCTTATCATTGTTGAAAGTTGATTACTCCAGGTAATTTCAAATTTGATGTGTAGCTAACCACATGGATTTACATACTTTGTAATCTTCTATGAACAATCAATTCTGATAAACAATCTTTCATGTTCATCATAAAGTTAAAAGTTATTTTCTTTCTCTGGGTTTTATTGATATTTGAGTTTACTAAAAAAGGAAAATACTTATGCTGTGCTTGTTTACCTCACGGCAGCTCATTAAGAATGAAAAGTTATTTTATACGTGATAAAATATTTTTGGGCAAGGATTGTTCCCCCATCTTCAGTTGCATCATTGATAATGAGCTCACATCTAAAAAAAGAAGGAAATTATTTAGAACACCACGGTTCAATTTTAGTCTTTGAGGCTTGTGCTTTTCCATGTTAAGAGCTGGTCTCAAACGCAATGCTGGAGAGTCAGATGTATAACTTTCTATTGAGGAATTCAATATACTTTGAATTGGGATTACAAGCCTCTGCTTTAATGAAGTATTATTAATGGTAAATTTTGCCATGAAAGCATCATTCTGGAAATTCTCTGATATAGGCATTTGTGGCCATCTTTGGATTAAAAATCATGTCACCAACAAGATGTGACAATTTAGTTCAGTTGATGATCATTCTGACGATAACGTAAGATCCTAAAGGAATCCTTTAGGATGAGGCTGGTAGATACGATCAGGTTCATTTCAATTTATGGCATGAATGAGTTGCGACTTCCAATGATGACAGCATCACCTGTTAGTGGAGAGGGCATAGAAAAAAGTCTACTTTTATACTGATAGCATTTTGATTTAACTATCTAATTGATATACAAAGATGCATGTGGACATTCAGTGCATGCTGAGAGTGCTGATGGAGGAGGTTGAAGCCTTTAGGCCTTGTTTGATTACATGGACTGAACTCAAGGGAATGGGAACTTTCTCCTAAATTGTTTGGTCATCTCTAATTAAAGGGAATGGCAGGTGAAGTTTGGGAATAAAAAGGGCTCTGTTACCGTGTTTTCAATGACATGGAGGGACATGGTTTAGGGGCAGGACTTATTGAGTTGTAAACTCATAATAAGGACAGTACCAAATTCCAATTGAAATGAAATCTTTAGGAGAAATCAATGCAATTTAGGAGACATGAATGAAAGGACGTCAATTCAAATCCGGGATTTTCGAATTGAGAGAGACATTGGAGAGATATCAAGTGACAAACAGAATATCATACCATTTATAGATTACTATCTGATTCCGGCGTTATACCAAACACGATGATTCAGACTTTACTTTCCATTTGAAATACTCGGATTCATTCCCATTTTCTATACTTTTTATTTCATTCTTGCTAATCAAATGTTGGATGGCTATAGTAAAAAAGCGTGGATTCCTTTATTCCAAAAAAGTATTTTCAATTTATTGGTGGGACCTTTTGGAAAAAACGTCGTCGTTTGTCGCCTTATCATGCTCCTCAATCTTCTAATGGTACCGACTTTCAGATTTTACAAAAGGAATAGTGAGATCTGCTTTTGGCCTTCTGCTCCTTTTGCCTTGTGAAATACTTATCAGAATTGTAATTTGCATTTAGGTTGTACTGCTATCTCATTGGGAGCTTTTCAATAGAATTGAGCATTCACTGTCTATCCAGGTACATAACACCTTCCGGGAACTTGGAGAATCGAATATTCTCAGGTCGTACATGAGTGATGCTATAAATGAAATATCTAAAGCATGCCGAAGTTTTGAAGTTAAAGAATCAGCTCCTCCCAGTGCTGGTATATGCTCTACTCCTGTAGCTTCATTCTGTTGACATCTCCAATTACTCTGACAATCCTTGCTTCTTTGCAGTTTCAGCTCTTCGTGCATTGCATACTGAGATCACGAAGATCTACATACTAAGGCTATGCTCATGGATGCGGTCGATGACAGAAGAGGCATCTCAGGAAGAAACTTGGGTTCCGGTGTCTGTTCTTGAAAGAAATAAGTCTCCATACACGATCTCCTTCTTGCCTTTGGCATTCCGCGCTATTGTGAGTTCAGCAATGGATCAGATAAACATGTAAGTATTCCATTGCACTTCATGTCATTGCTTTGGCTTATACATAAGCAGCTCAGCACTGGCCTACTTAATTAGCCCTTGGTTTGTAGGACTCTTGAGTGCCTTCCTTTGATTTTGATGGAAGTTTATGTGGGTCTGTTTGAGGTGTTATTCCTCCTTTTCATTTGATAAAAGGAGAGGAATTCTCTTGAGGGGAGATCTTTATTATGCTCTATCCAGAAGGTGCTAAAGGAGAAAGAGAAGTTCTTTGCAGAACTAGGAGCATCCGTTAGAACTAGGAACATCAATTATGAGGACTAACATTACTCGGACAACAACATACTCAAACTGACTGAATAGTAGCCTTTTCGATTGATAACGACAAAGATTCTCCTCATCTCCATTTATGTATTGCAAATTTTTACGTTGAAGCGTTTAAATCAGCACCCAGCTTTGCAATGTCTTTTAGTTATTTTGGGCAATCAGAATCTGATTTCTCGCAGCAGTCCACAGAATGTAAAACGGAACTCATACCTCCAGATCTGCTTTCGGACTAGTTGAATAGTTCTAGAATGAGCCACAGTTCTTTTAAGTTTGACTAAGAAGCACTCTCGGTGTTTTCATCCAATCTAAAACTTCACTGACATTTATACGTTTACGCAAACAAAGTATTAATAGAAACTTAAGCTTTCCTCTTACCAGTCTTCAGTGTTTTAAAACAATGAGTCCACAACATGGTCCAGTTTGAAACATCAGCTACCATCTCTTGTTTTCAACAGCAATAGCAAACAAATTCTAGAGAGAGATAATCATTTTCAGCACGCACATCTTTACCTTTTTATTGTTTTTCTAGAAGCTTAACCAACCTTTCCCATCCACCTTTCATAATGCCATATGTGAGTGAGTCTAAGGGGAGCGTATGAAAACCCTGTTGAGATGCCAGAATATCCATCTGCTCAACTTCTCCAAAGGAAATTCTTTGCAAATTCCATAATCTGTTGGGGAAGGATGTGGGAAATTGGACAATACTGGGAAGCCTCAGTTTTTTGTTTTTTCAAATGTAGAAACATAACGTGTTTCAAGAAATCATCATTACGAGAAAAGCACACATTCAAGTTCATCGGTTTCGCTGAGAATCTCTCCAAAAGTAGTTTAAAGAAAGTATTATGCCTGTGTGGCGGGAAATCTTTTGCTTTCATGCACCCATGGTAAACTGATTGCTACAAGCAGACAAAAGCACGTGTCATTTTCTTGTATTTATTTAAATGCTTCCACATGTGCTCTAAAATATGGTTCTAATTTTGTGTTCATGGCTTTCCTTTTCAGGATGATTCAGTCCATGAAGAGTGAGGCAACAAAATCGGAAAATATGCTTCTACAGCTCCAAGAAATTCTAGAATCTGTTAGACTTGCATTTCTGAACTGTTTTCTTGATTTTGCTGGTATGGTGGATTTAGTGGTCATTGCATCACTTTTCATACTCCAAAAATGTACAAACATCCTAGTTGGTAACTATGATCCATTTGCATGCATCAACCAGGTCATCTAGAGCGCATTGGTGTTGAGCTAGCACGGAACAAATCAGGCAAAGAGAGTCCCTACTTGCAAAATGGCTACTCAAATGAACTGGAAGAAAATATCTTGACTGATCTCCCTGGAAATGCACATCAGCGGTTATTAATTGTCCTCAGTAATATTGGATATTGCAAGGATGAGCTTTCTTACGAGTTGTACAACAAATACAGACAAATCTGGCTTCAATCTACGTAAGTCTTTTGCATATTGAAATATAGTAGAACATGTTTGTCTGACAGGGCTGTCTTAAATTGCTTATGGCAGTATGCGCAATGTAAAACCGGAAACAAACTTAAGTCTGTTCTTAATTACCCAAATTAGCTCACACTCAAGTATTATTATGTTTAAAGTTGGCCTGTTGGTTGATTTCGGAAGGTACAGATCAAATATTCTTGCACACTAGATTATAATTTACTTGTGTTGAGAAATTATGGTTTATATGTTGCTTTTTAAATTGGCACTTCATATCATCCTACTTTTCGAGTCCGGCTTCTTTCCATTTCCTTAGATGGAGAATAATATCCTGGCAATAAATTAGTCAATGCACAAAGCAATGCCCTTTTCTTGCATTCCTTTGTTTATTATAGAACTTCTCTTGCCTTCTTATAAATTTTTTGAAATAGTTATGCTATAGAAAATGCTTATCTAGTCTCGATTCAGGGTAAAGGACGAAGGGGACAGTGATATACAAGATTTGGTAATATCTTTCTCAGGGCTTGAAGAGAAAATTCTTGAGCAGTATACATTTGCGAAGGTATGGCTTCACATTCACCCATGGTGAAGCTTTGGATCCATCCTCAAGAAGGGGTTTTATGTACATGTTTCTTCATCTTACTTGGTCATAGGAACCTTTTTTTATGCCAATGTTCATCACCAATGGGACTTCCTAAATGTGATATTGTGACGTCATGGAAGTGAGGTGATGTGCAAATCAAACATAACGTCATGAATCATGTGATAATTTTGCTTGGCATGCTGCCTGTCATAAAATTATTTTTTGATATGTTACTGAAAATTTTGGTGTCTCTGCAGGCAAATTTAATCAGAGAAGCTGCTGTGAGCTATTTGTTGAATTCTGGTGTTCATTGGGGATCAGCACCTGCGGTCAAGGTGAGGTTTTGAACTAATATAGGACAAGCAACTTTTCTTGACATTTTTATATGTTGAGCTTCTTGTAAAGATCCATAGTAATATTGGGACAACACCTTGTAGGGTGTGCGGGATGCAGCTGTGGAGTTAATGCACACTCTGGTAGCTGTTCATGCTGAGGTATGTTCTGCCTGTCTTATGATTGTATAATTCTAGTACTCCTTGTCCCACCTACTACTTTTCATGGCTAGTGTTTGTAGTCTTTGATCTCTTCTACTTTTGTTGTTCATAAGATGTGATCTCTATGGCTAGGATTTCACATGAATTGACAATCTGATATTATCGTTTCTGGTACTTAGTTATCTATGGTTGCTTCAATAAAGCTTTCCGTATTGTATTTGTCACAACAGGTTTATGCGGGGGCTAAGCCTCTGTTGGAAAAGATCCTAGGTGTTCTTGTGGAAGGTTTGATTGATACGTTTCTTAGTCTATTTAATGAGAATACAGGCAAAGAACTTAAATCACTTGATGCAAATGGTTTCTGCCAGCTTATGCTCGAGGTATGATTGCAACTTTTTTACTTTAGGCTTGCTAGCTTTTTCTTCTAATTGGAATGGGAAAATCGAGACATGGAGTTTGTCCTGATGTATTAGTTTCTATTGTTCGTTTCATTGAAAAAGTTTTAAGGCAGATAAAACGCTGCTCTCCTTAACAGACTGTTGCTAACAGTCACCCCATGGATGTGCTAATGCGGTTGTGTCCAAATAGTTGGGCAGGAGGAGAATTGGAGTAAGTGGATAATTAAATAATGGAGATTATAACCAGAAGTGTAATTCCAAAGCTTGTTCGTCTTCCTGTTGCTTTTGCATATGGCCCCAATACCTATGTCTGTAGCCGCTTTTACTACCATTTGCTTAGTCCTAGTGGACTATGTTAGGCTGCAAAGCGGGTTGTGGTATGTTATGTTTGTGCAGCCACCTGCAACGATAGCGATCCATTACCAATATGCAAATTTGTTACATGATTTTTTAACTCCTATTACACTTGTCTTCCTTCTCTCTCTGAGTCACACACTCATTTTCCAATATCTGGTATTTCCTACACATCCACCTGACCACTACTTCATGCCACCACCAGACGCAGTGCAGCCATCACCATCATCTCTCTTTCTTCAGCGTTTCCACCTCATTAATTCCTTGTTTCTTTGGCTTTCTGCATGCTGTGGCATTTTTTATTATATTCTTCTACACTTGATTTGCTGAACCAACCTATCTTACGTGTCTTCTGCAGCTTGAATATTTTGAGTTCGTGTTGAATCCATATTTTACAGCTGATGCAAGGGAGTCCTTGAAATCTTTACAAGGGGTGCTGTTGGAGAAAGCCACCGAGAGCATGTCGGAGGCTGCTGAGAATCCAGGCCACCACCGGCGCTCAACTCGTGGAAGTGAAGATGCGCTTGCAGATGAAAGGCAGCAGGGGATGGGTGTCTCACCAGATGATTTAATTGTAAGGAATAATAGTGGCCTGCTTATGTTTATCCACTAGGAGGACGTGGTTGTGTTTTTCTTTGGGTTCTTATCATGTTTCATGCAGCTAATCTCCGCTGAAGTTCCATGGAGCTATTTATGTGAGCCTTTTTCATGGATGAAATTTGAAAATCCATCTCGAAGTAAATTTCTGGGTTACACGAGAAGATCACAGAAGTTCTGATCAACATCTGATACTGTGACTTTACCTGTAAATCCTGTCTATGCATGAAGATCATGTGAAGTGGATGTGAAACCATAGTAGTGGGCTGAAATTTGGTGTAGAAGTTGAGAGTCATCAATCTGTCTTACTATTTCACGGTTTGGTTGCAGAATCAATAATCGGTGGTGCAATGATAGGGTTTAGGGTTTCGGGGTTTGGGGTTTAGGGTTTTGGGGTTTTGGGTTTTAGGGGTTTGGGGTCACTTTCCTTCTCGTTCACTTCATCTCTCTGAATTGCTGGTTTTTGAAGTGTTTGGTTGATACAAGCTTACTCTCTGTTCTGTTTGAATGCTACAGGCTCTTGCACAGCAATATAGCTCTGAGTTACTACAAGGAGAGCTCGAGAGGACTCGGATCAACACGGCATGCTTTGTCGAATCAATCGCATTGGATTCGGTGCCAGAACCAGCCAGAGCTGCATACACTCCCTTTAGGGGGGCCGTGAATTCACCTAGCAGAAACTACAGAGGCACAGCTGTGGTTGGATCACCGAGTTACTCCCGACAGAGGCGTAGATAAGTTCATAACAGCTACCCCAATTTTTCCTTTGGGGAGAGCTGAGACTTGTTGTAATCTATTTCTTTTCCCATGTCTGTATATGGTTGGCAGATACCTTATTCTTTCATAAGCAGCCTTTCCCCCTCGCCCGTGCCCACTTCTGTTCTGATTGATTTGTTTTTCTCGTTTGCTGCCAAGCGTCTGTTTTGCTGTTTATATCTAACTTAAAAGGACACGCTAGAACAAGCCCTCATAGCTTGTACATTTCTGCAATTCTTGTTTGGCCACACTCATCGTAGCTTGTAAAGTTGATTTTTTGATGCTCTCAATAGTCTTTCAGAGTGGTTGTCCACTTTCTCTTATTTAATGTGGCATTGTGCTCAATTCTGTGACTTTCCACTATGTCTCTTCTGGTTGCCCTAGCGAAGAGCTGTTCACTGATGACGGGTTGTGATCAGCGAATGACATTACTTCCGTCGCGTCCAGCTTCGCCTCCTTTCTTGATGTTTGTTTTCGCTTTTCTCTGCTTTTTTCTTCAAAATATTTGTTTGATAACCATTGGCTCAAAGGATGTCTTCGGCTGGTTCCGTGGTTTTCTGACCCTAGGAACTGCAATAAGGAGTTTGGCCTGCGCGATTTGCATAGGCTGAGTGGGATGAGGTTGGGTTGTGCAAATCCCAAGAGATGAACCCAAAGGTGGCCATATTGACAAAGTTGAACTACCCTTTCTTTGACCATCCAGTCCTGCAGCTTCTCGTGAGGCTCTTCATACCTGGACATCTAGCTCCTAGAAGCTGTAAAGAGCTACACGAAAGAAAGAAAATCCTAACCTTTTCATTTTTGTTTTGGCAAATAACGGGGTTATAATTACCAAGAACAAATAATC
The DNA here is from genome assembly GCA_021437785.1 of Rhodomyrtus psidioides. Lineage (NCBI taxonomy): Eukaryota > Viridiplantae > Streptophyta > Magnoliopsida > Myrtales > Myrtaceae > Rhodomyrtus > Rhodomyrtus psidioides. The sequence continues at coordinate 481,396 of JAILYB010000244.1, read as the reverse complement.
TCTACCATCTTTCCTTTCAACATGTGCCTACATCCTCTCCCCAGAGCCCAAGTTGTAAGGCTCTCCTACTTGTCTATCCTCCTATGCTTAATTGAAAAAATGGCCTCACATGATTCCCTTATCATAAGAATATTATGCGAGTCTCTCTCCATTGAATTCATCAATTTGCACGAGCCAACTCATGTCGTCACGCACACTTTCACCATAGAACAAGTTAGATCACCACACTTGTCGATGGACACCATCATCGGAGTATTTAATGATCTTCGCCGTTTCCTTTCCTTTTCTTTTTTCCCCCAAGCGAGAGCAAGGAAAATAAACAAAACCAAGCGAACTATACAGCTGTCATTGACCATATATATATAGCTCTCACGTCAGTTCCCAATGTCTGTTGGTAGGTTAAGGCGCGCATGACAACACTTCTGCTTCAGAAATTAACTTATGACTAGACCTGTCAAATGGGTGAGTGGTGTCGGATTTGGGTCGGATCATAAATGGTCCGACCCAAATTGACCCATCAACCCATTTATATAAAGTATAAATTTATTGACCCATACCCGGAAGACCCATACCCAACACATACCCGACCTGACCCATATTACTAAAATACTTATGTATTTAATCTAATCTAAGAAGACTTATTTATAGTTCATAAAGTTTATATTACAAAATTAATATGGAAAATTAATTTTTTTTACCATAACTTAAAAAAATTGAATATTTTATATTTATTTGGGTTAATACCGCAAAAAATATCAAACTGGTACACATGTGACAAATTTACCTCAAATTATTTTTTTGACTACCAAAAACCCCAAACTGATACACTTGTGATAAATTTACTCTAAATAATTTTTTTAACCAACAAAAATCATAAATTGGTATAATTGTGATAAATTTACCCCAAATTATTTTTTTATCATAAAAAATCTCAGATTGGTACACATATGACAAATTTATCCTTTGTTAATTTTCGTTAAATTGAGTTAATGCCATGAAAAATTTCAAATTGGTACACCTATAGCAAACATAGGGCAACGTGTACACTCGACAATAGCCAAATGTCATCTAATTTAGTAATTTGACGGTAAAATTTAATGAAAACTAACGGAGGGCAAATTTGTCACGGCTGTACCAGTTTGAGGTAAATTTGTTACAGATGTAATGGTTTGAGATTTTTCATGGTCAAAAAAATAATTTGGGGTAAAATTGTCACAGGTGTACTCATTTGAAGTTTTTTGTGGTATTAACCCAATTTATTTCATCAAAACCAGGCCCATCTCCACCGCTTCCTTTTGAAAACTTGCTCAACGAAAGCCCTTCGAGAATCGCCCTCCCATTGACTTGATTCTAGACCTGTGCACCCCCCCTCAATCCGTTGCGCCTCCGCCGTACGGCACAAAACCCCTCGACGATCTCCCATTGCCCCGCCCTGGCTGCTTACGAATACGCAACCGTGCGACACTTAGAAGGGCGGCGAGGCGTGCGGAACGTAAACCTAGGACGAGGAGGTGGGCGCCACCGCCGTCACCACCATCGGTCCCATGGTCGTCAGCAAGTGTGGCGAAGGCGTGAAGGGATTTGACAATAAAAATTTGCAGAACACAGTACCAAGTTTTAGAGAGAGAGAGAGAGAGAGAGAGAGAGAGAGAGAGAGAGAGAGAGAGAGAGAGAGAGAGAGAGAGAGAGAGAGAGAGAGAGAGAGGGAGGGAGGGAGGGCGCGCATGGTAACACTTCAGAAGCAGAATTTCTGCTTCTGAAACTGAAATCCATTTGGTAAAGACGCTTCAGAAGTGCTTCTGAAGCTGAAATTCGTTTGGTAAAAATATTAAGGAATCACTTCCAGAAGTGATTCTGGAAGTGATTTGGCCAAATTTGAGAAGCTAAAAATTGTAGCTTCTAAAAAAGAAATCACTTCTTCAACTATACGGTCTTCGCCGACCAACGCCCGCCTGCCGGCGTCCCCCGACCTCCAGCCGCCGGCAGCGCCGGCCACCGCGGGCCACCGTGGCCACCACCAACAGCCACCGCCACCGCCACCGTCGGCTGCCGCCGCCCGTAGTTGCCGGCCGCCGCCGCCACCCGCCGCCGCCGGTCGCCCTTCGTCGCCGGCCGCGGCCCCCCGCCCCCCGCTGTTCGCCGGCCTCCGCTAGTCCCCCGCCGCCGCCGCCACCCGCCGAAGATTTTGTTAATAATGTTTAAAAATTAGAAATTTCAGAAGTAGAAATTTTATCAAACACATTTCTTTGATCAGAAATCAACTTTTGATGGAGAAGTTGAAAAATCAACTTCTGCTTCTGATTGAGAAGTTGAAAAATCAACTTCAGTTTCAGAAATGATTTCTTTTTCAGAAGTGTTGCCATGCACGCCCTTAGTTGCAGCATGAAGACATCCCGAGGAGGAGGAAGGGGAAGATGAGGAAGAATCGAGGAAGAAGATGACGGCCGTGCGAGGAGTGAGGCAGTAGATGGGTTAAATGGGTTGTAAATGGGTCCATGATGGGCCCATTCACAACCCACTTGGTTTGGTCTCTTTGTTTTTTAAACCCATTATGCTAGCATACAAAAACTATATTGACCCATTTAGATGTTATTGGGTTATTAAATGGGTTGTGGACCCATTTTGACAGGTCTACTTCTGACCATAAGTTAGATTTCTACTTCTACTCAGAAGCAAAAGTTGATTTTTCTACTCTGTTCCAGAAGTTGAGTTCTGATCAGAGAAATTCATTTGGTAACAGTTGCAAATTTTTACTTCTAAAACATTACTAATTAATACAAAATCTTCTGTGAAAAAATATTTTCTATGACTGAAAAATTTCTACTTCATTTTAATTTTTTTTAAATTTCTTTAAAAAATAATTTTACTATTAAAAAATAATATTTACTTTTTAAAAATAAAAAAAAATTAACTCTAGCGGGCGGAGACGACAACTCGGCGGCAGCAGTGGTCGCGGTGGTGGTTAGTGGCGGGCGAGGCGGTGGTTGACGGTTGGTGGCAGGGGCCGGCGGTCGCGGGCAACGGTGAGCGGTAGTTGACGGGGGCCCGCGGAGATCGGCGGTGGACGATGGTGGTGGTGGTGGTCAGCGATGGGGGGCGGCGGCAGGCGGAGGTCGACGGTGGTTGGTGGCGGTGGGCGCGGGAGGCAGTGGTTAGCGATGGGCGGTGATGGAGGCTAGCGGCAGGCGAAGGCGGGCGCGGTTGAAAAGGGGTTGGGGGCGTAATGAAAAGTGGTTGAGGCGAGAAGTACATCTTGATTTGAGAAGTAATTTTTTTTAAAATTTCTCAAATTGGGGGAAAAACAATTTTACAAGTAAAAATTCCTTTTAAAAGTAAAAATTTCTACCAAATAGTTTTTACTTTAGAAGCCCACTTCCAAAAGTGTTACTATGCGCACCATTATGTGCTAAAAAGAATGAACTGTACAGCTCTCCTTTGGAGGCTACAATAGATATTGACTCCACCTGTTTTATGTGGTTGCCCAATGGAGGAAAGAGAGCAGGCTTAGTGTTGAAATGGAATTTTCTTATCTTCATATCAAAATACACTTGTTATGCGAGTCCATGGCCGGCATACAAAATGACATACGTAGATACAACCGATGGCCCCAAGATTAAGACGCCATCGCAAGTCAAGCACTCGAAGCCGTTCTTTTATTTGCCTGGTGGTAGCATATGGTGGCAAGATCGAGTGCCGAGAAAGAGACATTGTTGGTTTCGATGTGAACACCGGGACAAGAATGTATGATCACCCAAAGGAAACGAACAAACACCGGACGAAAACCGGCATCTTCCGCCTCGTCGACAATAGTGCTCGGAGCAACCACCTGCCAATCGCTTCACGCCGTCGTTCATCACTAGGCGGGGTTAAGCCTCGTTCCCAGAATGTACCCAATTGTCTATCGCGAAGACATGCTGCCAAAATTCTCCATAACAACAAGGACAAGGGAGAATATACCGAAGCAAGCACTTATCCTGATCGTTATAAAGTCCCCCTCTAGCTCCTCTCTGACAATAGCAAGAGTTTTACTGTTCTAGGAAGGAGCTCCCAAAATTTGTAGCCATGGAGTTCAGCATCCTGGCAATGTTGGTGCTTCTGGTCGTGCTCGTAGTCTCAGCAGTTTTTCTTCAATCGTGGAAATCACCAAAAGAAATGGAGGTCATCCCGGGAACCTTGGGTTGGCCGATTGTCGGCGAGAGCTTCTCGTTCATATCCGATTTCTCGAGTCCATCTGGAATTTACAGCTTCATGAAGAATAGACAAGAGAGGTAATTAATCAAGGACCAAGAGCGAGACCGCTTGTCGAAGCTTCGAAATCAGAATACATAACTAAAACATGATTTGTCAACAGGTATGGGAAGGTATTCAAGTCCTTTGTCTTGGGAAGGTTCACCGTCTTCATGACCGGGAGAGAAGCGAGCAAGATTCTATTGACGGGAAAAGACGGGATGGTGAGTTTGAACCTCTTCTATACCGGGCAGCAGGTTCTCGGCCCCACAAGTCTTCTCCAGACAAATGGGGAAGAACACAAGCGGCTTCGACGGCTCATTGCGGAACCACTGTCCATCGATGGCATGAAGAAGTATTTCCAGTTCATCAACTCCCAAGCTATAGAAACATTAGATCAGTGGCAGGGACGAAAAATTTTGGTTCTTGAGGAGGTTTCTACAGTTAAGTATCTACCGAAAAGATCTTCAGAAATTCTGCTTTAATACTCCTGCTCTAGAACATAATAGTAAGATATATTCTGTCTGCAGTTCACTCTCAAGGTAATTGGCCACATGATCATGAGCTTAGAACCGCAAGGTGAAGAGCAGGAAAAATTCCGATCAAATTTCAAGATAATGTCCTCCTCATTCGCATCCTTGCCATTTAAAGTGCCAGGAACTGCATTTCATCGTGGACTGCAGGTAGTTTTTTTATCATGTACTCAGAATATACTCATGATAGAACGAAAGGTTTTGTCTAGTTATTTCCCTAGTATGACGGTTCGACAAATTCAGGCTCGAGCAAGGATCGATAGCATGTTGGACAGCGTCATTTCTAGGAGGAGAGAAGGACAAGGCTTCCAAAATGATTTCCTGGAGTCCCTGATAATCAAGCACAGCAAAGCAGAAGATGGAGAAGCCAACAAAGAGAAGCTAACCGACAAGCAAATGAAGGACAATGTAATAACTCTTCTAGTTGCTGGTCATGACACCACCACTGCTGGTTTGACTTGGCTAATCAAATTTCTTGGAGAGAACCCTCAAGTTCTGCAGCGGCTCAGGGTACTCCCGTTTCGCGATGAACTCTGTTCAACTGAAATTGTTACCTAACAATATTGAAGAACGGGTTGTATGCATCGAATGCAGGAAGAACATAAGGAAATTCAAGCGAAAGGCAAGGGCGGAGCGAATCTATCTTGGAGTGAAGTCAATAACATGCCTTATACCGCTAAAGTAAGCAAGACCTTAACTTCATTGCATTAATTAGGCTACTGAAAACTGGAAGATAGATGTAGAATTTTTTTGATCTTTGGTATTTCAGGTAATAAGTGAAACTCTAAGGAGAGCCACAGTATTACCATGGTTCTCAAGGAAAGCTGCTCAAGATTTTGAGATTGATGGTATGCATCCCGATAGAATGACCAAACATGCTAATCAGAAAGACGCAATTTCAAATGCTTACTAGTACTGGCTCTTGGTCTTTTACAGGATATAAGATCAAGAAAGGTTGGTCGGTGAACCTGGATGTTGTTTCTATTCACCATGACCCTGAAGTTTTCCCTCAACCAGAAGTTTTTAACCCTTCCAGATTTGATGTCAGCATCTTTCTGTCGCTTCGTCCTAGAGCCCACGTTTTATTTCTTATTTCCAGCTGATTTTTTCTTTTAATTATTGATCTCAGGAACCTTTGAAGCCTTTCAGCTTCCTTGGATTCGGTAGTGGACCACGTATGTGCCCCGGGATCAATCTGGCAAAGATGGAGATCTCCATTTTCATTCATCACTTAGCCTGCAGATACAAGTAAGAACAAAACATGCTCATTTTGATAAACAGTCTCATCTTCCTGCTAGAACATTTTAGTTTCCATCTAACATGTCAACCAGCCAAGGGGACAAACTTTTGTAAGGTAGTCTTTTTGAAAAAATAAAGCGAAAAAAGAAAGAGAAAGGAAAAGCATTAATGAAATTTGATATGTTCATGTCTGAGACTACGCTTGATGAATTTTTTAAGCGTTTATCGTGAGTGAAGAACTTGTTCCGACAATCTCGATCTTCTTGACAGGTGGACTCCTCTGGAGAGAGATGACTCAGTCCAGCCTACCCTAGTAAGGATGCCCAAGAACAAGTATCCAGTTCTCATTGAGCCACTGTAGATGCATTTGTTACTTCACCTGGAAATATGGCATAGAGCCATAGTAGCCGAGGAAAAAGAGCGGCATGGACCGATCGTCAATGCGATACCAATATGCTAGAATGACAAACTCACTGGGTAATTGGTAGCCATAAGCGAACACTTGCCCAGGAGCGCATTGTATGACAGAATATGAGAAATAAGAATGTATGAAGCAGTTTTTGTTCTTCTTGAGTAAGTCTATTTCTTCCCGAAAAACTATCGTTTGGCTACAATCCAATTACTCTGTTCCAGTAAATCAAACCAACAAATGCAACTCCAACCAGCTTAATCCAGATGCTAGATCCCTTCAAACGATAAAAATGCACCCACGTAATCCAAAAGAAACCAAATTTGTACTATCTCTGTCTCAACTCTTGAGGATACAAGCAGTGTTTCATAGCTCCCCTGGCTTTAGTTGATATTATTGAAACGGTTGGGATTTTATTCCCAAATCAGCTAGCTGCCTAATTAGTCCTTAATTGATTTCTTGTATTTGATAGTTGTCCAATTAGTCCTTTTAGTTAGTTGTTATAATTGCAACGATTGTGAGAATATTAGATTAGCCTAATTAGGAGGAATAGTTGTCTATTTCCTTTTTCGTTGTATACTTCCTTTTCAGCCTTGTACATAACTCCTATAAGAAGGAGTTTGCAATCTATTGGAATGATAAGGAAAAATATGTTTCCTCCATTACATCTTCATGATAAAAAAAATGTATCTCCTCACTTACATCTTCATGGTATCAAAGCTAGAAACTCTGGCAAGCCTTCGTTAGTCTTGCGTTATTTGTTTCTACCTTATATTCACCATGTCTGATAAAACCCCTCGAGAATATTCCTGCGGCTCACGCTTTTTCCACTCCTCTTATAGCTTTGACACTCCTTTTTGTATGTGTTTTGACCATCCTATCCCTTGTTTGTGGCTTACCAAATCTGATACAATTTTATATGATTCTTTTTTTTAATTCTTTTTTTTGTTTCTTTTTTTTTCTTGCGGGTCCCACCTTCCTCCTTTTCTTCTTCTTCTTTCTCCTTCCCATGCCTCCCAAACGTCTCTTTTTTTTTTCCTGCACAACTTTGCTTCGACGCGTTCCTCTCCTTCCAAAACCCCCGAATAGCTTCGCCACTTTATCATGTTCTCCCAACATAGGATAAATGGAAGGAACAAACGCACTCAATAACATTGCTTCTAAGTCATGAGATGGTATCATAAGAACCATCTGGCATGGATGTATCATAAGAATTTTAGATTGTAGCAAATAATCTGAGATAAAAACTGGGGTGAGATATCAACAAAGCATGAGTGAGTGAAATAATGGGTTAAACAAGTATAAAGGATTCCAACAGAAGTGCGATTACGAAATGGTTGTTGAGAAATCAAGTTCAACTCGCACAACTAAAATCTAGGGCTAAAAGTAACAGTTGCAATACAAAGAAAAAACAAATGCGGCATTGCACATTGTGTTCCAAGGACACTGAAAACTGAAATAAGATTAAATCACTAATTCAAATCTCGCTTCCTACCTGTAAGAACACAACTCGCATAAAATTCATTTGTGCTTCTTAATATTACCTTCGTGTGGAGAAAAGGGGATCGTTGGGGAGCTCACTGGTGAGCCCAATGTCGATGCCGGTGAAATTGTGGAGGAGGATGGGATTGGCATAGTAAAGCCGAGGTCTTTGGAAGGAGAGGGAGTCATCGAAGCGAACATCATGCATGAGGAAAAAAAAAGAGACGATTAGAAGGCGTGGGAAGGAGGAAGAAGAAGAAAAGGAGGAAAGTGGGACCCACAAGGAAAAAAAGAAACAAAATAAAAGAATTAACAAAAAAGAATCATATAAAATTATATCAGATTTGGTGGGCCACACACAAAGGGTAGAATGATCAAAACACACATAAAAATGAGTGTCAAAGCCATAAAGGGAGTGGAAAAAGAGCGAGCCTATTCCTGCTTCCTGCAAAATGCAACATTCAGAAAAAAAAAAAAAAAACTCTTACACACATTGAATCTCACCAAATTCATATCACTACGATCAAGCTGAATGGTGATAATTCTCTTCGGTGGCCACAGTCTGTTTTGGATGTATATCCAAGGGAGAGGGAAGATGGGATATTTGACTAGGGATAACACCGAACTAGCAAAAATAGACCCAACTTGGGCTGTTTGGGATGCTGAGAATTCAACGATGATGACGTGGCTGGTGAATTCAATGGAGGAAGAAATTGGAGCCAATTATATGTGCTTTCCTACTGCCAAGGAATTGTGGGATAGCCTAAATCAAATGTATTCTGATTTGGGGTGGGGAATCAATCCTAAATCTATAAGCTGAAGTTGCTGCTTAGTGAGATTCAGCAAGGAGACGATATGGTCACAAAGTATTTCAATGCCCTGAGAAGGTTGTGGCAGGATCTTGATCTCTTCAACAATTATAAGTGGAGGTCCGTTGAAGATTTCCAGCATTATAAGAACGTAACTAAGGCAGATCGTATTTTTAAGTTTCTTATAGGCCTTCGTAATGAATTTGACAAAGTTAGAGGAAAGACACTTGGTAGACAACTCTTCCAATCTATTGGTGAAGTCTTTTTTGAAGTTAGACAAGAAGAAAGTAGGAGGAGCATTATGTTTGGTAAACCCAATACCGAAGCAAAAATCTTTGCTGGAGGGCATTCTGATGCTTCGGCTTTGGTTGGTTTTGAAGCAAATGTTGATAAGTTGAGTTCCAGGATAGATGAGAAGCCTCGTGTGTGGTGCGATCACTATACTCGGGAAACATGCTGGAAAATCCATGGGAAACCAGCATGGTCTATGAGAGGCATCAAGATGGGAAGCAGAACCTATCCTTCGCCCAGTGAAGCTGAAATTAATCCATTCAGCAAGGAGCCGATTGATCATCTCTTTTAACTACTAAAATCTTAACTCAGTCCAGGGTAAACCAACAACATATATTGCCCAGAAAGGTAGTAATGCAAGTGCTCTTTCTGTTTCTCTACTGTTGCCCCTTTCGATTCGGGTGCCTTTGACCACATGACAAGTCTTCACTATTTATTCAAATCCTATTCTCCTTGTCCGGTAATCAAAAAATCCGAATAGCTGACGGTAGTTTCTCACCCATTGCAGGGAAAGACTATAAAAATTTCAGATTCTATAGACCTTCTGAATGTCCTACATGTTCCTAAACTTGCTTGTAACCTTTTGTCTGTTTGCAAATTGTCTAAAGATTCTAATTATCGTGTCATTTTCTTTGACTCCTACTGTGAATTTCAGGAGCAAATTTCGGGGAAGACGATTGGCAGTGCTAGAATGGTTGATGATCTCTACTACTTTGATGAGTCCGTCTTCGATAAAAAAAAAAAAAAAAAAAAAGCTCAGGCGTGTAGTACTTCTTGTTCATCTCTTGTCCAAAAATAGATTTTACTTGGGCAACATAGACTAGGACATCCTAGTTTTGAATATTTAAGACATTTGTTTCCGTCTTCATTATTATTTTTTTGGTCGAAAGTTTCTGTCTTTATTTAAGGGTGCAGTTTTGTCATCACCTCATTGTGAAAGTTGTCTTCTTTCCAAAAGTACTCGAGTCTCTTATACTGCGAAACCCTATCATGCATCCAAACCTTTTTACTTAATTTATATTGATGTTTGTGATCCCTCACATAACTACTATAATTGAAAAAAGATGGTTTATGACTTTCATTGATGATTACACATGCTTGAGTTGAGTCTATATGATGAGTGCTAAGTTTGAGGTTGAAAAATTGTTCAAGGATCTTTATCACATGGTTGCAAATCTCTTTCAAACTCAAATCAACATTTTGCGTACTGACAATGTCACAGAGTTTTTCAATCAGTGTTTGGAGATTTTTTTTAGGGAACAAGGTGTACAACATCAATCCTCTTGTCGTGACACACCCCAATAAAATGGTATTACTGAAAGAAAAAACATGCATATTCTTGAAGTAGCTCGTACTCTATTATTTTCTATGAATGTTTCTAAGTATTTGTGGGGCGATGCTGTGTTGACTGCATCATATTTAATTAATCGGATGCCTATTTGGATTTTTCGATATATCACACCTTTAGAGCGTTTCAAAAAAGAATTTTCAATAGCCTGTATTCATTCAGATTTACCTTTAAAGTCTTTGGTTGTATTGTTTTTGTTCATTTACTTGATCCCTTCCGGTCTAAGCTTGATCCTAGAGCTGAAAAATGTGTTTTCATTAGATACTTTCCAACTCAAAAAAATTGCAAGTGCTATGATCCTCAAACCAAAAAAACCTAGTTAGCCTTGATGTTTCGTTTCTTGAACTACATACTTTTTTTTGAAAAAATTTCGTCAGGGAGAGCGGGATAGTGAAGATAAGTTTTTGGATATATCTCTTCCTAATCTGGTTTCGATTTTGACTCCAACCGAATCTATTCTATCTCCTGTGTCAACCCAAACACTTTCTCTGCCAAAAAGTATCGATGTTTCAAAGACAAGGGAGAAAAAGTATTAAATTATGAGTTCCAGGTTTATTCTAAAAGAAAGACACTTCAAACGGCAAGAGACTATCACATTCTGAAGCCACATCAGTCTAAAGCCCTGAAAGAAGACTCCTCTCATCCTTCCGTTAATTTTGATTCCATTTTACCTTTAGTATCTTCTTCTGATTTGAATCCTTCTATTCTTGATATTCTTATAGCGCTTCGAAAAGGGGAAAGGTCTTATACTAACTACTAAGCACTCTATTACAAATCATGTGTCCTCCCAAAAGCTGTCACACAATTATAGAGTATTGTCGTAAATCTATCTCACATATCTATTTTTAGAAACATTCAAGATGTCTTGAATGATCCAAAGTGGAAAGTGGCAGTAGAAGAAGGGCACTTGAGAAAAATGGCATTTGGGAGTTAGTTGATTTACCAAAAGGGAAAAGATAGTTGGCTGCAAATGGGTGTTTACAATAAAGTGTAAAGCAAATGGAAGCGTTGAGAGGTACAAGGCCAGACTTGTGGCAAATGGATTCACACAAACTTATGGAGTTGATTATCATGAGACATTTGCTTCAGTTGCAAAGGTAAATTTTATTCGAATTTTATTAGCCTTTGTTGCTAATTTTGATTGGCCTTAACATCAGTTGGACGTCAAGAATGCTCTTTTGAATGGCGACTTGGATGAAGAAGTTTTGATGGATATGCCACCTGATTTTGAGGAAGATGACGGCAAAAAAAGAGTCCGTAAACTAAAGAAAGCGTTGTATGGACTGAAGCAATCGACAAACATAATTCGTCGCAAAATTAGCGGACATTTGCGACATTTTTTATTTGATGAATTGTTAATATAACGGGTCGTTGCTAATTGGCGGCAAACATAATTCGTCGCAAAATTGGCGACGACATTTGCGACATTTTTTATTTGCCTAATTATTAATATAATAGGTCGTAGCTAATTTCGTCGCTAATTGGCGACAAACATAATTCGTCTCAAAATTGGCGGTGACATTTGCGACATTTTTTATTTGACGAATTGTTAATAGAATAGGTTGTCGCTAATTTCGTTGCTACTTGGCGACAATAGCAATAGCAACGACATTTGCGATGTTTGTTATGTTGAATTATATAGGTCGTCGCTGATTGGAGACAAACAGAATTCGTCGCAAAATTAGCGATGAAATGAATTCGTCGCTAGTTTGCGACGAAATAGCAAAATCCGTCGTAAATGATACATTCGTCGCAACAGTCGTCGCTAATATTCGCGACAAAGTTGTTTCGTGACAAATATTGCCGCGCGAGAAAATGCGTCGCAAACCGTAGAAGCGGGCTTTGAAATTTTTTTTTTTTGGTAGAAAAAGCGGGCTTTGATTAAAACGAGAGAAAAAGAAGCGGGCAAAACATAAAATAAGAAGTCTCGAGAAACCCTGAGGGCTGAGGATCATCCACTTCGTCTTAGAAAAAGAACCAAGCAAAACATCACTCCCTTCCCCTCGTCAGAAACCCTAAGAATCATCTTCGTCTTAGCTTCCCTCCAGTACCATCTGAGCGGACCGTCTCTGATCGACGTTGCATCACCTCTACCTTCGTCGCTCCGGCGCGACTGCTCTGGCTCTTGCTTCTCGTTCGATTTTTTTCGTCTCCTGTGACCCGCCAGCTCCACCCCCGCCGTCCTCGTCCCGGTGAGTCTCGCACGACCCTATTTTGTCCCTCGTCGCCTCGCCCGTGCCCGATTAGGGCGGCCCTCGCCGAGATCGACGAGCGTCCCTCGCAGATCTGCGCAAGGGCCGCCCTAGTCGGTATGCTGCTTCTCTGAATTGGTTTTGTTCTCTGTTATTTTTTTTTTTTATTTCATGCCTTGAGCACTCTCTGTTTAGGCTCCTTTTCAACTTTTGTACTTAAGAGGTGGACCATCTAAACTGATGCCTCCTCGTGAGTTAAGATATCCGACTGATTTGGCTGCACGTCGCTTGTTATCAAAATGTCCTAGGAGCACCTTGGATGCAACTTCTGTAGTCATCTTAGGAATTTGAAATGCATCATCGATTCTCATTAAAGGCAAAATAATAGGTTATGCACAATAAATTTGCCAGAGATCATCGGAGAAAGAGAAGTCATACCTCTTCTCCGGTCTATTGTTTATAAATGCAAGGTTATCTGGTATTGTAGTTTGTTGATCGAAATTCTGCCTGCCTTACTTTATTTGGAACAGAGGGTTCTAACTTTTTTGATTGTCAAATATGCTCCCCTTTATTTATATCTAGGTTTGAAAATTGAAACCGACAAAAAATAGGCAAGTATATCATGTGATTTTGATGTAATGTTCATAATTTAATAAGTTGCATGTCTCACCAGTTAATCTCCTTTTTGGAGGTGGCAACTCGTAGTTGATTATGTGTGCAGTTTAGTGTTTAATGGCATTATGTAAAATCAGTAGCATGCCTCTCTCCCGACTAGTATTTTGTCCGTTACAGTTTTATTTTTCTCAGTCACATGTTAGTGATTTTAATTAACTCGTTTTTATTATCGTGAAGTAGAGGATGCCTTAAAAATATATGAGAGGAAATGTGTGGGAAGGAATTAAAGTGCGTTAGCAGGAAGATCTGTTGAATTTGCACCTTTACCTATAGGTATGTTGAGTTGATTATTTACATAACAGTTTTGCAATGAATCTGGTTTATTCCATTCGTGATATTCAGCTGTTCTTTGTTGCTTTCATTGGGGAGCATGTTTCTGCTGGAATGCTTGTGTGCTGTTTTTCACTTTGCTCTTCCTTAACTGCAGACTTGGCCAACGGAGGAAGAAAGGGCTGTCTTTACCTTTGTTCTGAGTTGTTTATCTCTTGCTCTCTGAAAGAAAATGGTAAGCTTAATGATGTACGTCATTATGTGTCCTTAATACATGTTCGTATTTTTTAAGATATTTTTCTAACCTTCCTCCTGGTCAGTATAAACGTGGAGGGCACAAGCATGGTGCAGTTTCACAAAGAAGACCAACCCCTCCCCCTCCCTCATCTCCCTCCCTTTCCTCTTCCCCTTCCCCTTCCCCTTCCATTCCATCTAACCCTCAACAACTACACGCTGATGGACAACATGGACACATTGGCCCTTCGTCTGACCCTCAAGAACATATTAGGGAACAACTTGGACACATGCAAACTGAATCTACTTCAGTTTCACCTTCCGTGCAAGACTCAAATGACGAGGTTCCACCTTCCGCGCAACACTCGAATGATGAGGGAGGTGAAGAAGATAGCCGATTCATCATATGCCCATATGGAGATTCGTAAGTACATTTTTTTAAGTATATGTAATATTTAGGGTCATCCCTTCGTTTGGGTTTTAGATATGGACGTCGAACCTTGCTGCTTACTTGCTATATCCCCGCGTTCTTGTACGGCTCAGCTCGTTCTTCAACTGAATTGTCCATGTTGCAAATTATCCGTATGCATTTACTTACATCTCCTTTTTCATTTCACTATTTCATTGTCCATTTCTTTCTAACCTATTTGCAGATTCACGGATGCTACGTATGTTGTGAGGCAACTTAATAAAATAATCAACAACTATTGGAGGGGGCAGTGGATTAATTACTGCAGCGCTCCAAAAGAAGTGAAGGATTTGTGGTGGAATGAGTTCAAGGTAAGTTTTATGCTTCTATTTTCTCGCAAACTTAGTTCAGTCAGTTATTTTTTCTATTTTTTGCAGCGGAAGTTCAGGTGGGATGAAACAGAAGAGAATGAAGTTTGGAGAATTTTTAAGAAGAAAGCCAGTGATCACATACGAAATGTGATGAATAAGGCAAAAAGAAGTCGAGTAAAGCCACATTTTATTGCAAGTGACGCTTGGACAGAAATGAAGAGAATCTGGGAAACTGAGAAGAATAAGCAAAGGAGTGAACAGAATAAGAAGAATCGAGCTTCTAGTGAAGGGTTTTCCACATATGCTGGGGGCTCTATCAACGTTGGCGAGCATAAAAAAAGAATGGTAAGTGTGTTAAACATGTTGTGAGTTAACTTAATTCAATTATTGATTTATGTTTATATTTTGTAGGCAGATGAATTGGGGAGGGAACCGACATTTGCAGCTATATTTGAACGCACATTTAAAAAAAAAGATAAGACATGGACTGGCGAACGAGCAAAAGCTATTAAGGTACGGAACGTTATACTTTAGACCTTATGGAAAGTAGAATGAAATCCATGAATGCTTTTAATATTTATGGTAATTATATATTTCGTGTTATTTTATTTTCATCTATATTGTTAATGCAGGAAAAATATGATGAACTTTTAAGGACTCGTGCCATGAGACAAACTCAGTAACCTCACTGCGACACGAAAGTACTGGTGAAATGAAAACAAAATGTGTGATCCTTTTGTGGCTTTCTATTCTTGTCTTGGTTCCCTTTGACATTGCTTCTGTTGACTCAAGTATTGCATGCAATAATGAGCTGGAAGAACTTGAGCCTGCCCCTTTGGTGTCAAGAGTACTGGGATTCTGTAAGGACTACCTTTCAAGTGCTGGTCGAATGCAAACCATATCTGGATTGCTGCTATCAAGACTTCTGACGTGTCCAGACATGCCAGAAGCATTTATCAGGTGACTCTCTTTGTGGTAATTCTGTTACGTTGCTGAATCAGGAATAGAAGGAAAAGAACTCCGAAATTCCTCTACTTCCTAAATGGAATTTCCTTTTCCTTTTTTTTTCACTATTTTTCTTTTGCAAAGGTTTTTTGAAAGTGGAAATGCTTTAGAAAGTCTATTCCCAGCTGCTTCCGTTCAAAATTGTCTCAATGTCCATATGTCAAACTTCAATTTTTAAGTGTGATTTGGCTCAAAGATATCTCATTTTTCTGTTTTGTGTTATTTGTGTCGGTCAGTTTATATGCCCCTGCTTATTTGCTTTCCATGTTCACCTTCAGATTTATTGACTGGGCACATGAAGCTCTCTCTTCCAGTGAAGATGATGTTGTGGCCTCGGAGTTGTTTCTTCTTCAGCACCCTCCAAACTATCAATTTTCCTCTCCTGCAGATAGTGTTCGTGTCATTTTCTGGTCAGTTGTGATGACTTGATAGGATGGAATGATAATGTGGACCGCTGCATGGTTGTTAAAAGCTTGATTGTGTTTTATTTCTATACTTCAAGTGCACTACTGAGCCTTTCTTTTCAGTAACTTCCTTTGATGTTCGAAGGTCATCTTGGTTAATTTTTACTAAGATAGTTGGCTTGTGTTTGCAGTTTTGACGACACTATATGTGTAGTGAGTGGGGACAATTTTGACAAGATTTCTCATGTGTTCGACAATAACCCTATTTCAAAGATGCGACTTTTAGAAAGATTTTCAAATGGGTCTAGTCTAGTTCAGGACATTCTCTGATCTTTTGCTAAATCTGTGGGAAAAAAGAGAGACAATGGTAGGTGAATGTATTTCATTTGCATATTATTATAATATTTTAGATCTTGCTTAATCAATATTAAATACAAATTTTAGAAATTAATTTTGCTTTTAATTAAATTTAAAATTGAAAAATAAAAGAAATTATTTTATTGATCACAAATTATAGAAGTTCGTTGCAAAATTCGTCTCGTGCTTGGTTGACTCAAAATTCATTGCTAAAGAAGATAAAAAAGAAATAATAAAATTTCGTTGTCGAACAATATTCGTCGCAAAGTTCGTCTCTAAATTAAGTTCGTCTCTAAATTTATTTCTGAACGTTGGTGGCAAAATTAAATTCTTTGTTGCTAAATTTTCTAATGTCGAATTGGTGCTGAAATTCTTTTTGTTGCTATTTTCGCCGCAACATATTTTATCAATGAAAGTTTTGATAGCAAATGCCGTCACTAAATTGTGTTGAGTTCGTCGCCAATTAGCGATGAAATTGACAGCGAAATTATTTGTCGCTAATCGACATGATAAGGTCCGTGGCAAATCAGCAATTCAACGATGAAAACTATTTGTCGCAAATTAGCGACAACTTTTTCAATGAATAATTTTTGTGGCAAATTAGCGGATATTGCAGCAGAATCTTTGGTCGCAATTTAGAATTTTTGTCGCTAAATTTTGAGATGCCGAATTAGCCAAATATTTTTGTTGTTGTTGCAATTTTCATCGCAAAATCCCTTATCGACGAATTTTGCCAACTTTGTTTATTGTTTTGTTTTTGTTTTTGTTTTTTTAAGCTTTATTTAGCGCGTGTGTGGAGTACTTTTGGTCAGTAGAGTGGACAGTTATGGGGTTCCCATATCATCTAACTACAAAAGCTTGAATAATTCATATTGCATTGAAGCCCTTGTTCCGTATGATCCACGAGAAGCACGACATGACTATCGCGCCGATGGAAAGTGACGGGGGCCAAGGGGTCCCACACAAACTTGGCCCACCAGTCTTTATCTTTGTCCCCTTGCACCGACAACGAGAAGCTTCTCTCCGCCCCCTCGCGCTGTTCGAGTCCCACGGCAACTCTCTGAGATCAAAGCACTGCTTTAGGCGGACGGCTACCCCTTGAGGGAAAACTAGAGTCTGGTCGCAAAATCCTCCTCAGTTTTTGGAAGACCGAGGAGTTCTAAGATTTCGAGACGTGAGAATAGCCCTGCAGCAGCTGCTAATTCCTCTCTCGCGAATTCACCCCCCCAACGTGCAATTTCCGGAGTTTCTCGGAGCGTGCACTGCCCGAGCCGGGACAAATCCGAAAGCCTGTACCGGCGGGTATTAACTTCTCCAAGACCAGGGAAGCAAGAAGAGCAGTTGGGCGCTCGTCCTGCTCCTTGACTGATCTCCATCTCCGCAAGCACACGGCAGTTGAATAGATGAAGCTCTTCTAAATGCGGGAAAACTGCCGTCGCCCGTATTAGGATGCGGGTCAAGTTCTTGCAGCTAGTGATCCTCGCTCTCCTTACGCTTCGCTATAAATTTGGGGACTCCAATATCTTCAGGGCAGAGGACGGCTTGGACACGACGATGGATAAGTCGTCCACTTCAGCGCCTCCCCAGACATGCGCGATAACCCACTGGCTAAACATATTCAGCGGCAAGCTTCTAACTGCCCCTGTCGGAACTAGGATTTCATACTATATATTATCTAGCAGGAGCCACCGTAAACGAGTCAAACTCTTGATTTCCCGGGGCAATTCCAAAATACGAGTGCTCGACAGATTTAAAGATTGCAAATCTCTTTCGAGAATAAACGAATGGATATATTCTCGGATAGGTCCAGGACCGTCAAACGAGGCTTCATTGAATAGAAAATTCCTCTTGGTAGGAGCCTCATGTTATTTTCTCTCATAAACAATAGTTTCAATCTGGGAGCACCGGAGGTGGCGTTGGGATGGTATTCCGAATCCGCTTTCCCCATACAGATACTTCCTCCGCTTCCCCCCATTTGGAGATCATCTCTTGGGAAATGTCTTCTTCGTTCTCTATCACTTGCAGCTTGTTCTCCTTTTGCCCACGGTCGCAAGAGATCTAGGTTGCCATGTCGCGGATGGCGTCGTGCATCTTTACACACTGTTCTCCTTCTAAATTAATCTCACTTTCCAATAGACAAGCGCTCTTTAAATCTCCCAAGATAGACTTTCTCTCGTCCCGCAAACGGTATACATCATCAGTGTATCCTTGCAAGCCCTCTCCAATTCATATTCCAATGAGCCCGTCCGTTCTTATAGGATATTCCTCAGGAAACATACAACAATAAAGGAAGCAAGCCTGGATGGTGGAGTCATTTAAGCTATTATAACCTAACTTTAGTATGAGATACACGTCTTCCACCATACTTGACAATTTGTGCGGACTGTTTCTCAGCGTCGTTAGCGCATGCCTCCACTCAACGGGATTGTCTTTTCTGGCCATGGCTCGCCCAAACAGTAATAAGGGCTAGTGGCAACCCTTTGCACTCTTTGGCAATATTCCTTGCGAGGTCTTGAATTTCTTGATGACAATATACAAGTGATTTGCCGACGTTTTTCGCGAATAATTCCAAAGCTTTTTCTTTGTCAATAACTCTACCTCCAAGGTTTTGTCAGCTGCCATTTGGTCGCATACGGGCTTCGACCGAGTTATGAACACTACTTTGGATCCGTTCTCAAGACTATGACGAGGAACTCCGATATTTGAAAGGTCTAGCCTCCGCCATACATCATCAATCAATAACACAAACTCCTTCCCGGTTAAAACATCATGATGGGCCCTCTCATCTTGGGACCATTGACCCCAGCTCCCATCTTGAATGTGCAGCCTTTTTCTTAAGGCATCTCGAATGCTATCTTCATTCACTTGTCTGGACACCACCACCCATAGAACGATATCGAATCCATGATTTTCGTGCAAAAACTTCTCGTTGATCATTTTCATGAGGGTGGTCTATCCCACACCGCCCTTTCCGTACAACCCAATCACTCTTACTTGTTTTTCGTCCACAACCCATTTCAACACTTTACTAAGAGGAATATCAAACCCCACGATCTGATCGCCCATAGGCAACTTGAGGACTGGAGGAGGAGGCAACGGTGACGTGAAATCTTTGAATTCACCTTTCTCATGTTGGAGGTGTCTCTCTTGATTGAGCAATTGATCCACTCTTTTCCCCAATTTATAGCCCGACCTGCAGTTCCGCGGAAGACAAAGACTGAGACATTTGATTCGGTCACGTTCCCAGGCTTCCTGAAGAAGTTGATCTACTCCAGCGCCAAATTCTTGCGCCTTGCCTAACCAGTTTGCCACTTGATTCGTGCGCCGCGCACCTCCTCCTCCTTCTTCACGTTCCACCGTTGCCTTCACATCTTCGCTCACGGCCTTCAAGTCTTTATCTGCTTCATCCAACGAGCGGACATTATCTTTAAGATTATGAATGTATCCCAAAGGTTTACTGGCCAAACCCCATAAATCTTTGACGATTTCCAAAACAGAACTTGCGATTTCCATGGATTCTTTCCGAGATAACAGATTGGAAAATCGACCGTTTAGATGGTTGGAAAGAGGGCAAATGAGTGGAGTTCGATAAGTATGGATTGTTCTGGCTAGTAGACGAGGGAAACAACACAGGAACTTTTTCTTTACTTCAACAAGTAGAAATGGAACTATTTCTCTTCTTCTTCTTTCTTCGTCCGTGTCAAGCCGCGAAGAATATTACCATTCAGAAATGCAATCCAGAAAAAAGTTTGAGCCAAGGAATAAGGGAGGCATAATGACAAGTCTCATTTAGAAGTGTTGAAATTATGTCTCAAGTTTGAGCCCGAAGCAAAAAGTTAAATATTTCAAATTAGATATTTCGTATATTACTTTGATATCAAATTTGAAATCCACATGAATATTGCTTACTGATTGAAAGAAGAAATTGAATATACGTGGGCTCATATGAAGGAAAAAGGATGCGGCTTCCTTTTGTTCTTTCTGTTTTCACGTGAAGTTGTCCTTTACGTGAATATATATGCTCGGATGATTTTGCAAGGGTATGGCAGAGGGGATCTCTAACTGTTCAGAAGACTTGGTCATTTTTTTTTTTTTAGGTCTCTTTTATATATGCTTCTAGAAGTCAGACGAAAAAAGAAGATAATCTTGAGTGGTCGGGTCGGCATCTACATATCTTTTGCGTTTCCTTTTCATGCTCCCTTTCTCTTGATTGCATATATAAAGAGGACGGCGCAGCTTACGAAAAATAGAGGGTCTTCGTACGTGGAGGTCAAGAAAACGAAGAGGAAGCACCGGTTTAACGTTGAGTGCATGGCGAGGTTTATCTTTATTTTGTTCGTGAAATTACATCAAGAGTTCAAGTGTTGAAGCCGATTAAATCTTGAGGTTAGATTTGTGTTTTAATTCCCTTGCGAAATTGAGAGATTATTTAGCTAGAAATTGGGGCCTAAATACCGTGTGCGTTCTTGGATGTAATTGGGGTGTAAAACACTGAGAGTATTTGTATAACTCGAGTGTGATTTGTAATCTCTGTGTATCATTCGTTCTATAGTGGAATTCGTTGCTGCTTTCCCCGTGGACGTAGATCTCTACGACCGAACCACGTACATCTGGTGCCCAATTTACTTTACTCGTTTTGTCTATTTATTTGACCGATCGCTTGGTTCCGCACAACAATTGTTATCAGAGCTAGGCTTGCTTAAGCTGAAGCAAATCGATGGCAACCGAAGAAGGTAAAGTGAAAATCGAAAGATTTGAGGGGAATGACTTTGATTTCTGGAAGATGTAGATATAAGATTATTTATATCAGATAAAGCTGCACGAGCCTCTGTTTGGGAAGAAACCATAAACGATGAAGCAACCCAATTGGGAATTGCTGGATAGACGAGCGATGTGTATTATTTGGCTGACGTTGACTCGTAACGTCGCGTTTAATATTGTCAAGGAGAAGACCACTGCGGGTTTGATGAAAGCCTTGTCGGATATGTACGAGAAGTCCTTTGCGATCAACAAGGTTTATTTGATGCGACGTCTGTTTAATTTGAAGATGAGCGAATGTGTGTCAGTTACTAATCATATCAATGAATTTAATATGATCGTTAGTCAATTGAGTTCCGTTGAGATTGACTTTGAAGATGAGGTACGTACTTTGATTCTATTATCCTCATTGCTTGATAGTTGGAATACTACTGTTACTGTTGTTAGTAATTCTTCTGGGTCAACTAGCTTGACGTTTGATGGGATTCGAGGTTTAATTTTGAGTGATGATATACGTTGAAGAGAATCTGATGAATCTATATCTGCAGCTGTAGTAGGTGAAAGAGGAAGAACTAGTACTCGTATTAGCAGAAGTAGTATGAACATGAATAGACGCAGTCAGCCTAGAACAGGCGGTGATGTCTGTTGGAACTGTGACAAGGGGGCATCTTAGAAAAAATTATTTTAAGCTAAAAAACGAAGCGGGTAAGGGAATTAGAGTTGAATATGCGAATGATATTGTAGCTATAGCTGGAAATTCTGATGGTGTCATAGTGTCTTGTCTGTCACTGAGATTTCGTCGTTTGACGGATGGATTATGAATTCTGATTGTTCTTTTCATACTACACCAAACAGAAACTGGTTTACTTCTTATCAATGCATGGATAGTAGTAAAGTGCAGTTGGGAAACAACGCTGAATGCGATGTTGTGGGTGTTGGTGATGTTAAAATCAAAATGCATGATGGAATTGTGAGGACATTAACTGGGGTAAGACATGTTCCAGAATTGAAAAAGAACTTAATTTCCTTGGGTGCCATAGATTCAGCTGGATGCATGTATTCTTCACGAGATGGAATCCTAAAGATTGTTCGAGGTGCCTTGGTGATAACGAAATGAGTCAAGCACAGTGGCCTGTATGAACTTCAAGGTGAGACATTGATAAGTTTCGCTCCTGAGACGTCGACATCTGTTTGATAGTCTAATGGCTACTCGAGGAAGGCCTGAGTGGTTGTGCGAAAGCACAAGATTGATACTATTTGTGACGTCCTAGAAATCCCAACTTCTCTAAGATTCGGAATTCAATATAAGGATATTATATGGAATTATAGCCGATAAATATTTTGGACCGTTAGGACCGAAGTGACGATAATTTGGACGAATTTCGAAGTTTCGATCGTTTTAGGTTAGGGTTCGATTTCTTAGCCTTTATGAATTAGGTTTTCGATTTCGCGCCCGAGCTTAATCCCAATCAAGCCTAGCCAGTGAAATTGCAAAATTTTATGTTCGTCCAGTGCGCCAATTTTCATTTCAGTCCCGACATGGCCATTGACCATTTTGCCCCTACCTTCATTCACATGAGACAAAGCCAATTAAGCTAATAGGACAAGAAGCCCTCAAAGTCCAATTGGACCCCACCATTTCCTCCTTCCCCGTGTACTCCCATCAGCCCACGTCATTTTCTTTCTTTCTCTCTCTCTCCTCTGCTCAGCCGCTGCTTCTTCTTCGTTCTTCTTCTTGAGCAGTGGACGACCAAGACCAACTCCTCCTCCATCGTTTGTTTGTCGCGCGATCACCTCAGCCCAACCGAACACCACCTCGTCCATCTTCCTCCTGCCATTGCCCTGAGCCGAGGCCGGCCGCCGTTCACCCCTGACCGCCGCGGGGAAGCTCGGTGAAGACGGGCTCTGTTTTCGAGTTTTCTGACCCGGGGATTCCAGCTAGTTTCCCTACCGGTTGCGACGTCACCGGACCCGACCGCCGCCCCTCGACCGACCACCTGGCTCCCCTCGACCACCCTGAACCGGTCCTGCCGCCGTACGATCGCCGGAGCCGCCGCGATAAGCTTTGAAACCGTCGGTGCTCTGTTTTGAGCCCGGTTCGATTTTTCTTCGGCCCCGACCGTTTCCGGCGGCCCCGCCGCTCACCACCACCGCCGTTCGACTCCTCTGACCTCCCTCTTGCTTCCCCCAGCTCGTGGAAGATCATCGTCGCCGGTGGAGCTCGTGGGAAACCCCAAAAGCCTCCCTTGTTTTCTACCGCGGGTTGCTCTGTTTTTGCTCGGTTCTGTGCGTCGCTGCTCTGCCGCCGTCGGCCGCCTTCCACCGGTTCTAACTGACTTCCCCCGACCCCTAGGTGAGTCTTGCACCCTTGGCCGGCCTTGTCGCAGCTCGTGGGATCGAGAACCACCCGAAACAACTCTGTTTTGCCCTGTTTATGCACTGACCCGATTCTGTTTAGGCCGCCGGCCGCCGTTCGCCGGAGCTCCGTCGCCGGCCACCTGTCCCGGCGACCTCGTGAGACCTTCCTAAGGTGTTCCCGAAGATTTGGTTCAAGTCGCCGCGCGGTTACCCTTGTTAGTTGCCGAGAACCGCCGCCGCCGCCGTCGCCGCCGCCGCCGCCGCTGCCGTCGACCGTCGGGACCGCCCGAGCTCACTCACTCAATGAGTTAACCCTAATCCTTGGTTAGGGCGCTAATTGCGCCTAGGATTAATTAATTATGAAATTTGGGTACACGATCGGGGCCGATTTAGTTAGAAATTGGGCTAGGTTAAATGGCCGATCGATTAGATTATTTGGGGTGATTTTATCATCTGTGGCTAATTATGGTAAAATAGTGATTGATTGATTGGTGATAATTCATTGATTGTGATTCGATTACGAGCGAACGATTGGTGTGCTAAATCAATCTGATTAATAATTGTCATGGCACGAATTGAGCTTGATATTGCCTGATTGAATTGGTTGCTCGTGAGTTAGTCATTTACCTCATGGATTTGATCGTCTCGCTGACATGCCTGACTGAGTGTCTTGAATGGCCGTGGGCCGAGTCTGTTAGCATGTCTATATGAGTATTTGGCATTATTCAAAGATAATTAATTGATTGATTGCCAAGTGTGAATTGTGTGGTCACATGAGGGACATATGACGATCACCTGACAAGTTCGTTTTGTACTGTTCGTGTACTTACTGTACTTATTGTATGGAATTAAATGACTTGCCAGAAGCACGATAATTCATGCCCCGTGCCAGACGTACGGTCTTAAGGAATTATCGGATGCCGGTCGCTGCTTGTGATGGACCGTCGCCCCGTTTAGGGATGCCTGCTCACTGGTGCTGTGCTGGGTGCACTGGAGACACCGCTTGTAGTAGCCGTCGTTGAGAGGGAAAAGAGACGTAATCCGATTCTATCGGAAGGACGCTAAATCGCACTGAAGTGCTGGATCGCGTTGTGGAATTGGATCACGCTAGTGGCGTGGGTCATCTTGAATAAATGAATTTGTGTGGTGCCTGGTGTACATTTGAATTGTGATGCCTTGATGGGTTGTTTATTATGTTGTGACTATATCTTGTTGAGTTATGTGACTGAACTGTATGTTGGTTGTGATGCTTAGTATTTTCTAAGCGAATCAATGTCCTAACCGAGCTTAGGCTTGATTCACTAAGATTTATTTCTCACACCGTCGTGGGTTAACACTTTCAGGTCCAAAGTAATGGAAAGGCCTGTGCGATTCGGTTCCCTTACCCACTCGTCTCACGATGTCACGTCTCATCCGGTGCCAGGTACGAATCAGGTCTGGGAGCGTCATGTCACGACTGTATGGGTCGATGAGGGGATGCCACTTCTGGTGGCTCACCACTTCAAGGCCTGGTACCTTCGTGACGAGATAGATCTCTACGGCCCGATTCGTGGGTTTGAGGGACCGCCTGTTCAGGGGGTCGCTAATGCCCCAGCCTGGGACCCGATGGACATCGGTACGCCTGACGGGGAGGTAGTGGATCCCGAACCCGGCACGCAGCCTGAGGACGAGCCCGAGCAGTCTGTAGCCCCTTCTGTACAGTCAAGTAATAGTTCTTATGACGATCCCAACAACCCGGCTCCTCCGTTGGACCGTCGCGATCACTAGCCTTAACCGTGATCTTTTCGAGCTGTTGGAGGATCTTTTGTGGAAGTACCCTTTTGGAGTAGATGAGAGTTGATCTTACCCGACTCCTGTATCTTTTTGTGAGTCTTAGAGGGCCGCCCCAAAGCATGGGGTTGTATATGTTAGCTGGTAGCTCTGTAAGGTCATGGATCATCTATTCTCATCGGTTTAGTGCTTGTGTTTTGTTTGCCTGGTTGTTCCTGCTTCTCTATCCCATGCTGATCTTGTCGTTTGGAAGTTGCACGTTCCGCATGTGCCGTATAATAGTAGGTCGATAGTCCTCCTGGGACGCTATCCTTCGTGACCTAGTGTCGATTTGGCAAGGGATGTAGCGAGCTTCGAGAGTCGGGCCGTGACACTATTGTCAGCAATACGCGGTCGAGAGCTTTGATCGGAATAGAGACTGGTAAGTTGATCAAGCATGTGCGAACTGATAGTAGCATAGAGTCCTGCTCGAAACTGGCAAATAAATTCTGCATGAAAAAGGGTATAGTGAAACACCACACTAGTGCCAGTAAACTACAACAGTTTGTAGATTACTAGAGACGACCCGTAAAAAGATCCTAGTGCTGGTATGGCTAGAAGAATTCCAGTGGATGCGCTTAGTATGGCGAGCTACCTGGTAAAGAGATCCCCATCGACTGCGATTGGATATCAGACTCCCGAAGAAGTGTGGTCATGTAATGTTACTGATGATTCTATTTTTAGAATGTTTAGTTGCCCGTGTTATTATCGAGTAAGTGATGGTAAGCTCGATGTGAGGGCAATGTGCATATTCCATGGCTATGCACAAGGTGAATGTGGCGATCAGTTGTGGTGCCTGGATATAGATTCACCTGTTTGCAGCAGAGAAGTTACCTTTGACGAGTCTCCAATACTTCTAGCTAGGAGTGATTTTGGCAGTGTTCATACGGACTTGGACGGTGTTCAGCTTGAGGTGGAGTTGCAACCAGAAGCTCCTGAGGTAGCGGGTACTAGCGTGGTAATCGACACAGATAGTGCTTATAGCAAGGTAGAGCTTATAAAGCCAACGGTTGCTGTAACTGCTGATTTTGACAAGGTACATTTTCGATTTCTTGACAGATATGGATGTAATGAAGATTTTGCTTTATCTATGATTAAGGAGCTAGTGTCAGAAAGTCCTTGTGGAATAGTTAAAAGTGCATGTGGAGTTGGTGCTCTAATGAGGTCCTCGGTTATGGCAAAAATTCAAGCGCGGCTTAGACTTGGAAGATATTTGTGGCGGTTGAGTCCATTGGGACTATTGGGAGAGTAGCAGACGATGTTCTGATTATCAGCGAAGCGATTGTGACTTGGCTCAAACGCCAAGCCAAGGTGGAGATTGTTGAAATTATGTCTCGAGTTTGAGCCCGAAACAAAAATCTAAATATTTCAAATTAGATATTTCGTATATTACTTTGATATCAAATTTGAAATTCACATTAGACATGGCCAAACGGAACCGTGAACCTGGAACCGGCCCGAAACCGGATCGTTGACAGACCCGGAACCGGCCCATTGACCGGGCCCGCGGTTCCGAACCGGAACCAGAACCGGCTTTCAAGGGCCGGTTCCTGTTCCAAAATTTTCGAAATCGGCTATTCCGGGCCTGTTCCGAACCGCCTAAAAAAAAAGAAAAAGAAAAGGTGTGTGCGACCTGGGAAAGAGCCACCTGAGGGGGGCTCTTCCCCAGGCAAGGAGGGCCCCACGTGGGGCCCACCTTGCATTGACTTGGCTCTTCCCCTCTCTCTTCCCCTCTCTCTCTCTCTCTCTCTCTCTCTCTCTCTCTCTCTCTCTCTCTCTCTCTCTCTCTCTCTCTCTCTCCTGTGGACCGAGCGCCTCCCCTCTCTTCCCCTGCTCATTTTCTTCCTCTTCTTTCTTTTTCTTATGTTCTTCTTCATTTTCTTTTGTTTCGCGACCAGCCCTCACCGCCTCCACCTTCATCCTCCGTCGCACAGCAGCTCCACCACCAGCTGTCGACTCGTGCCACGTCGGCCTTTCACCCCCGATGCCGTCGTCCGAGAGCCCTGAAAGCTCGAGCATCGCGAGCTGGCCGAGACCCTCGGTGTTTGTCGAAGCCCATGGCCGAACCTACCCAAGCACACCCGCACCCACCTTGCGACGTCATACGAGACGGAGCCGCGGAGGCATACCTTTTTTTTTTTTAAAATCCGGTTCGGTACCAGAACCGGGAACCGGCTCGGAACTGCCGGTTCCACCAAAAGGTGGAATCGGAACCGCCGGTTTTTGAATCGGAACCGGCCATGTCTAATTCACATGAATATTGCTTATTGATTGAAAAAGGAAATTGAATATACGTGGGCTCATATGAAGGAAAAAGGATGTGGCTTCCTTTTGTTCTTTTTGTTTTCACGTGAAGTTGTCCTTTACGTGAATATATATGCTCATATGATTTTGCAAGGGTATGGCAGAGGGGATCTCCAAGTGTTCAGAAGACTTGGTTAAACTTGTTTTTATTTTGTTAGGTCTCTTTTATATATGCTTCTAGAAGTCAGACGAAAAAAGAAGATAATCTTGAGTGGTGGGGTCGGCATCTGCGCATATCTTGTGCGTTTCCTCTTCATGCTCCCTTTCTCTTGACTGCATATATAAAGAGGACGGCGCAGCTTAGGGAAAATAGAGGGTCTTCGTACGTGGAGGTCAAGAAAACGAAGAGGAAGTGTCGGTTTAACGTTGAGTTCTTGGCAAGATTTATCTTCGTTTTGTTCGTGGAATTACATCAAGAGTTCAAGTGTCGAAACCGATTAAATCTTGAGGTTAGATTTGTATTTTAATTCCCTTGCGAGATTGAGAGATTATTTCGTTAGGAATTGAGGGCTAAACACTGCGTGCGTTCTTGGATGTAATTGGGGTTGGGAAATACTGAGAGTGTTTGTGTAACTCGAGTGTGATCTGTAATATCTGTGTATCGTTCGTTCTATAGGGGAATTCGTTGCTGCTCTCCCCGTGGACGTAGGTCTCTACGACCGAACCACGTACATCTGGTGTCCAATTTACTTTACTCATTCTGTCTATTTATTTGATCGATCGCTTGGTTCCGCGAAATAAGAAGCACCCTGAGAGGAGGATGAATGAAGTAAGGCAAAGAATATCAGTCACCTATTATGTCTCTTCGCTACGAGGCAATGCTCATGTTCTTCTGCATGCTTTTGTCTATAGACTACGTGGAATGTGATCAATGGTGTCCGCAAGTAAAGAAGCAAAACTTTTTTTTTTTTTTGGGAACAAGCAAAGAATTATTATGTCTCTTCTTAAGATGCAAAATAATGTAATTAAATTTAATCAGCTGTTCATTTATTATTCGTAATTCTGCAATTTGGGTAATTATTGAAGTGATCCGCAAAAAGCCTTGTCTAATACAAATTCAAATAAGAGATGATTTAGTGTTTACTTTTTGCATTTTAAAATTCTGATGGCACTGAATGATGTTATGACAAATCCGTCCTTGTTGTTTCAGCTAAATTGATCTATTTTTTCAGATTTGCACTAGATTGTAACACTTTGTGATTGATTTTGTCATGATGCCATGTACATTTCTTTTAGGTGAAATGAAAGTTTCCTTTTGACCCCCCAAAAAAAAAAAGTCGTACGGCATAACGGAATTCATTTTTGTAAAAAGATTGAGACCTTTGAAAGCCATCTTACTTTGATACATAGATTCGCATACAATAAAGTTTCCGAAATTTAAAATTTTCCATTTGCAGGATCGGCGCTACCCAAATTGCAAGAGACAACTCACTTCATTTGAACGTCATTCTGTAAACTTCAATTATATTACTCAATGTCTTTAAAATTGCCCGGTCACTCTTTTGATACTAGTCACTTGTACTTCTCTCTTTGAATTATTGAAAATTGTCGAACATTTTTCGTAATCGTTATTATTTTACAGTTATTCTATCATAAATAGTTAGAATCTAAACATAAGTTGCATGCAATCAGCTACTATGTTTTATTTTATTCATTTGTTACTCCGTAAATTAATGCCTCGTGGGTTTTATAATAAAAATGTTTTACAGCTTATGGAGAATATAATTAGTAAAATAGCGCTAATGCACAATTAGATTTGTTTAAACTCTGAACGTTAAGAAGATAAGATTACAACTTTAAGTGTGGAATTATTGTTTCCTCATTACATTTGAACTGTAAATTGACAAGAACAAAAATTTTTGAACAAAATTATTTATTTATCAAGTTTGAATTTACAACTTCATTTCATCGCTAGTTCAAGAAAAATCTGTGAAAATTAAATAACAAATAACATATCTTATTCATAAAAATAAACTCGTGATAATTTGCAGTGGGAATAAGAAAACCACAAATACCTGTAGGTCTTCATTTGCTTCTTCCAACGAAAGAACATTATTTTTGAGATTATGAATGTAGCCCAAAGGTTTGCTGGCCAAGTCCCATAACTCTTTGACCAGTTCAAAAACAGGATTTGAGGAATGCCTAGATTTTTTTTTTTTCCTGGAATAAGAGATTGGAAAATCGACCGTTCAGATGGTCGAAAAGGGAGCGAAGGGTGGAGTTCGATAAGCTCTGCTATGTCTTATCTCCATTGTTCTGGCCAGCAGTCGAAGGAAAGAATACCGGAACCTTTTCTTTGCTTTTGGGAGGCTACCCAAAATACATGGGATGAGACCGAGTATGAAGAGATAGTTGCTTTGCTTTGCTTTTGGGAGGCTACCCAACCCAAAGAAAGCTTTATTTTATTTTTATTATTTAATAACAAACAAATCATATCACTATCACACTTGAAATCTCACCCCTCCCTCGGTAGGAATCCAATCTTGACCATGTCAATGCTCCCATCTTTGATTTTACGTGCTGCCTCTCCGTATGTCATTTCTTCTTCGGGACTCCCATCACGCCCATGGAAAGTGACCCGGGCCAAGGGGTCCCACTCAAACTTGGCCCACCACTCTTTGTCCCCTTTGATGGAGAAGCTTCTCCCCCTCGCGGTGTTCGCATCCAACGGCAACTTTTTGAGACCGGGGCACCCTACTATGCAGAATCTCACCCCCTGAGGGAAGAACAGAGTCTCGTCGCAAATGCTCTTCAGGTTCGGAAGATCGAAGAGTTCCAGGGATTCGAGATGCGAAAATAATCCCGAAGCAGCTAATTCCTCTCTTGTCAATCCATCCCCAATGATTCTCTCCATCAAATCGCAGCTGTAGATTGTCAATTCCCGGAGTTTCGGAGCATGCACGAACCAGGACAAGTCCGAAAACCCGCACAAGTCGATAGAAACTCGAACAAGACTAGGGAAGCAAGAAGAGAAGTTGGGAGCTCGTCCTATTCCTTGACTAATCTCCACCTTCACGAGCACAGGAGTTTAATAGATCAAGCTCTTCTAAATGCGGGAAGACCGCCGTTGCCTGTATTAGGATGCGGGTCAAGCCCTCGCAGAAGCTGATGCTCGCTCTCCTTACGCTTCTCTGTAAACTCGGGGACTGGAATATCTTCTGGGCAGAGGATGGCTCGGTGATGACGATAGATAAGTCGGTGAGATGTTGCATGCGGCCTAGTTCCTCCACAATCTCTTCTTCCTTCTTTAGACACATTACGAAAAAATCCGCCCAGTAGCTAAACACATTCAAGGGTAAGCTTGTGATTGCCTTCGCCGGAATTAGGATGGTTCCCATCATATCTTCTAGCAGCAACCACCTTAAACGAGTCAAATTCTTGATTTCCTGAGGCAATTCATTAATACGGGTTCCCGACAAGTTCAAGTACTGTAGGTAAATTAGATCGCAAATCTCCTTTGGGAATAACTTGATAGATCTATTGTCGGACAGGTCCAAGACCGTCAAACGAGCCTTCATCGGATGGAAAAATCCACTTGGCACGAGACTCACGGAAGTTTCTCTTACAAGCAAAGTCTCGAGCTGGGAGCACTGGGGTGGTTTTCGGTCAATATTCTGAATCCGTTTTCCCCATACAGATACTTTCTCCGCTTCCCCCCATTTGGATATCATCTCCAAGGACATGTTTTCTTGGTTCTCCATCACTAGCAACTTGTTCTCCTTTTGCCCGTGGTCACGAGCAATCCAAGTCGCCATGTCACGGATGACGTCGTGCATCTTTACACGCTCTTCTCTTTCGGAATTAAGCTCACTTTCCAATAGACAAGCCCTCTTTAAATCCCCCAAAATAGACTCTCCCTCGCCCCGCATACGGTATACATCATCAACGTATCCTAGGAAGCCCTCTCCAATCCAGAGGTTAATAAGATCATTCGTTCTTATGGGGTAATCCTCGGGAAACAGACAACAGTAAAGGAAGCAACGCTGAAGGGTAGAGTCACTTAAGCTATTATAACTGAACTCGAGTACGTGATATACTTCGTTCACCATACCTGGCAGCTTGTGCGGATTGTTTCTTAGCGTTGTTAGCGCATGCCTCCACTCACGGGGATTGTCTTTTCTGGCCATGGCTCGCCCCACAGTAATGAGGGCCAGTGGCAATCCTCTATACTCTCCGGCAATGTCCTTTGCAAGCTCTAGAATTTCTGGGTGAGAATGTACAGTCGGTTTGCCGACAGAGTTCTCAAATAATTCCAACGCTTCTTCAGGCTTCAAGCACTGTGCTTCAAAGGTTCTTTTGGCTGCCATTAGGTCACACACTTGCTTTGACCGAGTTGTGAATACAATTTTGGATCCGTTCTCGAGACCAGGATGAGGAATTCCGATATTCGAAAGGTCCAGCCTCTGCCATAGATCATCAATCAACAACACAAACTTCTTCTGGATCAAGACACGGTGCAGATGATGGACCCTCTCATCTCTTGACCATCCATTCCAGCTCTCATCTTCGATGTGCAGCCTTTTCCTTATGGCGTCTCGAATGCTATCTTCGTTCACTTGCTTGGACACCGTCACCCAAATAACAATCTCGAATCCATGACTCGCGCGAGAAAGCTCCTCGTTGATCCTTTTCATGAGGGTGGTCTTTCCAACCCCACCTGCCCCGTACAACCCAATCACTCCCACTTGTTTTTCGTCCACGAGCCATGTCAACACTTTGTTAAGAGAAATAACAAGCCCCACGGTCTCGCCCATAGGCAAGTCGAGTACTGGGGGAGGAGGTAGTGGTAACGTTAGAACACCGAATTTTTCCTCCTTAGTTTGGAGCTCTCTCGCTTCAATGAGCATCTGATCGACTCTTTTACCCAATCGATAACTCGACCTGCAGTTCTGTGGAAGAAAACAACTGAGACATTTGGTTCGATCACGTACCTCAGCTTCCCGAAGCACCTTTTCTACTCCGCCCTCAAATTTTTCCACCTCGTCTAGCCAATTCTCCACTTGTTTCGTTCGCTGCGCACCTTTTTCGTTTTCTTCACGTTCCATCCTTGCCTTCACATCTTCGATCACGGCCTTCAGCTCTTCAGTTGCCTTCCGCAACGAGTCAATATTGTGTTTCAGATTACAAATGTAGCCCAAAGGTTTGCTGGCCAAGCCCCATAACTGTTTGAAGAGTTCTAAAAGAGGACTTGCGAATTCCATAGTTTCTGAAATTTAATGTAAAAAGCTTGAAACCTTTGAAAGTCATCTTACATTGATACAAAAGATTCGCATACAATAAGTTTCTGAAATTTAAAGATTTCCATTTGTAGGATTGGTGCTACCCAATTTGCAAAAGACAACTCACTTCCATTTGAACATGTCATTCTGCAAACTTCAATTATATAACTCAATGCCCTTGAGATTGCCCGATCACCATTTTCATGCCTATATGGCAACCATTCTGATCCGGAAAAGTAATTCTGATTAAAATGACCTTTTCTAACTCTGTTTCCTAGATGAGTTTTAGAGAACCAGAATGCGTTTGGTAACTGTATAAAATTTTTGTTCCTGAAATAGAAATGTGTTTGGTAAATGAAAATAATTTCTGTTCTCGGGAACAATTGTTCTTCCCAATTTTTTCTATTTAAGTCAAATAATTACGTAGTAATTTTGTGGAATTTCATCAAACATTTCGAATTAATTGAAGATTAATTCATATTGATTTTCTTATATAATATATTGCATATTGAAATGTAAAAATAAATATCAAGAATCATCACAAGTCATTTTCGCCATTTATTATGAGGTTTCATTCAATTCTTTTGAGCAAGCGGATAACCAACATGAGCGACACTCTGGTTTCTGCAAGGAAAATGTATTGAATAATCTTGCGTTGGTGTGCGTTTTTATTCAAATAAATTAAATCTTAGTCTTAATTCATCCAAAACTTAAGAACGAGAGCTTGCTAAGTGTTCGCACTAGTTATTTTGTCCTTTTCCAAAATTTTCTAAAACTAGAATAAGTCTAAAGTATATAAACCTACGTAAATCACAATTAATGAAATTGAGTGCACAATCAAGGAATCATTACATTGATGAATCGCATCATAAAACCTTAATGAAGCTCTAAGGGCTTAGAGAAATGCGGTTCATGTTTAATTTCAAAGGTGCTTATGATTTTTCTAAAAAAAGAACAAAATCTATGAAATCTAGGAAATTTATGAAAATGAGGTCAAACTAGCCTAATCTAAGCTTCTTCTATTTTTAGGGATTTTCTAAAAAATTTGTGATTTTTTAGAAATTTCTGAATTTTTTTTTGAATTTTTTATTTTTATTATATTTTTTATTTTTTGTAAATAAGACCTTTAGGTTGAGGAAAAAGTGACTTTATTCTATTTTTTATTTTTAAAAGTGATTCTTTTTTTAGAACCAACTTTTTTTTGTTCTTCTTTTTGCTCTAAAACTGATTCTGAAAATAGAATTAAAATCAGAATCATCTACATTACCAAAAAAGGTTCTAATCTTTTTCTATTCCAGAGAACAAAATCAGAGAACCAGAATGCTATCATGTAGGCCCTAGTCACTTTTACTTCTCTGTTAGTCTATCATACATAGTTAGAATCTAAACATAAGTTGCATGCAATCAACTACTATGTTTTTTTTTTTTTAATTCATTCGGTACTCCATAAATTTACTGTCTCGATGGATTTTATAATAAAACTATTTAAATATATACAGCTTATGGAGAACATAATTAGAAAGGTAGCGTTAATTCACAATTAGATTTAATTAAACTCTGAATGTTAAGAAGATAACATTTCAACTTTAAGTGTGGAATTGTTTCCTCATTACATTTGAACTGTAAATTGACAAGAACAAAAAATTTTAAGCAAAATTATTTCTTTATTAAGTTTGAATTTACAAATAGAAAGAACAACAGAAAAATTGAAACTAATACAACTTCATTTCATCGCTAGTTCAAGAAATTAAAATCTTCGAAAATTAAATAACACATAACATATCTTATTCATAAAAATAAACTCGTGATAATTTGCAGCGAGAATAAGAGCACCACAAATACCTTTAGGTCTTCATTTGCTTCTTCCAACGAGCGAACATTATCTTTGAGATTATGAATGTAGCCCAAAGGTTTGCTGGCCAAGCCCCATAACTCTTTGACGATTTCTAAAACAGGACTTTGCGCAATGCATAAAATTCTTTTTTTTTGGACAAAGAGGTCGGAAAATCTAGATGGTCGAAAAGCAAACAAAGGGTGGAGTTCGATAAGCTCTGCTACGTTTATCTCCATCGTTCTGGCCAGCAGTCGAAGGAATGAATATCGGAACCTCTTCTTTACTTCAGGAAGAGAAATGGAACTTTTTTTTTCTATTGTTTCTTCGTCGAGGCCGAGCGGCGAAGCATCTGTCCGCTCGGAAATGCAATCCAAGAAAGTTTGAGCGAAGGAATAAAGGAAGGTACGTTTATCTCCATCGTTCTGGCCAGCAGTCGAAGGAATGAATATCGGAACCTTTTCTTTACTTCAGGAAGAGAAATGGAACTTTTTTTTTTCTATTGTTTCTTCGTCGAGGCCGAGCGGCGAAGCATCTGTCCGCTCGGAAATGCAATCCAAGAAAGTTTGAGCGAAGGAATAAAGGAAGGTATGATGAAAAGTCTCAGTAAGGCAAAGAATATCAGCGACCTATTATGTTTCTCCAATACGAGGCAATGCCCATGTTCTACTTCCCGCTTTTGTCTATGGATTGGACTGCGTGGAATGTGATGAATGGTGTCCAGAAGCAAAGAATGACTTATTTTTCTTTGCTTTTGTCTATGGACTGCGTAGAATTTAAACATAAGTTGCATGCAGTCAAATCAACTACTTTGTTTTCCTTAATTCATTTGTTACTCCATAAATTTAATGTCTCACGAATTATATAAAAAAAAATTCAAATAAATTTGGCTTACGGAGATGAAATTAGTGAAGTAATGTCACATAAATCCTTTTAATTTACAATTAATTAATTAAAAATATGAATGTTAAGAAGATTACAATACAATTTGAAGTGTGGAATTCTTTCATTTCCTCATTACATTTATATTGTAAATTGACAAGAACAACAATTTTTGGACAAAGTATTTCTTTATTTAAGTTCAAATATACAAATAGAAACGACGAAAAAAATTGAAAGTAAAGAAATACAAATTTAGTGATAGTTCAAGAAGAATCTTTAAAAATTCAATAATTAATAATATATCTTGTTGATAAGATAAACTCATTATAATTCGCAGTAGGGATATTAACATCCCAATTTTCACAACTTTTTCCAACCACTTGAATGTCATAACTTTTGAAAAATGTTTACTTGAGTGCCTAATTTTTTATCAATCACTTGAGCGCCATAACTTCTAAAAAAAAATCACCGAAGCGCCAAAAACTTGAGGTGGCATAGAATTTGTGGAGAAAGTTTTTCAAAAAATTATGTTGTTCAAGTGATCGATTGAAAAATTATACGGCACTCAAGTGAACGCCCTATGAAAAATATGGCACTTGTGGTGTTCCTTCCCCTTTATAATATGATGAAAACCATAATTAACAATGTCCATGCGAACTCCCTAGGCCACTTATTCGTTTATTGTCCTACGGCCTCGCTTATCAAGGCTTATTTCATGACCAAGTCTCATTTGACTCAAATTTATCAACTCTTAAGGAGAGTTTTAATGATTCAATGTGTGAACACTTGTCCCACGCTAAGTGGGTTTGGTTGGGTTTGATTTGAAAGCAAAACTTCTATGGTACTCTCTCTCACACAGGCATACTACGCACATCAAACCATACTTGCGGTCTAAGTTGGCTTTCCAAAATTTGAAGGTCCTCACCCTCAAGCAACCTACGATTTGAAGGGTGGTTAAAATGAACGGATAGTTGGATCGTGGTTGCAACCACCATGCGGCTCTCTATTGTTAAATGGAAAGCGATAAACAATGCTGTCGAGATTGGTATTGCTGTGACAACCCGATCATTGAAGAGCGAGTGACGAGGAGATAGGCGGCAGAGATAAGAGGCAAGGGAGGAAAGGAACAAGAGGGACAAGATTTAGCTCCTGTAATAGACTGCTACATTCATGAAGTTTTCTAGTAGTAGTTTGATGTTGTAAAAAGTAGGGGTGATTAGTTCCAGGATGGGTTGTGACATCTTTGTCCCACATTGCCTAGGGAGTAGACCTTGGGCTAGTTTATATGGACTTGGGCACCTCTTAACTTGCAAGGCGCGTTTTTTGGAGTGTTGTAGAGGCGACCTTTGGAGGAACAAAACCGTGAGGACTGTGTGTCCAAAACGAACAATATCTTGCGAGTGGTGGGCCAAGCTCGTTACATGAGCTCGTTGCTATGAATCACCCGCTCATTTCGTGGATCCATCCGGGAACAGAACCACCGGTCCGGTTCGGACCGGTTGGGAACTAAACCATTGGGCACAATTTGATCCTCTTTGATTGGACCATGGTTTTTTTGCTCATCCCTAGTAAAAAAAACTCAAATTTGCTCTCTGTGTATGATAGACTTGATTTGTAAGGAGATTTATAAGTTTCTCCAAACGAATAATAGAAATAACTAGCGTTAGCTCGGTAGATTTATTGAATGTATTAGATGATTTATGGCCATATGTTCATATAGTCAAATACCATCATTTACCACAAGAAATGAAACAATGCTAATCCGTGAAAAAAGAAAGAAAGAAAAAAGAAGCTATTGCCAACTCGTTGGGAGATATATATGGTTACTAAAACATCATGTGAGGTACTAAATTTTACTAGAAATTCACTGAGCTCGAGTTTTACACGGCAATACCATTATTTATGAAAGTACAAGAAGACTCGCTAACCTGAGTGAGGGGCGGGTGACGAGCTTGAATGTGGGGGTCCGAGCTAAGTAGACTCGATGCCTCTCATTGGTTTGATGATGATGATGATGATCTCTCAATAAAACAATCGGTCTTAGATGGCATGAGCGAGTCAAACCCAAAAAGGAAATTGTCTGCTTAGACCAGCCGAATTTGGGCTTATCGGGCTTGGACGAAGTATAAAATCTGTAACTCTACGAAGCACCACCATCCATGCTACATCATAAGCGTCCTTCGAGCGAAATCCCATTCTTCTCTAAATCTTGGGACAGGGATCGCGAAGATAGCAATGGAAGATGAAAATGGACCCTGAGACGGCGAGACGGAACCACCGTCGGCAGCCTATCTTTTGCATAACTTAAAAAAACGGTGCGCAGCTTGTAAGCGAAGTAGAAACTGTTGAGGGCCTTGATGTAGGAGGACCCCGAAACCCGGGTTGCCTCGTTGCAGACAAAAGATTTATATCGTTCGAAGGGAATGATGTTTGTGGCGGCCTGAAGAATCCACAAGCATCATCAATTGTGGATGAAAAGGATGGAGGAAAACACGAAAATGGGTGCAATGACGATACCCTCGTTCAGCATACGTGGACAAGCACATATTTACTGTCTTCCCATCATTTAAGTTTTTAGGAGGAAAATATTGAGGCCATTCTGATAAAGCTGCACGAGCTTATTACAGAAGGAAATATGCCTCGACCAAACTCAGCTAGAAAGTTGAAAACATTTCCTAACGAACACAACAACAACATTGACGACGTCAGCGCCGACCGACCAACCAACCGCAATCTAAATTACCAAAAGTCGGTCACTTATGCAGAGCACAACAACAATTCTCAGCCCCGACGTCTACAGCGATACAAGGAGGCTGGGCTGTTCCATCTCCGTACCAAGTCGACCGCTTCTCCATCAATTCATTCACGAAATCGTCCAATTTCTCAATACTAACGCTAGGCATCACCACGACGTGAGCAATATTTCCCTCGCAAGCCAGTTGCCATCGGCGCACAAACTCTTCTTCTGAAGGCCGTTCAAATACAACCGTGCTGCTTAGCTCGTTTAACATGGCACTTACCCCTGCCTCGCGAAGACGTTCCTTCAGGTAGTGGGCATTTCTAAGGCACTTCTGTACTTCCTTTTGGAACCCTTTGTAACCTTTGCGATTGAGTGTGTACCAAAGAAAGATAGGAGCATGGCCATTCCTGCTACCCATGATCGTCGCATCCCTGGAAGCAAGGTATTCCACATTCCTCGACAGAGCATTTATATGATCCATCCTTGTAATTTGAACACCACAAGGCATTGGACATCCCACAAACTTGTGACCAGAAACACTTACACTTCCAATGGGTTTCTTAAAGGAAACCTTTGGTGCCTGTTCAACAAAATAAAAATGACAATGTTATGGGAATGCGTAGAAGGAAAAGAAAGCTCTTTATGCATGAATAGCCAACTCTGGCAGAAAAGGCGGCGAACTCGGTCCAATCATACAACTCATAGCAAAGCAACCAACTATTTCGAAAGGGTAAAATCTCCATAAACACCAGGTATTTAATAACTTATAGCTTGGAATCATGTAAATCTTTAAAAGAGAAAGCAAAGCTACACAAACGCAAGAAACAAAAACCTGTGTAGAATCGATAACGTGTAACATGTAAATTTCTCTTCGACGGAATACAATCTCTCCCTATCTAAAAAGAGTAAAACAACTCTTATCCTTCAAGTCTTCTTCAAAAATAGTAACATGAAAATCGAATCACTTACACGTTTGACAAAAGGCATCATGAGTCCAAATAAAGCTCCGTCACAATGTATGTAGAATCGATCATGTGTAAACCCACTTTCTTCGAGAGTTTTTATAATGAGATCAAGGTCATCTACAGCTCCTTTGACAGTTGTTCCTTCAAAATAAAATTAATCGTTCAGCTAAAACTTTATGATCTGTATGTTTACAACAACATGCACCTCATCTATGGAATGCATGAACCCTACATGCGGAGATAGAGAGAACATAGATACCTATGTTAGCATTGATGATAGCAGGCTTATCCTGGTTAGCAAGTAGTTTGTCCTTAAAATCAGCACAGTCAATCTCCCCGGAAACCAGTGTTGCTACTTTAACGCATTCCATTCTATACATCCGTGCTGCCTTGAAGACAGAATAATGCGACTCTCGTGAGGCATATAGAATTCCATCAGGAAAAACTTCCCTCCTGCACATTCAAGGTTGTCGTCTTTTCAGTCTTCTCATCCAGTTTGCTTTATGTACAGCATGAACAATGCAGCAAAATTGTTTTAACATTTACTTACCCCACTAAGATCCCATGGAGATTGCCTTCAGTCCCACAGTTTGTAATATAACCCCAGTAATCACTTTTCTCGATTTCCCACAAACGAGCAAACCAATCCAACACCCCAACTTCAAACTGTCTTGAGTGCACTCCGTAGTTGCTCTCAATAAATGGGTCCCCAAGATTATTGATCGAGAAGTGCTGCAACTGTGACAAAGCCCCATAATCGAAGTCCAGATTGTAAGGATAGCCTGCATTGACATTAAATTGCCAGTGAGAACTGGATATAGTCCACATTCGTACATAAGTTCTGTCTCTAAACAATGCCAATAGTTGATGAGGTATTGAATTTCAGAGCAACTTAGTGTTCATATTCCAAAAGGTGCAGAGAATATGAGTGCAAACACGATGAGAATGTTCACTAGCGTTCATTTATTAAACTAAACGTGGCCTTGTCCCCCAAACAACACGCTACTACAGTAAAAGAATATTGTCCTGAGAAATCAGAGGACTTCCAAACATTGAGTCACTTTCTGCCGTTAGACATCCAAATTAGATAAGCAATGTTCAACTCAGAAAAAAATGCTATCATTGAAGCCAAGAAATATGCTTTTGTAGCCCACAGTTGCATCTAAGGCTAGCCAAAGACATGGAATTGACGACAACTTACGGCCAACAGTAAGTAAACAATTGGCATGGAAAACATCACCCCCAAAACAACTACAAGAAACAAATTCTGCTGCTGCATACATATGGAGAAGACAAAAGGTTCCTCTCCCCACCCTCCCACCCGCGCGGGGGATGTTGTGGTCGGCGAAATTAAAAGTGATTCGCCGAGTCAAACTGCGTTTGAAAGATCAAGCGCCTACAATCCGGCGACAACCAACACAATGAAAAAGCAATATTTGGGTAGAGCGATTTAATCAAAAGGAATGGGGAAAAATAGCATAGTTTCCAATTCCTGAAATGAATCAATCATTAGTGAACGTTGGAAATCCACCTTAGCCACAAACAAGAAGCAAGTTGGGAAAGACACTAGCAAAAGCGCCAGATCAGAGAAGGCAAGAGAGAGTACCTAAATGGTGCTTGGTCCTCTCCATCAGCGTCTTCCTGTAACGAGCCAGGACGCCGGCCATGTAAGCCTCCTTGTCGCCGGTGAAGTCGTCGTTGGCCTCGGGCTCCTCGATGGCCAGGCACGTGGTGTGCACGTTCCTCCCCAGCACGATCTCCCTCTTCCCATTCCCGACCTTCCCCACTGCAACCGCGTCCCCGTTGAGCTCGACCACCTCCGGCAAGGGCTCCGCGACCACCGCCGCCGCCGGGTCCAACGCCTCCGGCGAGGCCTTCGCGCCGCCGCTCATCATTTCCCACTTCAAGGCTCGGCACTGCGATCGTATTATCAGGATCAGAAGGGGGGGAAATGTAAGCCAAAAAAAGAGGAGAGGGAGGTAAAAGGAAGAATCGTTCAGAGAGGAGACATTTTGTTGGGGGGAGCGAGCGGCGGAATCGCGGGCTTGATCTCTGGTGGCTCCAAAGTGCGCGCGTGAGAGAGAAGAACTGAGAATGCTCGCGCATTTATAGGCAGGAAAATGGAAGCCCTTCGAAAAGCCCTTCGAGTTTGGCTTATTTACATTTTTTGCCCTTATTTGGTCACTTCCCCTCCCCGGACAGTAAGCGCCCCCCGCCGCCGCAGCGAGCGACCGTCCCGCTTTCGCAGCACCTTCCATACGCGTGAATGGACAAACTCGAGACTCAGGATGACTCCGGCGAAGAATGCTACATATTTCAAATAGGTTGCACCCCACCAAAAAAATGGGGATGATAAATGCTTTTCGAAGAGCAGGCCCGTCGCATTTAATTTGGGCTAAGTCGCAATAAATGGACGTCTCCTGCTATTTTTACGTCGCATAATTTCAACTTTAGTCGGATGATTTATATGGGTAGCGGGCCTGCTTTTCGAATTGGACATTGATGTATGTCGGTGAATGTGACCAGGTTGGAAATCAAACGCGGACGCCCTCCCCTTCGAGTCTTGGTCCTTGGACTTGGGATATTTTTCCTCGAGTTCGGACGCACCTCGTTCCAGATATTTTCCTACCAAAGGAAGCAAAGTCAAAAGTGGATTAAATTTTGGCTGACTGGATAATTTTCCTTTCTCCCATCAGCTAAATGCTAAAAAAAAAGTTGCAATTCGTCTCGACGTTCTTAGCTTCGCACGTTACGTTAAAATTACAAGAGCACTATATATATATATATATATATATATATATATATATATATATATATATATATATATTCATGGAATTCGTAAATTATCTTTTGTAACTTATTATTCTTGAATACGATATATCGGATTTGGGGAAATCGTCAAAACTCCTTGCGATGATCTCCGTAGTTCGCCTAATTAAACCAAATACGAGTCTACTGTAATCCTTTTCGTGAAAATTTTAGAACACGTGGCGCGCATGCTCTTGCCGAGTCCCGTTTATTTGAAGCGACGAATGCTATGCAAACGTGGAGAAAATTGAGTGTTGAATGGAAGTCGCCACGTCTAAACGACGTCGCCTCTGGGAGCTACAACACGACACTGAGTAATCGAAATCGAATGGACCCGCTCCACCCAAAATTTTCCCGAATCGAATCGCCCTAGTACAGACAGCTCAGCGGGGTTGTCCGGGTGTCGGCGACGGATTGATTAAAAGAGAAGTACCAGATTCCGGTGGGTCCCGCGCTCGTGGGCGATTCTTAATTTTTGCTGGAGCCCGAATCTCAATCGGATGGACCCCACCGCCATGACGTGGAGCCCCCCTCTCTCTCTTTTTGGCTCTATCTTCGTCTTTCTCGGCTCTTCTCGCGTTTCTTTCAAGACTGGCTTCGATTGGTTTTTCCTTTTTCTTTTTTCTTTTTTGGTCTTTTGGTTTTTCCTTCTTTAATAAGCTAAGAATATTTTTTTTTTTGGAAAAATTTCAAAAAATGGCCTCAAGTCCTATCATTTTTTCAAATAAGGGCCTCAAATGAACTTTGTTTCAAATAAGGGCATGAAGTGGTTATAAAGTTTCAAAAAAAAGCCTAACCTGAAGGGTATTTTCTTCATTTCTCATTTTGATTTTTTTGTTTATATTTTTCCTTTTTCTGATTTTTAAAAATAATTAAATAAAAAATAAAAGCCACAGGCGGGAGGGCTGTCCCAAGCCGACGGGGTCGCTGATGCCTCCGCGAGGGCCGGTGACCCCGTCGACCAGAGGCGGGGGCCTCTGGCCCACGCCAAGATCGGGAGAGGGTCGAGCCCTCTCCCGGATTTGGGCGGGGATCGATGGCCCCCACCCTCGACCTGGCGGGGGTCATCGGCCCTCGCCCTGACGAGGGGAGGGGTCGTCGCCCCTCGCCTGGCAAAGGTGGGGGCCGACGACCCCCCGCCCAGATCCTCGACCCTCTCCTGAGGTTGGCCCTCGCCTCTGGTCGGCGAGGTCGCCGGCGCTCGTCGCCGTCTCCCCCACCCCCCCGGGGCAGTGGGGCGGCGGCCAGAGGCGGAGGGCAGCCTCCCGCCTTTGTTAGGGTTTTTTTAAAAAAATCTTTTTTGTTAAATTTTAAAGAAATGAAAAAAGAAAATATAAAAAATTCAAATATGAAAAGACTGAAATCCCCTTGAAATCAGGTCTTTTTTCGAAATTTCATGGCAACTTCAAGCCCTTATTTGAAACAACGTGCATTTTAGGCCCTTGTTTGAAAAATTGAGAATACTTCATGCCATTATTTGAAACAAAATTCACTTGAGGCTCTTATTTGAAAAAATGAGAGGATTTGAGGCCCTTTTTTGAATTTTTTTTTTCAATTAAGAGGTCAAGAAGGGTGCTTTTCTTTTTTGGTCGAATAAGAATGGTACTTGACATTACTTAATTTTTGGCTTCCAAACAAATATCTTATGTTGTCCATTTGCCAAACACTGATCCCCTTGTAGGAGACATCGTCATGGGGTGCGATTCATATCATGCGTTTAGCTAGTGTACATATAAGGTTTATGAACCGTAATCTCACAATATGTCCAAAAAAAAAAAAGTACACTGAAGTCCCACTTCGCTCCATATAAATGAACAAAAATCCCATGTCGGGCTTGTTTGTTTGAAGGAAAATTGTTTGGTGGGATAGGTGGGATAGCTGGAGGAGGCGGTGGTGGAGGGTTTGGAGGCGGCGGAGGTGGCGGCAGCGACAGCAGCAGGGGGCTTTGGTGGAGCTGGTGTTGGTGGTGGACACCTTTAAAGAGCGAGAACCAAAAATAAAAAAGCGCCTTTCCAAATAATTACTCTACATTTTGCTTGGTTAGTGCTTAAAATGTCAAGGCAAGCGCGGACCGAGAGAAGTGTGCCTTGGTCTCTCTTGCACCTTAAGTTCGAGTCTTATGTCTCAATAAGCTTTTTACAGCAATTTAACATACAAACATAATGATCATATGTAATTATGTTTCGTCTAGCAGCAGATTGCATAGGGTAACATGCATGAAATTATGTCGTGTGCATGCCTAAATCTAGCAATTCTCCTCTCTTTTTTCACTGTCACCTTTTTCTTTGTTCTTTTCTCGCTCTCAGAACTTTGAGAAGTATATGGCAACACTTCTCTATCAGAAATCAACTTCTGATCAGAAGTTGATTTCTCTATTTCTACTAAAAAACAGAAGTTGATTTTTCTACTTCTGCTCCAAATTGACTTATGATCAGATAAATTCATCTGATAACGGTTGAAAATTTTCACTTTTGAAATATTATTAACAAAATCTTCGACGGCGGTGGTCGACAGGCGACGATCGTCGACAGGCGACGATCGTCGACGATTGGCGAGAGGTGGCGACGGTCGGGCGATAGTGGCGACTGTGGCAGCGGGGGGAGGGCGGGCAGCGGTGACGATCGGCGATGGGCGGGCGGTGGTCGGCGACGGCAACGGTCGATGGAGACGGGTGTGGTCTAAGAAGTAATTCTAGAACCGAGAAGTTAAAAATATTTTACTTCTCAAAATTGACGAAAAAATCCTAACAAAAGTGAAAAATCTTACCAAAAATCAATTTTTTTTATCAAAAGGATTTCTCAAATAAATTAACTTCTGACAGAGAAATTGACTTCTGAAAGTGTTGTCATACTGGCCCTTAACTTGTAGAGGTTCTACCTACAATGGTTG
The DNA here is from genome assembly GCA_021437785.1 of Rhodomyrtus psidioides. Lineage (NCBI taxonomy): Eukaryota > Viridiplantae > Streptophyta > Magnoliopsida > Myrtales > Myrtaceae > Rhodomyrtus > Rhodomyrtus psidioides. Next base: position 436,578 of record JAILYB010000244.1, on the reverse strand, counting down.
TTGATAATTAATCGCGTAAATGATAATTGTGAGTTTTAAGTTTTTAAAGTGTTAATGGCAACAAGCTAAGCAACAGGTGACGTGAAAAACAATTGATTCGTTGCATATCATGCAAAAGTGCAATCAATCAGCCATTCATCTTAACTAACCATATCTATCTCTCGAACGAGAAACATGAATAATGATGCAACATAAGACAGATACTCTAGATGGTTTTTTTGTCCGACTACGACTCCGCCTGAGCAAAATACTCGCCGCCCGCTTGCCATTCTCCCTTTAGATTCTTACTTCTATGCCTTCCTCTAGCAAGTGCTCCTTCACATACTGGATCGGCACCTACAATCACAGCACCGAAGAAACGCAAAGGCACGAAAAACGGAAGATCAGATCGAGATGCACATGAAATTCAAAGATATCATCTCCATCCAGATATAAACGGGAATGTGTTTCGCGAGTTTACCTCCTTGCGGTGGAATATTCCCGCAGCAAGCGCGGCGGATGCATTGGTCTTCTCGAACACCTCCGAGAAGTGCTCAACAGTGCCCGCCCCACTACTAGCTATCACAGGTATGCTCACAGCGTCAGAAATCAGCTTCACTAAATCGATATCGAATCCTTTTCCTTGACCTGAGAAGGATGCAAATCGAGCATTAGCATCACGCGCACAACAAAACAAAGAACGTTGCCAGAGAAACCAAGCAAAGGGACTCGAGTACAAATTCGCAAATAAGACCGATAACCAAGGAAACGCTTCTACTGCTTATCAGTCCAGTTTCTGAAAGGATATAAGTAACCCATCGAATAGAGCACAAACTTCTCACCATCACAATCAATGCAGTTAAGCAATATCTCTCCAGCACCCAACTCTTCAACGGCCTTTGCAAGCTCATAAGCTCCAATTGGCCGACCTTCTCGTCCTCCATTGACATTTGGGAAAACAGTCAAAACTCTATCAATTGAGCGAATAACGCTAACCAAACATCCTTAGACATCACTAGAAGGATTGCGCAATGCTTAATAACCCTCGGCAGGATACATGCCTTCACTTACTTAAGACGTTCACAAATATCAAAGAAATTCTAATTTTCCATCTGTTCCGAGTTCGCCCATATTGCGTAGAATCTGTTTTCGATCACTTTCTTGCCAGTTTCGGTCATCACATCTTACATTAATGTTCGCCTTTTGAAATTGCACACATTTTCCAACTTAATCTTCAATTCGTTCTAGCTCAGTATATGATGACCAAAGTAAACAGAAAAATGTACTTCAAACTAGATAGCTAAATATAAACAAGTGACAATAAAGTAGGCAAAGAAAAGCTTACCGTACACTGGTACCAAGCAAATTCTTCTCCATTTGGACCTAAGACAACATAAAGTTCCAAGATACTTATGTCGAAGTAACAACAAACATAATACGGACACGAACATTCCCACTCCCTCTAGCCCTAAGGTAGCCACATGCACAGACAGAGAACCAATTAACACAAAACGTTTCCTTACTGCGTAGGGGAATACAAAGTTCATCACATCTTGGTCAACCTCGAAAGAGTTAACAAAGACACAATTCCATTATTGGGTGGTTCCTGGTTACTCCAAAAAAGAAGGATCTCCTAATTAACTATCAGGAAAAATATCTTCTTTTTACAGTGAACAGGGTTTCGTGCAATCAAATGATTTGCATACCCAAAAGTCAACTATGAAAGGGTGCATTATGAAGTAGGCATATACCTGGATTTGTTACCCTTGTAGATCTGAACTCCACATCTTCAGGGCTATTGATGTACATCCTACGAGGATCTATGCTCACTACCACTGCCTGGCAAAAAGGGAACAGTTAAAAAATTATTTCAAATAAATTAGTGTACATGCTCGAATGGTCTATCACTCGATAGACTGTCAACTGCCAAATTTTACTCCGTTCAGCAATGGCACTGAAATAATTGAAGGGACAAAAGAGCAGGCTCTTCGTGGTAGACAACAATAGAATCCACCATCTGACCATCCTATTTGATCGAATTGTGAAACAATCTAAGGAAGCAGAAGAAGATGTTTAAGAATCTCTTCTAACAGATGATGCTAATTGGCTGACAATCTGCTGCTGCAGTAACTAACCAATAAATAAAAGAAGCTAGTAGGGGTTAACTGATATATTGTCATATAAGTTTACATCTATAGATGATTCAACACAAAAAACAAAACCCAACACGAGGTCAAAAGCAAAAATGTAAAATCAGTTCAACATCGGTTGCCCTATCAAATGACTTTCCAGTGCACTTCAAAACATGCCATCAACATGAATGTTTCCATATTCATGAGTAATCCATATTGAGATCATAACGCTGAACCTTTGAGTAATCCTTAGTTAATTCAATTACAATACTGGCTACATATCAGTCAAAGTACTGATCACAAAAATATGACCACAAACAGAATCTCCTGGAGTTCATAGTTGTGATCCCAAGCATTTGTACACACACCAAGGCCAAATACAAAACCGTTTTGAGAATAACACAACTACGTGCATAATTCAGCAAAGTAATTACCTGATTCCCATAGACTCTAGATATCTGTTCTAAGCTGCTCTTGCCATTCTTCATCTATGAAAGGTGGTCCACAAAGTATCAGCGGAGGAAACATGCTTATGTATCAGTATCTACCAAGAATGCTCATGGTAAAAAAACTTAGAAAATGTCACATACTCCTGTTCTTAGATATTCTTCAGCAGCATAAACCGCATCACTGCCTATAGAAACCTTATCCGCCCCAGATCTAAAATATTCTGAAGCCACTTCTAGACTGGAATAGTACCTGAGAAGTTGTTGATATGTCACATATAAAACGTCGTATTTTTCTAACCGCAGTAAAACTGAATCATGCCTGGATCAGGGGCCCAAAATTTAGAATATTGGGAATACATGCATAGTTATGGATATACACTTTAGAATATTGGGAATACATGCATAGTTATGGATACACACTTAAAAGTGTATATTACTCTACCTGCCATTTGAATCTGTGAAATCTCTAATTCCACCTCCAACGGTTAGTGGTACAAAAACATTTTCCGATGTGTATCTCAATACCTAAAGTCCATTGTGAAAACAAAGAATAAAATGACAGCATCAAAGGGGGGAAAACAAGAACTCTGCCATGCATTCCATATGAATACAACAACCGTGAGTCATATCAAAGAAATGAACCTGCAGCATTGGTAAGTCGCCCAGGGGGAAGTCACGGAAACCAGTTATATTCAGAAAACTGACCTGCCACCAATATTCAAAAGGGATTACTAGTCAAATAGTGGACTATAAGCATCAAAATGCATCGTCATTTAAGAAATCATACTTCATCTGCTCCATCCTTGTAATACTGCCCAGCAAGGTCCACAGGCTTGCCGAGGTTCCTCACCTGTAAGAAAATGTAATATGAATGCCTAAAAGTAGCAAAATTTTATCCTTCTACCACATTAAATTTCGTCAAAAGTGCCATGAATGTATAATTCAGCAAAGTGAGACTTTCTGCTAAAATCCTAGGAGATTATATGGAACGTCAAATTGCCACTTGCCAACTGCTCTAAAAGCTTAAGCTGTTAGAAGAAGGCATGGTTTAATATTTATATATTCCAACACTCCCCCTCACGCTTAGTCTGGTCTTTTGCCTAGTACTAAGCGTGGACAAATTCATTGGGGAGGCAAATAGGGGCCTGGAAAGATTTGAACTCAGGACCTCATGCTCTGATACCATGAAAGATTTAGTGGGACCACTTGCCAACTGCTCTAAAAGCTTAAGTTGTTAGAAGAAGGCGTAGTTTAATATTTATATATTCCAACAGGCTTCTGTTTATGTCTTAGTTCTTTTTTGTTTGTTTATTTCTCCTCATAATTTTTGTGCAAGAATTTACTCCTTGCGTTTAATTGATATGTATTTCAACCAACAGAAAAGGAGAGCTGATTAGTTTTCGCACCTCATTCTCTTCCGTACGCTCTCTTACATTGTATTGGTCGCCTTTGGTAACAACAAGATCTCCCTTGTCATTTGCCCTCACATCAAGACAAGAGATTACCTGAGAAAAGTCGTCACAAACCCATATTAGATAATCAATCATAATGGAGATACAATGCTCAACAACCACACAATTTGCAACAAACTATCGACATCAAGTTGTATAGTTCAACGGTCATTTTCAAAGAGGGAAAAGCAAAGCCATTCAGAAATCCACAAGTCCAAGAATGTTACCCTTTTTGCAAGTTTTGAGGCAGTCCCTTCTGTAGGCTTCTGTCTTCACACAATTATTCAGTTGTTAGATAATTTGACAGATAAGCTCAACACATTAGATGAGCAGATTTCATAGGCACAAATGTACCTTTGTCCTGTGTGACTTTGGAGACAAGAATGTTCTCAATACCGTCAGACCCACATCTGAATATTCCATATCAAAGGAACAGAGTAAGTGCACATGAGATTGCCTTTACATGCCATATTTTTGCATCATGCAAACTAAATTTGTCAATTCTCGTTTGATATGGAAAATTAAGTAGATCTTCTATTTGCTGTTAGAATTACCACGATGGATGAAGCAAGTGCTGGAAGGATAAGTCATTAGCATATGTTAGTAAGAGAATTTCACAAATTAGCCATTCAGTTCTGTCCATGCACATAAATTAGTCCAAGAATATGAACGAAACGTAAAGATCCTAATGTTGAGTTTCCTACACATTCCTAGGAGAAAAATTGCAGCTTAGAACATTCCCTCATCATAAACACAGACACTATAAATTAAAAGATTAAAGTGAAGCAACTCAAGACCAATTACAATTTACCTCCACTTTTCTCTGGGTGAAATTGTACTGCATGCACATTTCCCTTCCCTACAGAGGCTATGAAATCGTCACCATAATTGCAAGTAGAGGACACCCAATCCATGTTGTCTTTCGACTACCCACCAAAACCATAAAACAAAACACGAAGAAAGGGAAATAAGTTAGACAATCTGACACAATAAACCTTTAAAATTAGCAACATACACCATAGGAAAAATCAGAAGATGAAGAGAAGCATACGGGTATGGTACGGTACGAGTGAACGAAATAGACATGACGATTTCCAATATCATCCAAAATTTCAGAGCCTTCTTTAACTTTCAAGGCATTCCAGCCAATGTGAGGCACTCTCAAACCACCGGAAGCATCAAAGCGACCAACCACCCCAGGGATTATTCCAAGACCACGGACTGTTGTAAAAGTAGCCATCATCAAGATGGGTATCGATAGATTATAAAATGTTGACAATGCCATAAATTTAATACATAAGTTAGAAAGATCTTCTGTCTCAGGGAATGGAAAGTGATGCTACACCGCTGCTCAATACCTTAGGGGTAATTCCTTTGTATTTAAGGTAAAATAAAGAGTTTCAAGATAGCAATCTTCCTCCAACATGCAGCTTTACACCTGACAGCTTCAATGACCTCATGAACTAAAACTTATGAACTTTCGGATCAAGTTAAATAATCATATCTATACTCAACTAAGCCCAATTCATCTCTCTGAGACATTCGCCACATCTGTTTGATTTTCATCCTCACCATTCACCTCTGTTCCGTGAACTGTGAACTGGTATGCTCTCCAGTTATCACGGTTTATGCAATGCAACACAAGAATGCAACTGAATTCTAGTGTTTAGCCATGCTGTTCTCAATCTTAAAATCTAAGGCGTTGGGATTAATGACAAGATTACCATCCCCTAAAATTTGTCTAAGAACAAAATATATCTAAAACATAAGGGAAGAGAAAAGAAATAACAAAAGCGCGATATTCTGACCTGGGCCATTCTCCTTGCTTGACTCAAAGAGTAGTTGCAGTCCAAGACATATGCCTAGGAAGGGGCGATCTTCCATAATATAAGTAGTGAGAGCTTCAGCCATCCTGGAATTGAACTTCTCAAATGTTAAAAGGTTCTCTGGTCCTAACACCTGAGTCACGTGATTTTATGAATACAAGCTAACCTTCAATACTCATTGCGTAAGATTTGGGAAGACACACACAACTCGCACAATAATTAAGAAACTCCAGAAAGAATACACGAAATGGTCCATAGTCAAGATAATATAGCTAGCAGTCTTTCAAATCAAAAGTTTACTATGTCTGTTATGTCATATAAAAGAAAAAATTTGCGAACCGTTGTTGATCAATCTTAAAGATTAAACTCATAGATTGCAGTAGTGATTGTGGTGCATTCTAATATTTAAATGCTCTCACAAAGAACACAAGCTACCTAGACTATACCTCCAAATTGCTAAAAAAGAATGGCGGTCCTTCAAATCTTCAATGTATAACTATTAGGAGATAAAGTGGAAATAGGTTCATACCCTTTCTTATTCAACACATCCATGGCAGAAGCAAATGCCCCGACGCCCGGGAAGATGAGGCGATTTGCACCCAAAATATCTTCAGGAGTTTGCACCTATACATGAAAGACGGATAAGAAAGTTCAAGACACAGCAAGTCTCAGAATAAGGATTATGTCAACACGAAAGCCCAAATTTAGCACTCGCGTGATCCCTAATTTAGCAGCAAATCTAGAATCCTGAAAATGCAACCCAACATTACACAGGAAAAAAGGTTGAAGAGAATGATAAAGATTAAATCTTTGGCCATTCATGATGTGTTTCACTTTAATTCTAGCACATTACGTCAACTAATTGCAGTTGGGGCGCTCTACTTGAAACATTGCAAGTACCCAATCCCCATCAAATGAAAAGACCAAACAAAACCAGAGAAGACAACAAGATTACATCTTTAATGTCGAAGCCGAGATAGCGAATTGCATTCCGAACGCTACGGACGTTGCCAGCACCATAATCAAGCAGAGTCACCACTGTAACAACACCAACACAAGCATAAAACACTGAGAACCATATAGTCACTGAGAGAGATGTTTGTGCGCACCAGAATCTCCTCCCCGAGAGGAGGCGCGAACAGAGAAGGTTCTGGGTGATTTGTGCTTGAGGCGGGCTTCGTTGAAGCGAAAGTAAAGGAGAGATTGTGAAGTAGAAAAGGATGAAGACGGTGGTGAGAGCGATTTAGATGTGAACGCTGAGCCAAACGGCGCCGCCTCCATTTGCAGAAAAAGCTGTCTGTAGTCTCTCTCCAAGATGCTTGGTTTGATTTTGCTTCAAGTATACTTGAAGGAGAAGAACAGTTACGTTGGACTCTGCAAATATATTGGGGAAATCATTAACATCCCCACCCTCTTAGATGGGAAAATTTTTTAATCAGAGGGTAGGGTTTTCAATGTTACCATTTTTCAATGGTAGGAAATCCCAACCCGGTCCTGTAATCTCATGCCTAAGTCAATTGAACACGCCCTGCTCCTGTGTCCAAGGACGGCGCCGACATGGAGTGACTATCGAGTAAACTCCAAGTCTCGAATTAGTTCGTAACACGAAATACGAATAGACAAATGGGTATCAGAAATTTTCGAAGCAAAGAGATAAACCGGTTACAAACGAAGAGATTGCCGGAATTTTATGGGCGATTTGGAAGGCACCGACCTGAACTGAGGAATGCAAATCACTTGTAGCCCAACTCGATTTTGTCGAGGTTTTCTTTTGTTCCAGAGAAGCAAATTCGATGGCAGACTGGCTGGCTAGAGCACAAAGGAAGAAGGAACTTGATCCCAGCCTGAAGCCTGTGTTGCATTTGCTTTTAATTGATGTAAACAGACATTTGCTACCTTAATGAAATTTCGCAGTTTCTCGACCCAAAAAAAAAAAACAAACAAACAAACAAAAATTAGTGGGAGAATTGGCATTTTTTTTTTTAATTTGCTTTGAATAAAATTCCAGTTCTTGTACTATTTTCCGATGACAATTTCAGTGATTCCATAAAAAAAAAATTTATTTTTTTGGGGGTCAAAAATGAAATTTTTTTCATTTGAACTTATTGAAAATTGCTGAAACAAACGCGAGTTTTACCGTACAAACTTCCAAGTAAAAATTGCATTCTCCTCGTACTGTTGGACATTCAAATTGTTGGGATTTTGTTGTGAAATCCCATAAGAAGTGAATGAGCAAAGAAGGATGGAGAGTCCCGCGTAGGATAAAGAGTAGATGGTGGATGGGTTTAAATATTGGAACCTCACAAATGGGTTTGGGCCCCAAGGGGCACCGCACTTTTGTGGACGGGGGAGGACCTTCGCAAAGCTAGGTCGGCCCACGCACGCGCGCCGCCGCCGCCTGCCGGCCGGTTCGGGGTCCGCTCGTTTAATTATTTTTTACACCATTTTTTTTATTTAAATATTACTCTTTTTAAAACAGATGTGTTTGCTCGACATTGAACAAACATGAAAGTTCAACCGGTTCAGATTAAATCAAACGAACATGATTGTTCGAACAAGTTCGAACATACATATCCGTTCGGAATAAAGCGAACAAACATGTTTGTTCGAACAGAACTCCTTTGGTTCGCATTCCTTCGTCAACGGAATTGTTCGGCTTCGCGACTCTTCACTTCATTGTCTATAAATACAAACTCCGGTCGTCATTTTTCAACTACTGAAATTTTCGACAACCATTCATTATTCATTTCATTGTTTGTGCGATAGTTCTATGAAGTTACGTTCGCCGGTGTCCTTTGAAGAAGTACCGCTTCAGAGGAACGCGATCCGTTCTATCCTGGGAGACGATTGTCCAAGGTCCTCGAGTACTGATTGAGGGGGCAAATTTGTCTTAAGGACACAACGACTTTTCGTTGGGCTCAGATCAACATACTGCTACTCGTTTGCATTGGCTACAAGTTAGTCTTATCTTACAACTCTGTTTACACGAACATAGGTGATAACAAAAATTTGGTCCGCGTACTTCATTTTTGTAATAGTATGGATCCTCCTTTCATTTTATTAAAGTTATCATAAGTCAATTTTGATACTTTTTATATTCCAAAATAAGACTTAAATGATACTGGCAAGGATATGTATATCGTATGAATACAAGAAGTCTTCATAGATCTCTTGACAAGAGATATTCCAAACGAGTCTTTGCATGGACGTATGCAAGTCTTTATTAGTAATGGTGCTTACCTATGTTATTATTTCGTTTAGTGTGACAATAAAATACTCACCATAGTATTGTGTGTCGGATTTTTCTTCTTGGTAACGATGGAAAAGAATTAGGGTCGGCAACTTGGGTTCGTGTGTTATAATCGAATATTACAATCATTATGATCTTATCAAACTATTTTATCGTTTGGTCCGTGCACCTCATTTATCGCTAAATGGAGTGGCGTAATTAGTGTTAAACTTACTTTTCTTGCATTGCATAAACGAATCTTTTCCGTTTTTTAGAGAGAACGCAAAATGTGACACAAATTTTAGAAAATGAAAGGCACCGAGGATGACCTAGAGCTCCCAATTTCCTTTTTAATCTAATCACACTTGCTATATTCGCAAATAGTTTCTCGATCAAAAACAAGCTTGATGAAGGCGGTTTTGAACCAGTATATAAGGTGCTTGGAAATATTTTCATTGGATGATCCGAAACACGGAGATGTCTTTGCAATTTTAGATCTTATAGTACACATAAAGAGTCGCCGCAGAGCGAACACGTGATGGGCCGTCTCATTGAATTTAGTATCTAAATGGGGTTGCAGAGAAGAAGCTCTTGAGTATCGGTTCTGTCGCAAAATTCAACATCAATAAGAATGGATCCGAAACGAGATTTGTAAAATTCTACTACTTTATTATTGTGATCTCGCATATTTGAACGTGATAATCTTGAATCGCAGCTCAAGGTTAATAATCGCAGCTTATACATTTATCATGAACTTTCCAGTGAAACAAACGAAATCGTCGTTTCATTTCTAACATCATCCTTTTGAGAGGGGAGACAAGATATGTACCAGAGTCGCCCTCACTCGGTATGTGGTGACTGGAGCCTAGGCTGCATAGATGGCATAATTGCATGGTAAAAGGCAAGGTGTACACATGCCAAACGAACGAGTAAACAAACTTCAGACAATTCAGCAGGACAAAAAGTTAAGTCGTTGCATTTTAGATAGGCTTGCTGAAATTCATGGAAGAGATAAGAAGGGGGTTGCCTTGCATCTTGTCCTTGTTCTTCAAATTCGCCACCTAGTTCTTGTAGTTGTAACGCTATCCCGTGAAACTTCACCCATGATCTTGGAAAAATTGAATCTGGGGCATTTTCCAGAATTTTCGGTCGAATCGCATATTCACGGCAATTATGTAGTTACGTTTTCTCGCAATTTCATAATAATTAATAATAATAAAAAATGTCCGCTTGTAATTCGACGTGTCGGTGGCATGCCGCTAGGCACAAAATTGAGGATATTCCAATATCTTGATGTGGTTAATTTGAGAATTATTAGTTATAAACATGGAGAAAACTGATCCAAATCTCTCAGTCTTCACAATTCAAGTAATGTGCAGATTGCTGCAGATCATTAACTCAATTTCAGTTTCTGGGTCTCCTTCACAATTCCACGGGGGCCAAACTCTTACAATGTCTGTCAGTCTCGAGTAATCTTCCTGAAAGTCCATTGCTGCTTTTGTGATGAAAAAGTGAAACGAGTGTATTACATTCGAATCTGCTTCTCTCTCTTGAGGAAATTAGAGAGGACACAAAGCGAAAGAACTAACCAAAATGGCTTTTAGGAGTCATATACGGCAAGTCGTCGAACCCGGGGCTCTGATCCCCTCCGTTTGTCAGTATTTCCTTGGACTGCTCCGGCAAGACCGACCGGATCCTGACCGTCGGCTTCCGAATGGGCAAACGAGGGACGGGATCTTCGCCCTTCAGAATCCTGGCCGCCTCCTTCATGGTGGGCCTCTTCTCAGGGTCAGCCTGCACGCAGCAGAGCCCCACTCTCAGCATCCTCGCCATCTCGGCCTCGTTGAGCTGCCCTCTCAGCCTCCGATCGACTGCCGAGATCAGTTTCCCCTTCTCCCACAGGCCCCAAACCCAGTCGACCAGGATGACCCCGCCTTGGTCCACCGGCAGCCGCCCCGTGGCGACCTCCAGCACCACCACCCCGAAGCTGTACACATCGGACTTCGTCGTGGGCACGCCGTAGTACACGTACTCGGGCGCCAAGTACCCCATTGTCCCCGCTGGTATCGTCACCGCTCGAGTCCTGCAGCTGTGCTCGTACACCTCCGCCAAGCCGAAATCCCCCAATTTGGCATTGAACTCCGAATCGAGCATGATGTTGCAGCTCTTCACATCTCTGTGAATAATCTGCCTCTCGCACTCTTCGTGTAGATAGGCAAGGGCCGTGGCGACTCCGAGGACAACTTTTTTCCGCTGTTCCCAGGAGAGGAACTTTGCCGAGTTCGAACTCTTGTGAAGGAACGTGTCTAAGCTCCCATTGGGCATGTATTCATATATCAGCAGTAGTTCATTCCCCTCACAGCACCAACCCTGAAGCTGGACTAGATTCTTGTGCCGCAAGCAACCGACCATGGTGGCGAACTCGGTTGTGAACGGGCACCGGCAATTCATGACCCGATTCTCGCGGTCGAACCTCTTGACAGCCACAGCCCCGCCGGATGGCAGACATCCCTGGTAGACGGTGGCCGACGCCCCCTCGCCAATGATCTTGCTCTTGCTGAATCCCATTGTGGCTGCTCTGATTTCGGCAAGTGAGAGTCTGGTTGGGACCTTGTTCAATTGGAATCTTGGGACTGCTTGGACTCTCATTTTTCTCTGCCCTGAGTTCTTTATCAGATAAAAACTAGCCACACTCAAAATCAAGATCAAGGAAATTAGGAAAGCTGCCAAACCTCCAAGTCCGAGAGCCATGTCCCTTGTGTTTGTTCCCACGTCCCGGCGATCGGACTCAGAACCATCCATATCAATGATCGAATCTTCGATCGAGCACGTTGAACACTCCCCTTCGCGGACATTGTCATTATCCGAAGTCAAAGTGGGCAAAAGCCCGAATGTCCTGAACCTCCAGTGACTAACAATATGAGCTGCGGAACCCTTGCCATTCGAAGCAGAGAACCCAACGTGCATATACTCCTTGAAGTGCTTTGAGAGATCAATCTGTGCGACCAGGGCAGGACTCGTCGGCCTGATGTGGGAATAACTGATCCAAACGCGGACCAATTTGACTGCGTTCCTGTACTCGATCCAGGCGGTTATCTGCTTCCCGCTTCTCAGATCAACTCCTCTCGGGACCACGTCGACTGAAGCCAGGGAATACACTGAATTCACGTCGATGCCGATGTGATTCCCGTTGATGTCCCCAAACGAAGGGTCGAAGCTTGTGTCCATCTCAACAGCGAGGAAGGATGATTCTCGGGATCCGAAAGCCGGCGCAGGGAGGCCCAAGTACCCATCAACAGGGCTGAAAGAATCGGTATCGGACGTGATCAAGAACGCCAGGCCATCGCCGAAAGGGCAGGAGGGGTTGCGGAGGATGGCGAACGAGAAGCGGCAGAAGAAAGACGCTGAAGAGTTCAACAAAGGATTAAGAAAGCGAACTGGGTATGCGTAGAACGCCCTGCTGATGCCGCTGGAAGCAGAAGAGTGAGAGCGAGCGGAAAAAGGAGCGCAGTGACTGAGGTTTTGCGTGAGGATTATGGAATGGTCGCCGAAGGAAGCTTCACCATAGAGAGTGACGTTGTGGACGTGCAGGGATATGTTGGAAACCGAGGGCGGTGGCGCGAAGAGGAGGAGGAGGAAGAAGAGATAGAAAGAGGTGGGTTGGGCAAAACAAGAAGGCATCGCTTGTACAACAAAACAGGGGAAATATGCAGAAGCGGAACGATGAATAAAGATTGGACCTGTGATGGGCTTTAGCGAAGGATAACGTGAAGGGGAAGCAGAGAGAGAGAGAGAGAGAGAGAGAGAGAGAGAGAGAGAGAAGCGGAACGAGAATCGAGCGGGAAATTGAAACAGAATAACGAGAAAAACAGTCTTCGAGATTGATCCCATTTCCTTTCCCTCGTCTATTCTAGAGAGCACGGGGAGATAGGAGATCTTTACAGACCGTGTCCTTGATCAATGGGGATATATTTCTAACTCCTGAATTTCATTTTCATAGATACAAACAAAAAGGATTGAATGAAATTTTCTAAAAGATTGAGCGCAATCACCTCAAATTTCCCATGTATGCATGCATTTAGAAACGCCAAAAATGAACCTCCTCGGTTGCTCTACTGTATGCCATGGATTCCGTTTCGTGGACCTTGTATTTGGCTTCTATATAGATAATTACTCTAAGCTTCCCTATCTTGCTGATTTTGGAGGCTCAAATTTATGTACTTCGTCGGATTTCGGAGCTACGGCAAGTAGAACCTTTTCCATTCGAGACGCGTGTTGCTCTCTGTAAATCCAATAGTCGAATATGACCCGAGATAGGCCCGAAAGTGAACTACGAAGCTAGAAGTCGCATGCTTCCCAACGCAAGAAAAAACCGCATCAACTGAATGTCGAACGAAAGAGATACCGTCGATCTAAATTAGGTCGAAATTCCATAACCATAGTGAATTACACGAATTTGTGAGACCGCTGAGAACAGGCGAGGCAGGGAAGGGTAAGCAAGAGCTTCGCATGTCTTTGACAACAGTATCACCTTGTTTAGATTGTTGGCAGTACACCAGTACCCCCCCTTTTTAGCAGCATTTCGTCTGTTGTTCAGACTGTTTGGGCCAACAGGAAGAAAGAGGGAAGTCCAACAACATGGCGGGGAGAAGCTCTGAATAAGCGGGGTCACCGGGTGGCTTAAGAACGACAGAATGGTAGCCTTTCATGGAGTTCTTAGTTGATCATTCACAACATAAATAACCAGCTAGAAAGACATTGGAATGGTCAGAGATCCGATACCCAACAAAAGGTTGGAGATGATCACAATTCACAACCAGCTAGAATTGAGTACACTAACTTACAGGATATTAGGAAGACATACAGCTCCGGAACCTTTATTCTAACATCCGACAGCGGCGTGAGCCGCGCAAACGAATTTTAGGTGCATTTGCTCAAGAGCTCCCGCCTGTGGCCGCGAATGGAGAAGCCCCAGTATTTCTAGATTGAACTTTTATTGTACTTGTATGACCGGGGAAAAATTTGCAGACTACATCTGACTTGCAAAAACAAGCAAACCTATGGAGGAGCCACAGCTTCCAACTCCAAAGACTCTTTGCGCTTGAGGTACTGATGCAAAATCGTCAGCCGTGCCGTCTCGAATGCAAAGTAACCGATCGCAGAAAAGCAAGCGCTGTGGACGATGCGTGGCCCTATCCCGCGGGTGAACCCGACCAACCCTTCCTCCTTCAAAATCTGCTTTACCATCGCAGCAACCCCGCTAGACATCACCGCTGCAACCTTAGTCCTGGCTTCGGCATGAACCTGAGTCATCAACCTCGTCTTAACCACGTCCAAAGGCGTGGTCAATGAGGCGGAGATGGCGCCGGCAAGCGCCCCACAACAAACGCTCTGTAAAGGCTCCAAATTGGCCTGCTTGGTCTTGCTCAAAACCGCAGCTTTCAAGTATTCGAATGAAGAGTAACTCAGAACACCCGCAGGCAAATTCCTCAACAACGTAGCCGAATACCCAGCATAAAGCCCCAACACACCGTCCTTCTCCAAAATCCTCAGCAATACCTCCCACGATCGTCCCTTCGCGCCTGCTTGCATCCTCTGCGTAATCAATTCTTTGGGCACCATTATAGCAGAAGACACGATATTCCCCATTGCACCAGCAGTCGGCGGAATAAGCACGGCAGGAAAATCGTCTATTCTCGACAAAACTGACTTCCCGAACTCACAAGTACCAAAATAAACAGCGGAAGAAGCAGTAGACCCGACAATGACAGCAGAGACCCCACTGTAAAAACCCAGAATACCTCTCGATTGGAACGTCTTAACGATCGCGTCAAATGTGTTCTTGTACAGCTCCGAGGCGCCCTTCGTCTGGAGCTTGGTCTTGATGGTGTCGAGCGGGTGCAAGCACACGTAGGTGAATGCGCCGGCGATCCCGCCTCCGCCGGCACCGATCAGGGCTCGCTCGAGGACGGAGAGGTTCTTCATGAGGGACTGCACTTTGGGGCTGTTTCGTGAGGTGGGTTTGATCCATTTCGAGAAATTAGCCGGGGGATTAGGGTTGTCGAGGGAGATGGTTGTGGAGCAGAAATTGAAGCCGGCGATGGAATGTGCGGCGGTGTTGGGGGGTCTCGAGGGAGGAGGCGCAATGAGGGAGTTGAAGTGAGTGAAGAGGCTCGTGAACTCGGATGGAATCGGGCGGTGGTTGGCGTTCGGGCATGGGAGGCCGAGAGATGCAGAGAGCCTTCCCTCCATTCTCTCTCTCTCTGCTCTGGTTTGGTGGGAAGCGAGAGGACGGAGTCATCTCAGGGTAGTGGTGGGCCTGGTGACCACGGGCCTATTTGGGGCCCGGGTCAAATCCGTAACCGGCCCGTTGACCTGATCCGCCAGTTTTAAATCGGAACCGGCCCATCCCATATGGGCCGGTTACGGGTCCGAAATTTCTTCAACCGACTTTCTAGCCGTTAGGAAAAAAATAAAATAAAAAAACAAATAGAGGAAAGAGCCAAAAGCCGTGGCTCTTTCCCCGACCATTGCTTTGCAAAGGCCGTTTCCCCGCCAAATTCTCTCATTAATTTTATGATAACTATTATAAATACCCCTTTTCATCTTTCATTTTTTCTCGCAATTTCTCTCATATTCTCAAATTTTCTCAATTCTCATTATGTTCAAGCCCCTTTCCCCTCCCCCCCCCCAAAAAAAAAAAATTGATTACAGTTTACAATTTGATTACAATTTGTATTTGATAATTTATTATTTATTATTTAAAAATTAAATTTAAAAATTGGAATCGGCAGTTCCATTTTCGATTTTGAACGGGAACCGGGCCTTGAACCGGCCCGGAACCGCTAGTTCAAAATCGGAACCAGAACCGCTCCTTAAAGTTCTGGTTCCAGTTCACCCATGGTGACGAACCAGAATCGCCGGTTCAAGGCCCGGGTGTTGACACCCGATTTTTGACCATCTATTATTGTGATTTTTATTTTTAAAATTAATTAAAAATAGGCAAAAAAAACTAATAAAATTGAAAAATCAACTTTGGAGGCCTTGGCCTAGCCTCAAGAGTCAATTTTGAACAAAAAAATGTTTTTCGTAATTTTTAATAATTTTTTTAATTTTTTTAAATTATTAAAAATAACCAAAAAAATCAGAAAAATACCATTCGTGGTCAGAAAAATGCACAAAAATGTTCAATAATTTTTTTTTAATTTTCTCGTCAAGTGTGTCACCTTAAATATTGAAAATTCGGCTCGGGCCACTATGTTCCTTCACAAACATAAACCCGAACCGAGCCTAAAAAATTCTTTTCGAGTCTTTTAATTTTCAATTCTCACTTTTTATAAGCTATGAAATTGGATTCTAAAGTATTGAAGTGCAATTGGGTCAATTGGCCATTCAATTTGATCAATTTTAACCAAAAGGGCTTAATTGCATAAAAATCTTTCATTTTAGTCCCCGGTTTCGCGAATCTTGAAATTAAATTTCACACGGGCATACCCATTAAAATTAAACATCTCTACCCGATAGTTTTCATCATGAGGAATCCATTGGTGGCCTCAATTTGGACTAATTTGGTCGTTTGGACCCTCGATTGGGCAAAAATCATTTTCGGATCCTAGGGACAATTTGGGGTTTTCACTAAATTTCAATCAATTGATTCACGAAAATATCCATTTTCGATAGAAAACATGTCAAGGAGTCTGATTTTGCCATCAATTTCATGAAAATAGGTCAATTTGGGGCCTAATTGGGCCGATTTGGTCGAACCGGGCCGGTCGGGTCTGCAACTATCAGACCAAGGGCCGAAAGCAGAGCAGTGCAGGGGAAAGCTGAAAGGTGGAGCCGCGGCGTGAATTGTTTAAGAAAAAGCGAAGAGCGAAGAGCGAATGCGGGGGACACGAGTGGGTGGTCGAGGATCGTTTTTGGGGGATTGAGGGCCACAGAAAAGGCGGTCGGCCAGAAACAAAAAGAAAAGAGAGGAAGGACGAGCGGAGGAGGAGAGAGAGCTCGGGCCGAGAGGGGGACAGGGATTGGAAGCAAAACGGAGGGAATGGCGACCACCCATAGGCTTCTCGTCGTCCATCGATCATTACCAGAGCCTTCGCCGCCGTCGACAAGGCCGGAGTAGGTCGGTTTTCCCCCTCCGGCCTCCAATTCCATAATGCAGGTAACCTGTTCGACAAAATGCCTAAGTGAGCATTTGAATTTTCGAGGCTCGGCCGGACCATCCCCGAGCTCTATTTGTGCTAAATTCGCCTTCAAACTTCATTAAAACCTGTCATACGCTCGCTTTTCTCTTCCTTTTGCATTGAAACATGCAGGAAACGCTGGCCGGAACCACACCACGCTCGGGCCGAGCCGAGAGCTCGCACCGGCGAGCATGAGGGACGGGAAGCTCCAAAGAAGCTCAGGTAAGCTTCCTAACTTTGATTAGAGGAAGTATGAACGGATGAAATCGGTTTAAAACGATAATTTTTTTTTTTTGAAAAAACCTTTCGCCGACGCCGGTTCGGTCGATGTCTGTTCGGTCGGTTCCCGTCGTTGTTTTCGTCATGTTTTCGTCGGATATAGATGTGGGGCTCGAGGGGGTTCAGCAGGTGTTAGAATCGCAACTCGAAACGACGATTTTTACGTCGGTTTGGGTTTTCCGGCGAGTATTCCGGTGAGGGTCGCCGGAATTTTTACTGTTCATTGTCTTCCCCGGCGGCCCTCCGGTAGGTCAACGGGTCAACGCTGACGTGGCATGCCACATCAGCGGCCACGTCAGCGTTGGGGGGGCCACGTCCGTGTGCAACAAAACCCAGATCGGACGGCCGTGACTCCGCCACGTGTCGCGATCTGGGATTTTTGGATAATTAAAATATTTTTCAGAATTAATAAACGATTTTCGAATAATAAAAAAAAAATATTCAAATCGGACGGCTCAGATTGGGCCAAGTGGCTCTCCGAGGAACGTCTGATCTTGTGTGAGATCGAACGCACCAGGACTGGCCCCGTGGCACAATCTGGGGCGTCCGTTTAGAGGGCTTTTCTAAAAAAGAAAATAAATTAATTTTGATCCAACGGTTATGATTTCGCCGTGTGGTTCTCTTTGGACCGTCCGATCTAGCGAAAGATCGGGCGTCCGAGACGAAGCCACGTGGCGCGTTTTGGGCTGTCCGATCAAGGTTTTCGGATAATAATTAAATAAAATGCATAAAATAAAAAAATAATAAAAAAATTCAAAAAATCAATAAAAAAATGGAAAATCATAAAAAAATTCAAAAAAATTCGGAAAATTCAGAAAAATTATAAAAAATTCAAGAAAATAGGAAATGACCACATTCAACTGGCCATGACCTGTTTCGGGTCTTTCGACCACCGGTCTTTCCAGAAATGACGGTTTTGCCCTTCCGGCAAACCGTCTTCCAAAAAATTCTAAAAAATCCATAAAAATCCCCAAAAATAGGAAATGGCCACAGTCAACTGGCCAAGATTCATTCTGGGCGTTTTGAACCCCGACCCTTCTTAAAATGACGATTTCGCCCTTTGGGCGAATCGTCTTCCAAAAATTGAAGAAAAATCAAGAAATTCCAAAAAATTCTCAAGAATGGGAAATGGCCACAATCAACTGGCCATGGAATATTTTGGGTAATTCGGTATCCAAATCTTCCAAAAATTGACAATTTTGCCCTTCGGGCTAATCGCCTCCAAATCTTCCCATTTTACTCCCGGTCCAAAATCACATATTCACTAAATCTTGGTGGCTATACTAGGAAGCCATTGATTTGAATTGATGCGCATCAATGTGGTTTATTTGTGCACTTGATTGCGCTTTCATTAAAATGGATTGTGATTGATAGGAACAGTCTTCCAATCTGCATGAAACCCTGAATCAAATCTACCTCACCTAAAATTGCGCCTGCATGAAATCTTAATTAGGAAGATCACTCGGTTAGGTACCGAAAGGGCGTTGGTAATGGCACCGACGTAACCAAGTCCCCGAACCCAAAATCTCTGATTCCGCAGAATTGATCGATCTCTCCCAATCGGTCAGTAAGGTTTCCGGTCTACCCTCCAAGAAAGACCGGTGGCGACTCCAAATGCATGCACGAGTTGCACATGCCACCACGACCACACTAAGGTCGAAAATCGATCGGCTCTTATCGCCGAATCTTTTAAAAAATACTCCCGCCGCGATTTGGTATGGGCCTGGGAGGGCCCGCGCTGATCCAAAGCCCGCGATCCGCACTCCGGTGCCGGGAAAAAGGCCCGCGATCGGTAATCCATTAGCCGCGTCCGCTTTCGGACGGGTCGCGACAGCTGGCGACTCCACTGGGGACCTTTGTTCTAGAACTTATGGTTCTAGACCTCAAGTGGACTTAGGCCGTGATTAAAACGCTGAGTGATTTTTCTAACCCTGCAGGCGCTCTTGAAGGTGAGGTAAGTCCGCTTATGATAGGTGTTATATGTTTTTGCAGATTGGAGAAATAAGGGGTGTAGTCCGTGATTAACATTGTCTTATGCAGGTTGAGCGTAGGAATGAATGATTGTGTGAATGTTTTATATTGAAGCGATGATTGTTAAATGAGATGCATGTTTATCGCTTTAGCACGACACCGAAAACACACACAACTGCGCCTAAAACCCCGGGCGCCGCCTATAGGAAAACAATAGAAGGGATTGAAAATGGAATCTCCGTGAGGAAAAACACGGGGTAATCCATTTTTAGTTCCGCTCATTTTGAACTATGGATCGAGCCCCAATGCAACGATAGTTGTGCAATGGAATCTGCTCTTTCTAGAACTCGAGATGGGAGCCTCGGCCTTAGGTTCCAAACCCTTTTGATCTTTAGAGTCAAGCCTCACTTGTCTCATGCGCATGTATATGGATGGTTGGTATACCTAAAACCAAAAAATCATTGGGTACTTCTCATGGTAAGATCCTGCCGTTTCTATTTAAATTCACTTGCAGCTTTTTATTTTTGCACGACATGCTGCATTCATCAAGTCCGATGGTTGAGTTTAATTCCACTTTAGAGTACGGATAGAAGAGATGATCTCTCCAAGTCAGTCCCACATCCCGGACGTATTCAAATATGAGCGACGCGTCATCCGCCATCAGACTGCCCGGACATTCAATGAAGTCTACCCTTTTCGAGCTGTCCGAGGAATGATCCAATAACTTTACTGGCAATTGAAGGACATGCGATAACAGCAAATCCGAGACACCTGCCGGACATTATCAAAAGGGCATCTGATGAAAACGAAGACCCGAAATAGTCGGACCGAAGACATCAAGCGTCGTCCCACAAAGACCCGACTTGGGGCATCTCTTTAGGTTATTAAGGGCCACGTTCCAGTCGTCCCTTTTCTTTTATCAGGATCATCGAGTCTGTAAGGAACACCCGCCTATGGGTCTCCCATCTATCTTCTGCACCTCGATTCCTAATTCTTGTTTAAATGTCTTCACATTGGAGCGCGACACTGGAATTTCTCTCAACCATTCGGATTTTTCAGTTCAATTGCATGTCTTACCCAGATGAAATTTTCGTTAGAACTCACACTTGGCATGTTTAACCCAAGTACGAGAGTCTAACATTCATTTCATGGTGCGCCGGACATGGAATTGAACCGGTTTATAGCGTGCATCCTTGGTAATTAACTAAAGTCGTCCATGTTTCCGGAATTCAAGAGGAGACATGATATCCAAATTACCTTCGGGAAATCATTTCAATTTGGATGTCCTATTTCCCACCGAATTTAGGACACATTGGAATTGCATTTTTATCTTTTTGGAAATTCCACAGATTTTCTGGGGATTTGCCAAAAGTGATAACCATGGATTACGCTCCTTTTAGTTTTATGTTTTCTCTTGAAAAACATTGATAAGAATTTTTCACATGAGGTTAAGGCTTGTGTAAAAGTCATTATCCTCGTTAATCGCAAGAAAGCATAAAATTGAAAGGATTCATGCTTTACTTCCTTTTCTGACATATTCCTGTCATTCGAACAGGTAATTTCCAGAATCAAAATTCGAGGACTTGTGTGAAGAATCAGTAGCGAGTTTAAACGAACCAGGATGGCATGGAAAAGCGCCGGACCACCCTGGAGAGTCAACTGATGAGGGCAAATGCCTCTTGACCGGAGCAATCGGATCAAGTGTAAAGACGTGTCGTTCCTAATTGATTTTCAATCAGATACCGGCATAATATTTCCTATCTTTTCCTCTCAGGTGAAAAACAAGATAAGATGGTCAAAAACAAACGAAGGAAAATTTGTCTTCCCTATAGGATGTGATGAAATGTGCCTTCAGCAGATGTCACCCATTGGGAGTGCAAAGACAAAATGAATCAAATTATGAGGAAGGAGCAACCCAATTAGGATTGACATTCCCTAAGTAATGATAAAATGAATGGGACCACGAAGAATTTCCATCGTCTTGGATGCTCAAAGTGACAGGAGCTGTGAAGATGCTTCCTTGGGATAGTAAATTTGGAAGCATACAAAGGAGGAACAACCTCCAAATAAGGAATGTCTCCTTGGACTGGGCATTTGAGGAGTTTTGAGTGATGAGCACGAGATATAAAGAAGTCCTTGGCACCACCGTTTGTTTTAAAAGCGGCGACCGTAGTACTATTAGTGAAATGTTCCTTAATGGGCTATGTGGTAGATGTACACAAGGGAAACATGCTTCCGAAATCAGTACCAACGCCTGTTGAAAGGTGGGACACGCATCATCATGAGAAGCTGGCTATCAGCCCGAAGTAGATGGAGTCGAGAAGTCGATAATTTCCAAATCTTGTCAAGCCGAAAGCGAGAAGAAAGCTTGGCACTTAGCTTTGGCGTTTTGTTGTTGTGATCATCCGCCTAGCCACCGAACTCCAATCTTCAACAACACTCGAAGGCTACCTACACCAAAGCATTATAGGTTGTCTCTACCGAAAGCTTCAAGGACGCCATCATGGGCAGCTACGTCCGTGATTGATGGATTGCCAAGGAGAATCCCACTATGGGAAAAGAAGGAAGAAGACAGATTAAGTGTGGCGGACGAGACGCAATGCGGATAAGTTTGAAGCATGCGTGTATCTAGAAAAGAGAAACGATATGCCCTCGCCTATAGAAATAAAATATTTACATGCGTGCATCAGAGAGAAAAGAAAATGTTCTGCACTTGAAGAACTAGGAACTCACACCTCCAAAGTTTTTCTCTGAAACATTCAACGATCCGAGAGGCCACTATAATGAGTCACCACTAGTCTCGTGAGGAGGCTCATTTACCTTGGGCGGCCTCAAAACTTGTCGAAGCGTTTCCTTCATCAATCGTATTTCCTTAAGTCACCCTTGATCTGTGAATACGTTGAAGATTGGTAGGGAAGACATGTTTTCAGCTCAGACGTTAACAGAAGCTCCCCTGCCCTGAAAGTCTGCGAGTCATGGCCATTGATGGCAATCCAGTCTCTCTCTCAGTTCTCATGGTTGTACTGAGAAAATGCCAGTACAAAGTTGCAGGCCGAATGGGAGCAACTGAGGCCTTAAAAGCGCTGAGGCGGAATAGGGGCAGGTTTAACATCGTCGTCACTGCCACGGCGGTATTTGACATGCACATCTTCGATCTTGTAAAGGTCATCAACTCCGAAATGGACATGCCAATTATCGTCATATCAGCGAGTGATGATCAGTCGGTTATAACGGAAGCCGTATTGCTTGGGGCCCGGGATTTCATAACGAAGCCAGCTTGGGTTCGAGTGCTTCAAAATATTTGGCAACACGTGGTAAGAAAACGACTACACGAGCGAGAAAGCCACAACCAAGGTGACAATGCTGTTGTGGGGCACATGAAGACAAGGGTCGGTTGGTCCCCTGATCTTCATCGTAAGTTTGTTGATACAGTTCAACAGCTAGGGATCAATTCAGCACGCCCGAAGCGTATAATGGAAGTCATGAACGTACCGGGACTCACTAGAAATAGCATCGCGAGCCACCTTCAGAAGTACAGAAAAGAGCTGAGAGAGCACGATGCAGCTCTAAGTCAAGGAGGCCAAAACGGAGCTGATTCGAGCCTGAACGATGGGCAGCCGACGCAGACTCCCTGGCACGGATATCTACCTTTCACCGGTGCTCCTCTTATGGTCAATCAGGTCATCATGCCGCATATTCAAGAACCAATTCTTTCAACTACGCAGTTTGAGCATGTGACTCTCGACGAACAAACGTGGAGTAGCTCTCAACAGGCTCTTTTCTCCAATTTTCAAATGGAGAATGCTGGCTGTGGTACGTTAGCCTATCATCCCCATTTATGCCTAGGTAATGATGGAAGCTCCAGCTCCAATCAGATTGCTTACGGCGAAAGCAAAAGGAGACATTCATCGCCCAGAGTCGACGCTGCTCAATTCGAGCATCAATTGCCTGAAGAATCAGGAGATTATCTGGATGATGAGCTCATAGCCATGATTAATCAGTTTAAAAAGGACAAGCCCCCACAAGCCTAATCCAAGATGGCGATTATGTATCTGTTTCAAGACGCAGCTAGTAGAATCCTCAAGGGAACCAAGCCCATGCATGACATGATATGTCATTAAGCTTGTGTTGCTAAGTCCTCATGCTATGCATTCCTTTAATATTCAGAGCTAGTCTTGCGCGAACATCGGTGCTTCCCGCGAGCATCATCATACTCGAAGCGTATAAAATCTGTCTTAAACCGAACTCGGGGCATAAAAGAAACTTCACGTTCGAAAATATAAGTAAAGCCCAAACAAGCTCAAAAACGGATGATCGTCGATTGCCACGAGAGAGCTGGAATAAGGGCGAGCCTTCATGAATGTCAACAAGACCACAACCCAGTAGTTGCAGAAATGATACTGGTCCAAAGCGTCCTGGGTTTGATCCTTGGACTGGCATCAATACACGAGGGACTGGGCGATCCGATGCCTTTTGAAAATCAACCCAAACGGAAGTAGGGAGCCTGGGGCAATCTTAAAATTTTGGGCGGAATGGACAATAAGCCGTCACCTTAGATCCCATGAGAGAAGGCATCCCCAAAGAGGATGAAGGCTACGACGATATGCAAAAATGAAGTTAGCTGGGGCAAGCGTCACCTAGCTGTGATAAATCACACCCAACTGGGGCAGGCGAATCAATTTTGCGCTAGACAAAGAAAGATGTGTCTTCTCCGACAAGATCAATGGATGCAATAGCAGAGTCGTCCGCATTAGAATCAGACCCTCAAGATACGAATTTGGGTGAACGGTAACCTGGTATCGTTCCAATTTGATCTCTGAAGACCCCGTGCTTAACATGAGTTTTTCCTCATTTAACAGGAAGTCATTGGCACCGAAAGCCACAAAAGAAAATAACTCGCCGACAAGAAGGCGAAAAATAAACATCAGTTTCAAGGGTCAAGCTTCCAAGAAATGGAACCCTGGAAAATGGCGTAGAATATGTCCAAAAGCAGGAATTGATTTAATCCAGTGCAAATCCTTGAGAAGGATTCGTCGCTCGGCCAGATGGATAGATCATGGCCACAAGCGAGATGGCCAACTTCTGCGAACCGCACGTTTGTGTTCAAATATGAATACAAAGCAAGAATAAGGCGGTATCGTTCCAATTTGCCTCGAATTTTGGAATGCGAACTGACACGTAATGATTGTCCTTGACAGGGGCTCGCCATCAAGGCGAACAGGTTTTTACAACTCTTGCATACTTGTCGGAGCACATGACCAAGGGTAAGATGTATCGTTCCGATTTTTGAAAAATTCGTGAACATACAAATGACATGTTTCTTTTACATTTTCAGGGATCTCCAGCCACGGTGGACAGGTAGGTATCATTTTTCCCAATCCATTGAAGATGTTAAATAAAAAAACAGAGAGAAAAAGAAAAGCTTTCAGAATCTGATGTCTAGAAAAGACATATAATCCTAACTTCATTGACATTCATGTTTTAAAACAGGAGGTTGTCTGAACATGAATAGGAACATGCATTGTGCATCATAAAACCCCCGTGACGGGTAAAATTTTTGGAGAAAATGAAAGAGATTTTTTTTTTCCAATCAAAAGTTGTTCAAAACTTTCAAAAGGACGTTTTCTCAAAAGACGAGAGGCAAAGCCAAATCCAAACACGTCCTATACACACTTGAGGGAGAAGTGGAGCGGATCAGATAGTGAAATCTGGACCTACGGAAGTAAGGATTGTTCGCAGCAATTACATGGATTGGGATGACGGAGGCATTCGTTTCATATCCCAAAACACTATAGGTGACCATTGACAACCCCTTTGAACAGCTCGTGCAAGCTGTTTGCTTGATCCCCAATGAAGCCTAGTTGGGAAGAGAGAAAGACCCCTAAAGGAGTCAGATCAAAAAGACTACTCCCCAAATGGTGTCAAGCGTGGAGCAGAGACGCAGACAGAGTCATCAGTCTCTTAATGCGACGAGACGTTCTCTAAAGAGCTGGTGCACACCTCAAAACCGGTTGCGCATCCCAAAAACTGAAGGTGCAGAGAGGAAAGGGCAGGTGGTAAATTTACAATGATCACCACTGTCAAACCCTTCGTAATTTCTGGGCCAAAAACAAGCCTTTTCGGTCCCCCAATCCTACCGATGTTAAGACCCTGAAACAGTCTTCTCTGACTAAGACACTTGGGTTAACATATAGCTTAGCTCGAAGAGGTACGAGCAGGGCTATTTCTTTCTCATTTTGCAGGGTTCTTGACTTGTAAACCCGGAGCAGATGGTGAAAAATTTCATTCAATGGCCTCGACTCCAAGCGGGCCCCCCTTGAAAACCAATATCCAAGCCCAACATTACGGTCCCGTGGAAGACCTCCCGACCGACCAAAATGTATGCGCTGCGAATGAGCCTAAAACCTAGGCACAGGTTAGTAGGGAATTGAGTGCGTCCCCTATAAAAAACCACTATCGCAAAACAGGTGAGAAGACCTCCTTGTCGAGAAATATTCCAATTGATGTTTTGAACAAACTCTTTTTGGAATTTTCAAACTGTTGATCCAGATTTTCCGTGCAAGGGATTTGTGATCACATTTGCATGTTGCAAGAATGCTTTGGATAACCTCCAGCATCAAAATGCACATTTCACGATTAAAACTTAAGTCATACGGTTTTTGTCAAATGGACAGCCGTGGTCTTCCCAAAGATTACTAACGTTTTCTTGGTAAATTTTTTTTTTTCAGGCTCAAACTTCTGCAGGATACCTGGAGAACCCAGCTCCCAAAATGTCGCCTCAACAGAATCAAGTAAAGCTTTGTCAAAATAAAATCTTTCACTGCTTCAAAACTGAATTCCCGACAAATTTCGGGATTTTTCAAAAGAAGGGGTGAGGATAGGACCCTTTTTCAAAATCAAGCAGTCCTAGCTTGACGTGGAGAACCCTCGTCCTAGGACCCAACTCCTAGCATGACGTGGAGAACCCTCGTCCTAGGATCCCTTTTCAAAAATATCAAACAGTCTCATCGGACGTGGAGAACCCTCGTCCTAGGACCCCTTTTCAAAAATATCAAACAGTCCTAGCATGACGTGGAGAACCCTCGTCTTAGGACATCTTTTCAAAAATCAAGCGGTCCTCGCATGACGTGGAGAACCCTCGTCCCAGGATCCCTTTTCAAAAAAATCAAGCAATCCCAGTAGACGTGGAGAACCCTCGTCTCAGGACCCTTTTTCAAAATCAAGTGGCCCTATCAGACGTGGAGAACCCTTGTCTCGGGACCCCTTTTCAAAATTCAGGCAGTCTCATCGGACGTGGAGAACTCTCGTCATGAGACCCCTTTTCAAAATTTAGGCAGTCTCATCAGACGTGGAGAACCCTCGTCATGAGACCTCTTTTCAAAAGTCAGGCAGTCTCATCAGACGTGGAGAACCCTCATCATGAGACCCCTTTTCAAAAATCAGGCAGTCTCATCGGACGTGGAGAACCCTCGTCATGAGACCCATTTTCAAAATTTAGGCAGTCCCTATCAGACGTGGAGAACCCTCGTCTCGGGACCCCTTTTCAAAATTCAGGCAGTCTCATCGGACGTGGAGAATCATTGTCATGAGGCCCCTTTTCAAAAATCAGGCAGTCTCATCGGACGTGGAGAACCCTCGTCATGAGACCCCTTTTCAAAGCAAACTGAAGGTAGATACCGCCTGAAAGGTCAACTCAAGGTAGAAACCGCCTGAAGGGTCAACTCAAGGTAGATACCGCCTGAAGGGTCAACACAAGGTAGAAACCGCCTGAAGGGTCAAACAAAAGGTAGATACCGCCTGAAGGGTCAACTTGAAGGTAGATACCGCCTGAAGGGTCAAACGAATGGTAGATACCGTGTGAAGGGTCAACTCATGGTAGATACCGCCTGAAGGGTCAACTCAAGGTAGAAACCGCCTGAAGGATCAACTCATGGTAGAAACCGCCATAAGGGTCAACACGAGGTAGATACCGCATTAAGGATCAACACAAAGGTCCGATCCACCATACGGATTAAAATCTCTGGCGAATCCTCAAGCGTGGGATGCGCCTTCCTTAGGTTCCTGCCAGTTAGGAATCCAATAATGGTATGACCTACCATACAGGTCAGAGCTTAATCTCCCTAGGATATTCTCAATGACGAGTCCTAGGTATCTTCTTGAAAGTTATCGCAACCGGCAGCATCCGACAGGTGAGCTTCAGGTAAGCCTCTCTCACTCCGGCCCATGTTCAAATTGTTAGAGCAAACCGGGATTAATTTGAGCTTTTATCAAGAGCCTTAAGGATCCGATGTCATAGCATTTCTTCTTTCATTTTCCCAGTTGAGTCAGTTAGGAATCAGGTGCCATCTTATCTTTGAGAAAAACCTCTAACGAGATTCCTCTCAAAGAGGGGCAGCTGTTGACACCTGATTTTTGACCATCTATTATTGTGATTTTTATTTTTAAAATTAATTAAAAATAGGCAAAAAAACTCATAAAATTGCAAAATCAACTTTGGAGGCCTTGGCCTAGCCTCAAGAGTCAATTTTGAACAAAAAAATATTTTTCGTAATTTTTAATAATTTTTTTTTAATTTTTTTAAATTATTAAAAATAACCAAAAAAATCAGAAAAATACCATTCGTGGTCAGAAAAATGCACAAAAGTGTTCAATAATTTTTTTTTAATTTTCTCGTCAAGTGTGTCACCTTAAATATTGAAAATTCGGCTCGGGCCACTATGTTCCTTCACAAACATAAACCCGAACCGAGCCTAAAAAATCATTTTCGAGTCTTTTAATTTTCAATTCTCACTTTTTATAAGCTATGAAATTGGATTCTAAAGTATTGAAGTGCAATTGGGTCAATTGGCCCTTCAATTTGATCAATTTTAACCAAAAGGGCTTAATTGCATAAAAATCTTTCATTTTAGTCCCCGGTTTCGCGAATCTTGAAATTAAATTTCACACGGGCATACCCATTAAAATTAAACATCTCTACCCGATAGTTTTCATCATGAGGAATCCATTGGTGGCCTCAATTTGGACTAATTTGGTCGTTTGGACCCTCGATTGGGCAAAAATCATTTTCGGATCCTAGGGACAATTTGGGGTTTTCACTAAATTTCAATCAATTGATTCACGAAAATATCCATTTTCGATAGAAAACATGTCAAGGAGTCCGATTTTGCCATCAATTTCATGAAAATAGGTCAATTTGGGGCCTAATTGGGCCGATTTGGTCGAACCGGGTGTTGACACCTGATTTTTAACCAAGTCTTTTTCAGTTTTATTTTTCTTTGAAAAATCACAAAAAATTCATAAAAAATCAGAAAATTACAAAATCAACTTTGGTGGCCTTGACCAAGCTCAAGGAACCATTCTTGACCCAAAAATAATTTTTCACATTTTTTGTATTTTTTTAGTATATTTGGAAAATAGGAAAATACTAAAAAAAATAAAAAAAATAGCATTTGAGGTCACAAAAATATGGAAAAATAGCCAATATTTTTATTTTTAATCCCTTGTATTTTTGATCTCACAAAAAGTTCAAAATCAGATTCAATTATGGGTGTTCATTTGTAACCCGTACTATTGAATTTGAGAAAAAATACCAATCGAGCCTTTTAATTTGCAATTTTGGCATTTTCTTGGATCTTGACATCCATTCTAACTGTCCCTTATTGCAATTTAGCCCAATTGTTTGTACAAATTGCTCAATTGCACGAATTTGGCAAAATTGCATACTAAAATTGCATTTTTAGTCCTTGAAATTGAGCATAATTGAAATTACTTTCAACTCAAGGGCTATCATTGCAAATTAAACATACTGCCCAATGGGTTTCACCATTTTGAATCGATTGGCACAGGTAATTTGACCCAATTTGATCATTTGAACCTTCAATTGCATAATTCCCCAATTTCCAATTAAAAGGAAAATTGGGGTTTTTGTTGAAATTGATGAAAACTTTTGGGCAAAATTACATTTTTTGATAGAATTCATGCTCTAGATTTGATTTTGAGGTTCAATTGCAAAAATTCCCAGCAGATTTGGATTAATTTGGAAAATTGCAAGTCGGGACCGGTTCAGACCGGTCGGACCGTCGGTCGGACCGGTCGAACCGGTCCGCTACAGTGCCTTCTTCCCCAACTCTTCCCGCGCCATTTACAGACTTGCGAGTTGGATTTTAATGGTAAAATTGGACCCTCAATCGGCTCAAATTGGTAAAATTGATGGAGGCGTTTCGTAGACAATGAAGTTTACCGTCGATTGAGACCAGGGTCACGGCTAATGGCCGCCGGATGAACAAGAAATCGATCGGTCAATGCCCCGGCGGCCGTGAAAGTCAACATTAATGAATCTACTAAATTGGCCGTCCATTAGCACTCAATGGAAGGCTTGACGAACTTGGGCAGGTACCCAACGGATTCCATCACCGTCCGGCGACCAAATGGCGTGTGTGGGACACGTGACAGAGCCAATGGGAGTCCCCCCGCTCCGTGCCAAAAATTCGAAACAGCTATATAAGGCTAATAGACTTTCTGTTGAAGGAGGACGGTTGATTCAGTTAGAGAGAGAGAGGAACTGAATCGAGAGAGAGAGAGAGAGAAAGCGAGGGAGAGCTTGCCCTCTAACCGCCATTGTCGAGGGCTTGAGCTCGAATTGAGAGGCATAGGTAGGGCCACTTCCAGGCCAAACCAAAGCCGGAGAGTGTTGCGAGAAGGTCGCCCAGACTCCCCGGAAGCTACCGTCGCCGACCGCGCAGGCTTAAACCGCGAAAATAGGTGAGTCAGCGCTTCGAACTTCAGATTAAGCTTCAATGGTGGATTACATTTCTTGCAATGATTCTTGCATTTCATGTGTGCGTTTCATTTCCTGAACATCACTGATCATCGTCGCATATCTTTTTTGCATCGACCTCGCTTAAACACCCCGAATTGAGTCTCCCAATCCCGGCCTCCATTGCCGAGTACTGTTCATACTTGCCCAGCCAAATCTGGGCCGAGCGAGCTCAATCGGAGCTTGAGGTAAGTCTCCTGAACATCCACTAATGCTATCCCGTGATGGAATTGCAATGATTTGGTGTTAATCCACTAATCGAACTACCATGGCCGTACTCGGCAATTCGCACGATATTCCTGATTCTGTGAATAGGATGCATCGATTCTCAGATATGTTAAACTAGATATGATTGCGAGTCGATTGCCGTTGGTCTTGTGTGATTTCATCAAGATCTCACCGTACGATCATCGCCGGAGAAGCACAGCCGTTCGTCCAGTTGCAGGCGCAAGGTTGAAGACGAAGCTGACGTGGCGCAATCAACCGGTCAAACTCCTAGTTGGCATTCGGCCATTGGTCCACGTGTCTGTCGAGTCAGCTCGACCGTTAGTCTGTTAGGGTGAGTCAACGTAGATCGGACGGCTCAGGTTAATCAAGTCCAACAAATAGTGACCGTCCGATTAGAAATTAGGATAATTCGAAAATGATTTTAAATCGGAAATAAAAAAATGGTCGAAACGATGTCGTATGGTTTAGGGGATAGGCGACGTCGTTTTAGGATAAGTAGGTGTGGACGGTTCAGATCAACCCCTGTGTTCTAATCGTGGCCGTAGATTTAGTAAGTCAATCGGACGGTCCCGAGAGAGTCGTCGTTCAATCTAGACCGTAGGTTTTAGTAATCAGATCTAAGGGACGCGGACAAGCCACGCGGTTCAATATAGGCCGTTTGATCAAGATAGAATAATCCAAAAAATAAAAAACACGGTGCGGCGTCGTTTTGGAGCCGGAGTCCGCGCGGGTCGGGGTCTGGGCCGGGTCCCCGACCCGGTCCGAATCATATTTTTTTTAAAAAAATAAAAAAATGATTTTAAAAAAATAAAAAAAAATCAGAAAAATCTTAGAAAATCCAAAAAATGCTAGAAAATTCCAGAAAATACCAAAAAAATGTGGAAAAATTGTGAAAAATCCTAGGAATTCAGAAATCCCCAAAAATCGAGGGTTGACCACAGACAACTGGTCAACCCTATTTTTGGGGTTTCTTACCCAATTTTCCGAGACCTGACGATATTACCTTTTAAGGGTAAGTCGCCTTTGCCGAGTTCGTATGATAAAATCGATAATGCCAAATTAAGAACTAGGGTCGAGTAATCGACCAATTCTTAGGTTTGGGTTTTCGAGTCCCGCCCCTTTCCTCAAAAATGACGATTTCGCCCCCTCAATGGGAAAATCGTCTTTCTTGTCTCAATCAAGTTCTGAAAATTGCTTAAAGTTAGGGTTTGGGTCAGGTGGACGACCAGCCCTAACATTTAAGATTTTCAATTCTCACCTTTGCCCAAAATGACGATTTTACCCCTCCGAGGGTAAAATCACTTTTAAATTCCAAAAAAATCCTGGAAATTCCCGAAAAATAGGAAATGGATTGGATTGATGGCCAATCCTATTTCCCCCGTCTTCTGACTTCCCAATTCGCCTAAAATGACAGATTTACCCTTTTAAGGGTAAATTTTCCCGAATTATTCAAAATTACGATTCTACCCCTCATGGGTGAATCATGTCCAAATCACTCCTAAGCCTTGATTGATATTTCTCTAGGCTAATAGGGCCTCATTAGGGATACCATGCTGATTTCATGTGTTTTATCCGCATGTACTGGATCCTCGATTTACGCACTTTTTTCTATTGATTGTGATTGATAGGGTAGTATCTCCCTTCTGCATGAACTCCTAGATTTAGGATCTGTACCCCACTCGTTTGTATGAAATCCTAGGATCAGATAAACCATTCAGCTTAGGTACCGAAAGGGCGTCAACTCTGACAGTTGGCGTAACTAAGTCCCCGAACCCACTTCTCTGGTTTCCGCAGAATTGAATAGACCACTCCCAACTATTCGATGGGGTTTTCCGATCGTACCCTCCACGAAACGATTGGTGGCGACTCCTTGGCATGTACACTCATCACATGTCACTAGACCACACTGAAGGTCGACCACGTATATCCAACAGTTGCGATTTGGGTAATGGACCTTGGGAGAGGCTCGCGTCCGATCCATCCAGCGATCGGGCAGCCCATTAGCCCTCCGCCGCGAGAGGGTCGCGACACCGGGCCGGTCGGGTCAAGCCCGACCCGACCCGGTCCGACCGGGTCTGCAACTTAGTTGCAGACCCACGGCCGAAAGCAGAGCAGGGCAGGGGAAAGCTGAAAGGTGGAGCCGCGGCGTGAATTGTTTAAGAAAAAGCGAAGAGCGAATGCGGGGGACACGAGTGGGTGGTCGAGGATCGTTTTTGGGGGATTGAGGGCCACAGAAAAGGCGGTCGGCCAGAAACAAAAAGAAAAGAGAGGAAGGACGAGCGGAGGAGGAGAGAGAGCTCGGGCCGAGATGGGGACAGGGATTGGAAGCAAAACGGAGGGAAGGGCGACCACCCAGAGGCTTCTCGTCGTCCATCGATCATTACCAGAGCCTTCGCCGCCGTCGACAAGGCCGGTGTAGGTTGGTTTTCCCCCTCTGGCCTCCAATTCCATAATGCAGGTAACCTGTTCGACAAAATGCCTAAGTGAGCATTTGAATTTTCGAGGCTCGGCCGGACCATCCCCGAGCTCTATTTGTGCTAAATTCGCCTTCAAACTTCATTAAAACCTGTCATACGCTCGCTTTTCTCTTCCTTTTGCATTGAAACATGCCGGAAACCTGGCCGGAACCACACCACGCTCGGGCCGAGCCGAGAGCTCGCACCGGCGAGCATGAGGGACGGGAAGCTCCAAAGAAGCTCAGGTAAGCTTCCTAACTTTGATTAGAGGAAGTATGAACGGATGAAATCGGTTTAAAACGATAATTTTTTTTTTTTTGAAAAAACTTTTCGCCGACGCCGGTTCAATCGATGTCTGTTCGGTCGGTTCCCGACGTTGTTTTCGTCATGTTTTCGTCGGATATAGATGTGGGGCTCGAGGGGGTTCAGCAGGTGTTAGAATCGCGACTCGAAACGACGGTTTTTACGTCGGTTTGGGTTTTCCGGCGAGTATTCCGGCGAGGGTCGCCGGAATTTTTACTTTTCATTGTCTTCCCCGGCGGCCCTCCGGCAGGTCAACAGGTCAACGCTGACGTGGCATGCCACATCAGCGGCCACGTCAGCGTTGGGGGGCCACGTCCGTGTGCAACAAAACCCAGATCGGACGGCCGTGACTCCGCCACGTGTCGCGATCTGGGATTTTTGGAAAATTAAAATATTTTTCAGAATTAATAAACGATTTTCGAATAATAAAAAAAAAAATTCAAATCGGACGGCTCAGATTGGGCCAAGTGGCTCTCTGAGGAGCGTATGATCTTGTGTGAGATCGAACGCACCAGGACTGGCCCCGTGGCACAATCTGGGGAGTCCGTTTAGAGGGCTTTTCTAAAAAAGAAAATAAATTAATTTTGATCCAACGGTTATGATTTCGCAGTGTGGTTCTCTTTGGACCGTCCGATCTAGCGAAAGATCGGGCGTCCGAGACGAAGCCACGTGGCGCGTTTTGGGCTGTCCGATCAAGGTTTTCGGATAATAATTAAATAAAATGCATAAAATAAAAAAATAATAAAAAAAAATCAAAAAATCAATAAAAAAATGGAAAATCATAAAAAAATTCAAAACAATTCGAAAAATTCAGAAAAATTATAAAAAATTCCAGAAAATAGGAAATGGTCACATTCAACTGGCCATGACCTGTTTCGGGTCTTTCGACCACCGGTCTTTCCAGAAATGACGGTTTTGCCCTTCCGGCAAACCGTCTTCCAAAAAAATTCTAAAAAATCCATAAAAATTCCCAAAAATAGGAAATGGCCACAGTCAACTGGCCAAGATTCATTCTGGGCGTTTTGAACCCCGGCCCTTCTTAAAATGACGATTTCGCCCTTTGGGCGAATCGTCTTCCAAAAATTGAAGAAAAATCAAGAAATTCCAAAAAATTCTCAAGAATGGGAAATGGCCACAATCAACTGGCCATGGAATATTTTGGGTAATTCGGTATCCAAATCTTCCAAAAATTGACGATTTTGCCCTTCGGGCTAATCGCCTCCAAATCTTCCCATTTTACTCCCGGTCCAAAATCACACCTTCACTAAATCTTGGTGGCTATACTAGGAAGCCATTGATTTGAATTGATGCGCATCAATGTGGTTTATTTGTGCACTTGATTGCGCTTTCATTAAAATGGATTGTGATTGATAGGAACAGTCTTCCAATCTGCATGAAACCCTGAATCATATCTCCCTCACCTAAAATTGCGCTTGCATGAAATCTTAATTAGGAAGATCACTCGCGTTAGGTACCGAAAGGGCGTTGGTAATGGCACCGACGTAACCAAGTCCCCGAACCCAAAATCTCTGATTCCGCAGAATTGATCGATCTCTCCCAATCGGTCAGTAAGGTTTCCGGTCTACCCTCCAAGAAAGACCGGTGGCAACTCCAAATGCATACACGAGTTGCACATGCCACCACGACCACACTAAGGTCGAATCGATAGGCTTTTATCGCCGAATCTTTTAAAAAATACTCTTGCCGCGATTTGGTATGGGCCTGGTGGGGCCCGCGCTGATCCAAAGCCCGCGATCCGCACTCCGGTGCCGGGGAAAAGGCCCGCGATCGGTAATCCATTAGCCGCGTCCGCTTTCGGACGGGTCGCGACACCGGGCCATGACTATCTCAAGGGAGGCATGACCTGACCCAAACACTGCGTTTTTGTAGGTTTGCAGTACGAAGTCGTTTTGTTTTGTAGAAAGTAAGGCAACGGTTTCTTTCGCCGAAAACGACGACTTTGAAAAATATTTTCCTAAAAAATGATAATAGTATCGCTTGAAATAACTAGTCAATGTAAATTATTTTTTATTAACGATAACAATTTGTCTAAACATTTGCGTAGACATGAAAATATTAATTGTTCATTCATTTTTTATAAGCGATATATGCAATCATCTTTTAGAAAATATTTATCAAATTACTCATTTTTCACAAAATAAATAGTGGGTTTTGATTTTCCGATTAAGAGCGAACTTTTCAATTTGAAAAAAAAATCTCAAAATGATTTCAACAATTAAAGTTCAACCTCTGTTTCACTAAAAAAGGGAAAATACTTTTAAAATATTATGGACTGATGAATATTATGAATGATTCATTATTGATTTAGGATAGAAAAGTAAATGAGGAGAAATGAGACAATAGTCATAAGTGATATAAACTACATGAAAGGAAAGTAAAGATGAAAGATAGAAAATTTACGAGGATCTTGAGTTATTTGATTGATGGGGGTCTTTTACAAAAGAGTTTAATGTGAAACGACAATTTTTGAATTCAAATAAACAAATAACTTCATAGTTTTATTCGCGGTTACGAGAAATTTCTCTATGTAGCACTTGTCCATAGAGTTATTCAGCAAATTTGTTGTTGCGGGATTAGATCTCCTATCATAGGAAAGGAGATATCATCAAATATTGTGTTTTGATCTTACTATCTATGTAGGAGTGTTTTCCTTTTTCAGGTTGCCTGTTATCTTTGTTGTAGCAACCTAATTCTGTATATAAAAGAGGAATGATACAAAGGCTAAACTCACGACAAGAAAAATCACCGTGAGAGATTTGTCCGAGGACAAAAGCTTACAACCGAACCTCGTTAATTCTTGTGTGTTATTTTTAGTGATTGTCTGAAATTCGTCATGGTATCAGAGCATGTTATATCTTGTTGATTTCTGCTAGCTTGTTTGTGTTATTGCTGCATACCTTCAACACGTTGGTTTTTTGCTGTTTCCCATTGGTGGCTGTTCTTGTTTGCCTTGAGTTATAGGTGATAATGAGCAAACTGCTGAGGGGAAGGTGTCATCAAAGAATATCGACATCGGGTCATCAAAGGACGTTGTGCAGGAAGCGCACAGTCAGAGACTTACCTCCTTGTTACTGAATGGGAGAAACTTTCTACCGTGGTCTCGTACTGTCACGATTGCCCTTGGTGGACGATCTCGATTGGGTCACATTACTGGTTGGACAAAAATTCCTCAAGAGTCTGATCCTTCTTTTGATGAATGGCAAGCCAATGATCATAGTGTCATGACATGGCTTTTCAATTCTATGGAATCTCAAATCTTTGCCTATTCTGATACTGCTCAAGCCCTGTGGGAATCTCTTCATGAAGTGTATGGTCAAGCTAACAATTCTTCTCGAATCTTTAAATTGCAGCAAGGTTTGGCTTATTCTAAGCAAGGTGCGAACCAATCATTTACTGAACGTCTGGGTTACATGAAAAAATATTGGAATGAACTCCGCCAATACCGACCCGCCACCCAGAATGTTGCTGATTATATCAAAAGAGAAGAGCAAGACAAAATCTTTCAGTTGTTGGCAAGTCTT
The DNA here is from genome assembly GCA_021437785.1 of Rhodomyrtus psidioides. Lineage (NCBI taxonomy): Eukaryota > Viridiplantae > Streptophyta > Magnoliopsida > Myrtales > Myrtaceae > Rhodomyrtus > Rhodomyrtus psidioides. Next base: position 399,731 of record JAILYB010000244.1, on the reverse strand, counting down.
AAACCCGAGTTCGAAGATATAAGAAAACAAATTTTTTAAGTCCCATTCTTCCTTCCTTCAATTCGGTGTGTTGTAATACTAACGCGGAAATTAACCAGGATATTGCAAATACGTCAATACGAAAACCCAGAGAAAATAACGAGAAACGATAAAGGACACCAGATATAACGTGGTTCGGTCCGAATATCGGTACCTACATCCACGGGGAGAGCCAGCAAGAACAATCCACTATATCGGAGAATCGGATTTACAATGGCTCAATACGCTCGTGTTTCCCGCACCTAAATTATACCAAAACCCCAAGTGTTTACAGATAAAACAACTCAATTGGATATAATAAACAATAAACTCACAAAGCACAAAATCACCGTGCACGACATCCACTTCTTCGCGTTCCTGTACTGTGCGATTGAGAAAAAACAAAGAACGCCCCTGTTCCTTTTTTTTTTCTCTTCGCGGCGTGGCTCTTCCTTTTGGTGCGGCGCCTTTTGGTACAGAAGCCTTCTTCCTTTTATTGAATCTGGCAGGCCACGAGAAAACCAACCCGAAAAAGCAAACCCTTGTTTTGTCTTTATTTGGTTTCTTTATTATTTTTGTTGGGGCCCACTTTATTCTCTTTTCTTGTACGCCCAAAAACAAAGGCTGACTCATGTCTTCATCTTGGCCACATTTGATATTCACAAAATTGCCACCATTCCGCAAGACTCCATTAAATACGAAATTCGTACACGATTTCAAAATCGAGACACAAAATAACAATTCTCCACCTTGGCTCGATTTTAAAGCCAACTCAAAAGTGATCATCATCCATGCTGCTCTCCCATCGCCCCGAAAGGCGATCACTCTTTACAGACGCCAATAGTGCTCAAGCATAGCTTGAGCTTTGCCAAAGGAACAGGCTTAGTCATCATATCTGCCGGGTTCTCTGCTGTCGCTATCTTCTTCACAACAACCTTACCATTCGCTAATATATCTCGGATGAAGTGGTACCTGATATTGATATGTTTCGTCCGCTCGTGATAAACCGGATTATATACCAGAAATATCGCACCTTGGTTATCACAGTGTATGTCAACACTTTTCTGATCCAACCCAAAGTCCAAAAGCAAACCCTGTAACCATATCGCCTCTTTCGCTACAAAGGTCAGTGCCATGTACTTTGCCTCAGTCGACGACAAGGCCACGTGGTCCTATAAGGACGCCTTCCAACTAACTGCACTACCTGCAAGCGTAAATACGTACCCTGCTAACGATCTGCATTCATCCAAGTCACCTGCATGATCAGAATCCACATAACCTGTAGTTTCACTGCCATTACTGTTCCTTCGGTACACTATACCAACGTCTGCTGTCCCCTTCAAATATCTGAGGATCCATTTCACAGCTTCCCAATGAGTTTTACCAGGACGCTTCATAAAACGACTAACTACACTGACAGTTTGTGAAATATCAGGCCTAGTGCATACCATAGCATACATAATACTACCCACGGCACTAGAATACGGAACACGGGACATATGCTCCTCCTCCTCCTCAGTCTGCGGTGATGACTTAACTGAAAGTTTAAAGTGCTTCGCTAATGGTGTACTTATAGACTTCGCTGACTGCATATTAAAACGTGCTACAATCTTCTCAATATATTTCTTTTGAGACAGACGTAATAACCCAGCAGTCCTGTCACGCAAAATCTCCATACCCAAAATTTTCTTTGCAGCACCTAAATCTTTCATCTCAAACTCAGCACTTAACTGCCTCTTCAGCACATCAATATCAGACATATTTTTCGCTGCTATCAACATATCATCAACGTATAACAACAGATATATCAAAGACCCATCATCCAGTCTCCTCAAATAAACACAGCTATCCATCTGACTCTTAGAATAGTCCTGACTAGCCATGAAAGCATCAAAACGCTTATACCATTTCCTAGGAGACTGTTTCAGCCCATACAAAGATTTCTTTAACAAGCAAACATGGTCTTCCTTATCCGGAATAGCAAATCCCTCATGCTGTCTCATGTAAATCTGCTCCTCCAACTCACCATGAAGAAACACCGTCAAGCTGCTCCAACTCGAGATCCTGTGCAGCAACTAAGGCAAGTAAAATACGAATAGAAGTATGTCTTACCACGGGAGAGAACACCTCGTTGTAGTCAATGCCCTCCCGCTGTGTAAACCCCTTCGCCACAAGTCTCGCCTTATATCTAGCTGCCTCGACACCAGGAATGCCCTCTTTCCGTTTGTAGACCCATTTGCTTCCAACAATCTTTTGGCTCTTGGGTACTTTAACTAGCTCCCATGTCTAATTCCGATGGAGTGATTCCATCTCTTCACTCATAGCCCCTAGCCATTGCGATGAATCAAAACTAGTCATCGCCTCAGAGTAAGACGAAGGCTCATCTGTCTCCACCTCGTCACCTACAGTCAAAGCATAAGCAATATATGTATAACCATAACGTACCGGTGGTTGTATTTGCCTTTGCTGTCTACCCTCAACTAGAGTCTGCTGCGGCTGTACTGGTTGTTCACTATCACCGACTTTAGGAATTGCGGCCTCATCTGCAGTCTCAACATCTGTTACATCCGAGGTCTCTAAAGTCTCCACCTAAAACTCTACCTCACTACTGACACCATGATCTATCTGCTCTGCTGGTAGTGTCTCAGGACTCCTCTGTTGAAGTATTGCAGTCTCGTCGAAGATCACGTCTCTACTGATTAGAAAACCGGGTGATCTGGGATCGGTGCACCACAGCCGGTAGCCTTTCACCCCATGTGCATAACCCAGAAATATGCACTTCTTCGACCTCGGCTCAAGCTTACCATCACTAGCATGAGCATACGCAGGACATCCGAATACTCGTAATCCGGAGTAATCAACAGTTTTCCCCGACCATACTTCCTCTGGAGTCTTCCATTCAATAGAAGATGATGGAGATCTATTAATCAGGTAACATGCCATGTTCATTGCTTCGACCCAAAATTCCTTGCCAATTCCAGCATGTGATAACATGCTATGAGCCCGCTCAAGTAGAGTTCTGTTGTTCCGTTCTGCCACGCCATTCTGCTGTGGTGTCCCAGGTACTGTGCGGTGTCTAACAATACCTTCTCTCTTGTAGAACTCGGTAAAATCTTTACCACAGAACTTCATGCCGTTATCGGTTCTCGGGCACTTGATCTGTTTATCTGACTGCTTCTCAATCAATGCCTTAAATTTCTTGAACCGATCAAACACATCAGATTTATGCTTCAGAAAGTATACCCATACCTTCCTGGAATAATTATCGATAAAAGTCGGCATATAACGAGCACCTCCTTTCGAAGGAACCAGAGACGGGCCCCAGACATCTGAATGAATATACTCAACCGGTTGCTTGGTCGAATGAATACCTGTAGTAAACTTAATCCTACGCTGCTTCCCAAAGATGCAGTGCTTACATAAGTCTAACTTACTCGTCTTCTGACTCTTTAACAACCCCCTATCACTCAGCATCGTCATACCTGCCTCACTCATGTGCCCTAAACGCATATGCCATAAACGAGTTAAGTCAGAATCTGACTCACCTGATGAAACTGCAGCAGCTCCTGTCACGGTCTCTCCTAGTAGATGATAGAGAGAATTCTCTTTCTTCCATTTCATCACTGTCATGGCACCTCGAGAGATCTTCAGCACTCCATCTTCACCGGTGTACTTACACCCGATATCATCGAGTGTCCCTAGAGAAATAAGGTTCTTCTTGAGCTCCGGTACATGCCTCACGTCTGTCAATGTGCGAACCACACCATCGTGCATCTGAATTCGAACTGTCCCTATCCCCACAACCTTGCAAGCTGCGTTATTCCCCAATAGAACTCTACCACCATCTACAGTCTGGTAAGTAGTAAACCAGTTCCTATGAGGCGTCATATGATAAGAACACCCCGAATCTAGCACCCATTCGTCTCCTGATGAACCTGTAGTCACACACAAAATAGCCTCTGCATCACTAGTGCTCTCCTCTGCAATATTTACCACACTGACTGTGGCCTTCTGCTTATCACCTCTATTTCTCAGTTTAGGACAATCTCTCCTGATGTGCCCCTCCTCATGACATTCAAAGCACTTCACGCGTCCCTTGGATTTTCTATGGCGTGATTTAGACCTGCTTTTACCTCTGCTGCTACTGGACCCCTGCTGTTGCTCTCTACCCCGAATCACTAGTCCCTGCGCTACATCCTGCGCCAGACTGTCATCTCGCAACTTTCTCTGCCACTCTTTAGAAAATAAAGCGGACTTTACCTCCTTTGAGGTAATTGAAGTACGCCCTTGTAATAGAGAGTCAGTAAAGTGCTCCCATGACTCTGGTAAAGAAGCCAACAACATCATGCCCTGTTCCTCATTTTCAAGAATCTTACCGACGTTCTTCAAATCCATCATGAGTTTATTAAATTCATCTAGGTGGGTTCTGATAGACGTACCTTCAGTATATCTGAACTGGAACATCCTCTTCAACATGTACAAGCGATTATTCAAACCCTTCTTTACATAGAGCGACTGAAGCTTTGCCCACAATGGTACGGTATCCTTCTCATCGCCTACCTCTATTAGCACTTCTTCCGATAAATTTAACAGGATTTGACTCCTAGCTTTCCTCATCAACACATCCTTATCAGCATCTTTCATTGATTCAGGCAATTTAGCTTTGCCCTCCAATGCTTCTGCCAAACCTAGAGTTGTCAATAATGCCTCCATCTTGAGGCTCCAAGACCCAAAGTTGTTCCTCCCGTTAAACTTCTCAATTTCATGCTTACACTCCAGACATAATTGCAGCAACAGAATTCCAGATAATAATCAGACAAGCAAAAGCCCCAAATCACAATCCAGAAAATCTGATCCAAGCTCTGATACCAATTATTGTAATACTAACGCGGAAATTAACCAGGATCTTGCAAATACGTCAATGCGAAAACCCAGAGAAAATAACGAGGAACGATAAATGACATCAGATATAACGTGGTTCGATCCGAATATCAGTACCTACATCTAGGGGTATCACTAGTTCGGTTCAGTTCAGTTTTTTGAAAAACTGAACTGAACCGAACCTTTAAATATTATGCTCGAACTGAACCAAAATCATCATGAACCGAACCGAACTGAATTAACTCAGTTCGGTTCGGTTCGGTTCGGTTCGGTTCAGTTCGGTTCTCAGTTATCTGTTCACAAAGCACGTCACCGACACTGACTGTCTTCTTTTCTTATAACAAAATTGCTCAAATGCGATGCCGTCACCAAAGCCATCAAAACCAACACAAGAAGAGAAAAGAAGGAGCGAATCGCAGCAGATGATTACCTAGTCCTCCCAGCCATTCTCGCGTTGTCAATTTTCTTATCAAGAAGGAAGAGAGCAGCAGGAAAATGTCGAAAAACAAAACGAGGCCAGGAAACGAGTTCAATGAAGGGGAAAGACGGACCTTGAGGGAGAGTTCGGGAGAAGCCGACGCAGGTAGGGGGCTGAGATTTGGACTTCAGAACGGAGGAGTAGAACAAGCATCCCTTGCATGACTTCCCACTCGATCCTGCGCTCCGGCTTTCGGGCTAGGGCTAGGGTTTTGATGGGGACCTGAGGAGGACGACCACCACCGGCATCTCCCCCTTTGTTCGTTTCCATTAGGCTCTTCTTCTCTCCGCTGGTTGATCGAATCTGGAAACTGCAAAGCTCTGTTACGTTGCGCGAGCTCGAGAGAGAAACGAGTCTCGTCCGGTGGCTCGGGGAGGAGATGGAATGGCGAAGTAATCGGGATGGAGTTTGGCGTTGTGGTTGTTCACAGATCATATGCCCAAATTGCCAGAGGAAAGATTCCACCTGTGCGAGAGGCCGTGCTACTGCTGGTGCTAACCCACCGTCAAACAAAACTGCTGCGGGCTGCAGGCTGAAATGCATTTCCTTTCTTTTCGAGCAATTTACGCTTTAATAGTAGATCGAACGTTACTGTCGTTTGAGAAGTATTGAGTTTGTGAAGCCCATGCCCAAAAATAGATCAGTTCAGTGCACCGAACTGGACAAAAAAAAACCGAACCAATTAAAAAAGTATGGTTCTTTTTACAAACCGAACTGAACTGAAAATCCTTGAAATTTCGGTTCGGTTCGGTTCAGTTCGGTTCATGATTCGGTTCGTGGTTCGGTTCTGACACCCCCACCTACATCCACGGGGAGAGCCAGCAAGAACAATCCACTATATCTGAGAATCGGATTTACAATCGCTCAATACGCTCGTGTTTCCCGCACCTAAATTATACCCAAACCCCAAGTGTTTACAGATAAAACAACTCAATTAGATATAATAAACAATAAACTCACGAGCACAAAATCACCGTGCACGGCATCCACTTCTTCGCGTTCCTGTACTGTGCGATTGAGAGAAAACAAAGAACGCCCTGTTCCTTTTTTTTTTCTCTTCACGGCGTGGCTCTTCCTTTTGGTGCGGCGCCTTTTGGTACAGAAGCCTTCTTCCTTTTATTGAATCTGGCAGGCCACGAGAAAACCTACCCGAAAAAGCAAACCCTTGTTTTGTCTTTATTTGTTTTCTTTATTATTTTTGCTGGGGCCCACTTTATTCTCTTTTCTTGTACGCCCAAAAACAAAGGCTGACTCATGTCTTCATCTTGGCCACATTTGATATTCACAAAATTGCCACCATTCTGCAAGACTCCATTAAATACGAAATTCGTACACGATTACAAAATCGAGACACAAAATAACACGGTGTGTGCCACTGTACAAAATGTGGAGACCCGCAAGCGAGTCATGAATTTTACTCCATCTTCTCTCACGGCCATGGGGGAAAACTTGGCTCACAATATTACAATCACCACTAGTGTCGCACCATAAAGTCAGCAAGATGAATCTGGTGCTTTGGTGTCCAGTGTGTTTTGCCAAGGGAAAATTCAAGAAATCTGTTCACTTTCATTGCAATCGTGATGGACACTTTAAAGATCGTTGTTGGGTTCTTTATTCCTACCTTCGTCCCACCAAGGACAAAGGTCTGAATGCTCAGACCGCAGTGCGTAGTAATGGGTTAGACTTCTAGACACAGTTGGAATCTCTTGCACTTCAGGTTTAACAATTACTTTAGAGCCATGGTCATAGAGAATCTTCTTCTACCATCCCAAACACTACAAATCTTGCAAAGGCTTCGGGTAATGTGTATGCCAATTCTGCTCTTTCTTACTCTTAGTTTATTATTGATTATAGAGCCATAGATCATATGTGTCATTCTCCACATATATTATTAATATTGCCTCAAGTAGTTTGCATCCTACTGTTACTATTGCTAATGGTAAGCAAGTTCATACTACGGGGAGTGGACAACTTCATTTTTTTCTCGAAACCATCTGAGGCTTTATTCGTCCTTGCATTGTCATCTAATTTGATGCATGTCAGTAAGTGTGCTAAACAATGAAATTGCAATGTTATTTTCACCCCGCAAAAGGTGCTCTTTCAGGATCGCACTACCAGGAGGATGATGGTGAAGGTACACTGAAGAATGGGCTGTACCTGTTGGAGTCTCACCCTGCAATTTCGGTGGCAAGCAAGGCTGTTGCAGACACATCTCGCTTATGGCATTAGCACATGGGTCATCCCTCTGATCGTGTACTCCGTATTCTTGACTTGTCCCTTAGTCATGATTCTACCACTTGTGATTCTTGTCACTTTGCTAAGTAGCATAGACTGCCTTTTTCTCTTAGCACAAATAAATCTATTGAATTGTTTGGCCTAGTACGCTATGATGTTTGGATTTCTCCTACTATTTCTAAGGAATTTTTTCATTATTTTGTTACATTTATTGATGACAAATCCCGAATTACTTGGCTTTACATTCTTAAGCAGACTGAAGTTCTCCATGTCTTTCAAGAATTTTGCAACATGGTAAAAAATCAGTTTGATACTTCTGTGAAAGTTCTTCATACAGATAATGGCACATAATATACTAATCAGCAATTTCAAATTTTTTTACATAGCTTGGGCATTCTTCATTAGAACTCATGTGTTGGTACTCCTCAACAGAATGGTATTGCTGAAAGAAAAAATCGCCATATTCTTGAAGTAACTAGGGCTTTGATGTTCTCCAGTCACCTACCAAAGACTTATTAGACTGATGCTATTCTCATGACTTGCTACTTAATTAACCGACTTCCTAGTCGAGTTTTGGACTACAAAGCCCATATGGCATGTTACACGGCCAGAAATTTGACCTTTCTCATTTGAAGATATTTGGATGCATTTGATATGTACATTCTCAAACCGGTGGTAAACTTGATCCTCGTGCCAGGAAATGTGTGTTTATTGGGTATTCCTCCATCAAGAAAGGCTACAGATATTGTGACCCAAGTATCCACTGGGTATATGTCTCTTGTGATGTGTTATTTGATGAAAATCACATGTTCTTTTCTGATAGGAACCAAACTCTGGGGGAGTATATTGACAACTATGAAGAATTCTCTCTTGATTTTGTTCCTATCCCAATACCGCCCGAGGGGATGCCATATGTCACAAGTCCTACAGGTTCCACAATCTCATGCTCATAAGTGGTTCATGACCACTCGCGCGATTCTGATATCACTGCTAATAGTGATTCCTTCCCAACTGCTAATGTGGAAATTGTTCCCGAGAGTATGATGAATGAAAATGCAACATAAGAGGTACCAACAACTGTTTCACTTCGAAGGTCATCGCGTTCTACTCAACCTTCAACATGTCTTAGGGACTTCTCCACCTATTACGCTGTTCAACATCCTATCCAAGAATTTATTGGGTATGACAAGATTTCTCATAACCACTTCAGTTTTTTATCTTCTATTGATGAGCAACATGAACCTACTAGCTTCTTTGAAGCGAAGGATAAAGGTGTATGGATTGACGCCATGAAAGATGAACTTCAAGCCTTGGATCGTAATCATACTTGGGAGTTGGTACAATTGCCAAAAGGAAAAAAGACCGTTGGATGTCGATGGATCTACAGAATCAAGTATAATAGTGATGGTTCCATTAAGAGACATAAAGCTCGCCTTGTTGCCAAATGATACACTTAAACCTATGGGATAGACTACGAAGAGACCTTCGCACTAGTGGAAAAAATAAACACGGTAAGAGTGTTGTTGTCTGTAGCTGTTAATTGTGGATGGTTTTTTTTTTTTAATCTCAAATGGATGTAAAAAATGCATTCCTTCATGGAGATTTAGAAGAAGAAGTGTATATGGATCTCCCTCTAGGACATCCCTTGCAAAATAAAAATGGAGTGGTGTGTAGATTGAAGAAAGCATTATATGGACTTAAACGGTCGCCTAGAGCCTGGTATGGGAAGCTCAGTTCGGCACTCATCAGGTTTAGCTTTTAAAGAAGTGCTGTAGACTCGTCGATGTTTACTAAAGGAGTCGATCAAGGTATTGCTGTCATTCTAGTTTATGTTGATGACATTGTTATTGCTGGTAGTAACTCGTATGGAATTGAAGCACTCAAACTTAATCTGAGTAAGGAATTTGATATTAAAGATCTTGGGAAATTGAAATATTTCTTGGGTATTGAAGTGGCAAGTTCTCATAGAGGAGTATTCTTGTCTCAAAGAAAATATATTCTTGACTTGCTGAAGGAAGCTGGCAAACTTGGAGTCAAATCGGCCAATATGTTATAGCAGTAAGTTTGTTTCAAATAACACACCATTATAAGATATTGGGCAATTCCATTGACTAGTTGGACGGCTAATTTACTTGACTATTACTAGGCATGATATTGCTTATTCTATCAGTTATGTGAGTCAATTTATGCAGAATCCAACACGGGGGCACGTGTAATTGATAAACCACATGCTTCGGTACTTGAAAGCTTCACCAGGGAGAGGAATATTGATGAAAAATAATGGTCACACAGAGATTGTTGGGTATACTGATTCAAACTGGGCTGGAAATCCTGTGGATAGGAAATCTACTATAGGTTTTTGCACAGTTGTGGGTAGAAATATCGTTACTTGGAAGAGAAAAAAGTAAAATATTGTTGTTCGTTCTAGTGCAGAGGTCGAGTACAGGGCCATGACAACTACCACATCCGAAATTATTTGGCTATGATTATTGCTTCAAGAATTGGGCTATGAGACTACAACTAAAGCCACAAAGTTATTTTGTGACCATCAAGTAGCAACACACATTGCCTCCGATCCTTTTTTTCATGAGAGGACTAAATACATAGAGGTGGATTATCACTTCGTGAGGGAGAAGATTCAAGATAAGACAATTGAGACTTCTTACATTCGTAGTGAAGATAAGCTTGCCGATGTTTTCACTAAAACTCTTTCCAAAGGGGCATTCCAAGATATGGTGAACAAGTTGACCTATGACAATGTCTTCGCTCCAACTTGAGGTGGAGTGTTGCGGGATTAGATCTCCTATCATAGGAAAGGAGATATCTGTTGTCCACTAAGAGGGTAGAAGTTCGTATATTAAGATTGTTGTCACCTATAAGTAGGGCTTGATGTTCGTATAGAAAATTAGGTTGATAGACAAACTTGAAACCAATCGCAAATAAGTAATCTGAATGTAGATGAATGATCCGAGCCCGACGAATTCACGTTTTGTCATTAAGACAAATTTGTCCCCTCAATCGGTACCCAAAGTTCTTGGACAATTGCTTCCCAGGATAGAACGGATCATTTTTCCTTGAAATCGGTACTTGTTTCAGAGGAAACCTTTGAACACAACTTCGCGGAATAATTGCACAAAATGATGACAATGATGAATGAATGACGAACATAACAGTTGTTGTGTCTAATGCTTGTGTCTGATTCTCGTTACTAATGTGATGATCAATGCTTTATATTTATAGAGAGTTGAACGAAGAGTTATGAAGATATATGACTTCGTCGAAAGGGTTCGTTGACAAAAAGGCACGATTTCATCGAAAAGATTCGACGAAACGTCATGAAGTCGCACTGTTTCATCGAAAAGATTCGACGAAACGGAACAACTCTTCATTTCTATTACAAATCGAAATAACTCTTCATTTCTCATTCAACTTCATATGGGACTTTGAGATCAAAGTTCTAACAATATCATCAAATATTGTGTTTTGATCTTTCTATCTATTAGGAGTGTTTTCCTTTTTCAGGTTGCCTGTTATCTTTGTTGTAACAACCTAATTCTGTATATAAAAGATGAATGATACAAAGGCTAAACTCTCGACAAGAAAAAACATCGTGAGAGATTTGTTCGAGGACGTAGGCTTACAGCCGAACCTCGTTAATTCTTGTGTGTTTTTTTAGTGATTGTCTGAAATTCATCATTTATCCACTACAAATCATAGAAATCCTAAAATAGTGGCCATAAGCATAATTACCCAACAATTACTTTTTTGTGTCTATTGTTCGCTGTCGATGAATGTCAATCAACTTCCTAAGTCTTGACTCGTCGATAACTTTTAGGATGTTGTCAATGACTTCCTTAGCTAGTAGTTGATTCCCTTTTAGCTGTCGATCATTGTTGACCAAACTCTACTCTCATCGACTAAGTCTTATGGTTCAAGTTTAAATTTATAGAAACATGTTGACACACTCCATATATCATTCCTAATCTGGCTTGCACGTAAGAGGTGTTAAAATATCTCATGTTGTTCCTTTGCAGGGTTTATGTTCTTCATATATACAAGTGATTTCTTTCCATCTATAAGTTTAAACTATTGAATTGGAAATGCTAAGATCCACCAAGGCCCAAATAGCAGCAACACGATTAGATGCTATTGCCACAACCACCGACCACCAACAGTCTCCAACACGCACACGAATTCCATGGTGCCTCCAATTAGATATGCATGTTCTCATATTTGAGGTTGCACACTTCGATTAGAAGCTGGCTCGCCTTAGATTGAGATCACGCGTTGAGTTTGAGGCAGTGGCCTCATAGATCGGAGCGGCGCCCCTAAAAAATTTAGATCTTCATTTGAAGTTCATAGAGATAAGAAGTAATCAATTAAGGCGTTGCCATTGAGTGGGTGATGGGTATGGCACGAGTTGCCGGTTCGATAGAGATGGCACCAAACTTGAGGGTGCCGGAGGTCATCATCGATGACGGCGTCATGACACGATGGCTGTGGGTACACAAAGAAGAAGAGGAGAGGGCCATGTCTGGACAGAGAAGGAAGAAGAAAGAGTAAGAAGAAGGGAAAAAAATTAATTGTTTTTAGTCTTAGTTGGCATCCTAATTAGCATCTTTGGACAATTTTTTCTGTGTAAGCACGCCGCATCATCGTTTTAGATGGTTAGATAACCGCGGGCAAAAGTACACTTTTAGTGTCAAAAGTTGTGTACGGAGATCACTTTAGTGCCAAAAGTTTCAAACGGATCACTTTAGTGCCAAAAGTTATGTACGGAGATTACTTTAGTGCAAACTTCTTTAAAAAACGATCACTTCAGTGCTAGAGCTGACGTGGCTCGTCGAAAATTTGACACGTGTTATTTTTATTATTTTTTAAGCTGACGTGACACATCAGAATTGGCACTAAAAATGATCATTTTTAAAAAAGTTGGCACTTAAGTGATCGTTTTTAAAAAAAGTTGGCACTAAAGTGATCCGTTTGAAACTTTTGGCACTAAAGTGATCTCTATACACAACTTGTGGCACTAAAGTGATCTTCGTACACAACTTTTGGCACTAAAAGTATACTTTTCCCGATAACCGCACGTTAGTACTAAGTCAGTGATTTCCGTCCGTAGATTTAACAGAAGCACCACATCGAGGCTGGATTGACAAATTTAGGTATGTGATTGAACGAAAAGAAAACTTAGGTGCTTGATTTGAAAAGGGACAAAAATTAAGATATTTGCGGTATCATTATCCCTTAATTTGACTGCCTTCCTTTGGGGCTCTTCCTAGCTGAAGCCTAGTATCTTGGTATTTAAATCCAGTTAGGCCATATATATATATGAGAGAGAGAGAGAGAGAGAGAGAGAGAGAGAGAGAGAGAGAGAGAGAGAGAGAGAGAGAGAGAGAGAGAGAGAGAGAGAGAGAGAGAGAGAGAGTAAAAGCTAGGTCATATATATATATATATATGTGACATAGTTGTTCTCTTAAGCTTGAATCATAACATGATAACCACAAATATGTTGTCCTCATTTTTATTTGTTGAAGTGAAATATACTCCAAAATTTTCTTTAACATAAGTACGTATATAGCAACAATATATACATACATATATAGGAGGAGAATAGCATCTATTGATAGATAGATAGATAGATAGATAGATAGATCCAAAATTAGCGACCACAAGCCACTTCGACTTAATAAGATCTACACTGTGCCCTAGAATCAAAGATGTGAAATTGTTAGGAGAAAAAGGACCGGCATCTACAAAGTTAGAGAATGCATCAGGCTGGTCCCTTTGTGGGATGTGCCGTATAATACCATAGTCTTAAGGGCGGGGTGCACCATTTAATATGTTATTGTATAAGATCCTTTTGTTTCACCATGTATCAATGCGTCGGGGTATCTCAATTTCAATAATTTGGCAATCTCGCCGTATAAACTAGCGAACGCTACATTTTTAGGTCAAACATACACGTGATTGCACCTTTTTTCATTCACAAATTCTTGGGAGCTAATTATAGTGATTAATGTACAATGAAATTGACGCATGATTTAGGCAAAAATGGTACGAATTTCTTCTTTATGCTAGCGAGTACTAACATTCTCATTCTTAGACCACTAATCTGAGTTTCATTTCGAGCTTAATCATGTAGGGGGCCTTCTCATCGTCTACATATTAGGGCGTGTTTGTTAAGTTAAAATTTTTATGCGAACTAATTAAGAAAATATGCATGTTCAAAATTAAGAAAATCATTTCCCTAACCTGAAAAAAGGGAAAAATATTTTCTCAAAATATAATTTTCAGGAAAATATAATTTTCGTCATGATTTTTTTTTTCGAAACAAATACTACCTAAGTGATAATTCATCTTTCATGTGGTGTGACCTCGTAGGATACTCTGTTGCAAATTTATGTTGTCCTAACTTTAATTTTAAAGTTTTGAGTATAAAACATCTCTGAAGCACTTATCAGTCTAAAAAGAAAATTAGTTTACTCATCAAGTCTATGTAATCTTTTTCGATAAAAAAAAATTCTATATAATATTTGTTTAATTAAATAGTAAAATCTTTAAACAAAAATTTGGATTTAGGATTCTCCGTATTCCTTTATCTAAAGAAATAAAGTTCCTTCGGAGAATTACTAAAAAAATTTCTAAATTTATTGCACTTTTGAACATTTATCAATTTAATTATAAATCTTTCGACAAAAAAAAATAGTTATAAATCTTTTGACGACTTGCCAATTTAGTCTTAAACTATTTTATAATTTGCTAATTTAGTCATTTCGACAATTTTTGGCCTGAAATTGCCAACATGACAGTTTAGTCGGCATCACCCTTCCTACGTGACAGGATCGATATTATCAATTTTTTAAAATTTAAAATATTTTATTTTTTTTTCTTTTCATTGTCTAACGTTGGGTCGATGAGGCCACTGGTCGACCCTTGCTAGCCACAGGCGAGGAACCATAATCTCTCTTGGCCTGGGACAGGGTGTCGCAGCCCCCGCCCATGGATGAGGGCCTACGCGCACTCATGGGCCACATGCGAGGGTGCAACACACTCGCTTATGGCCAGCAAGGTTCAACGGTTCAACCGTCAACCTCACAGGCAAGGGTTAGAAAAAAAGAAAAGAAAAAATAAAATATTTAAAATAAAAAGTTCATACTAACATAAAAAATAAAAAAACTTCTGTACTTTAGCGCTGGAAGTGCCACATAAGACGGTCGATGCTGACTGGATAGTCACATCAGTGATTTTTGCAAAAATTGGACAGAAGGACTAAATTGGCAAATTGTCAAAAAGTATGAGATTAAATTGACAAATTGTCAAAAGTTTTAGAACTAAATTGACACAATCGAAAGGTTTATGACTGAATTGACAATTCCTAAAAAAAAAATTAGGACTAAATTTGTACAATTAAAATATTTAAGACTGAATTGACACAAGTGCAATACATTTACGATTTTTTTTTTTGTTGATGATAATTTTGTCTAAGTTCCTTGCTAGTTGTAATTTTTTAGTAAAGAGAGTCAACACCATAAGATGCTACCGCTCCATTAACACGATATTATTAGGGTTAGACTATAAAGTTTGAATTTCGAGGGATTGAAGTGTAATTCTGCAAAAAACAATGAGAGCTGTCTATAGTTTTACCCGTCAACCATATAGATGCAGCTTACCCTATTGTAATTCATCAATTAAGTGTACAGATGTCCTCCCAAACTTCCTATATCTACGACAACTCAAGCTAGCTTTGATAATCAATGAATTCAGGTTTCAATTGTTTCGCGAAAAATGAGTGAGTTGAAACATATTTTCTTAAAAACGATAATATGTATAGCTTGAAATAATTAGTGAGTTAAAAATAATTCATTACAGATAATAATTTTGTGCCTAAATATTTGCAGTGGACGATGAAATTATTTTTTGTTCATTCTGGAAAATGTGTTCCACATCGCCCATTTTTTTTTTCGAAACTAACGGAGCCTTAGCGTCCTTGACATACCATCTGCCATCCAATAATCGAGTCATGTCGAAGTCGCGGACACGAGATTTTTAAAAAAAATTATGTGTAGTATTGCTAAGATGATGTGGGTCCACATGATAGTAAGAGGAAGAGTTAATTTCCTTTATGGAATTAAAGCCGGTTAAATGTGATGGAAGTGCTTTCGACGGGCTTATGCATTTCTCTAGCATTAACATTAGGATGGAGATTTGATTTCCTAAATTTCCTTGGTTACGGGCGACACACAAGAAGGATATAACTATGTATAGGATATTATACACACGACACTGCACATTATACGACAAACCTCTAAAACATGAAGAAGAAAAGTCAGAAAAGAAGAAGAAGAGGAGGTTACGGATACTAGCTGCACTTAATTTGCTCTAATCATAGTTGACTTCTTGTAGGTTTATTAGGCAATTCTACCCCTTTTGGCAATTGGCATTTTTTTTTTTAAGGTGATGATGGCAAAGGGTAGGCTATATAAAGGGCGGGAGAGCTTTGGCAATGGCATCACAAAAAATCCAAGCTTTGGCGAGCTTGGATAAAAAGGAGGGGGCAAAAAAAAAGAAATGAGGTTGTCAATGGCCTCCTTGGTGGCCGCTCTACTGGTGGTATTAGCATCTCTTTGCTTGCCAATGGAAGCCGCGGAAGAACTCGGTATTATCCTGCCGCCGTTCCAGTTCCCGTTCCCGCTGCCGCCCAAGTTTCATCCTCCTCCGTGTTTGCCACTGCCATTTCTGTTTAACAAGTGTCCCCCTCCTCCGCCTCCTCCGTCACCTCCACCCCCACCCCCACCTCCTCCAACACCACCACCACCACCACCACCCACGCTTTCTCCGCCGCCGCCACCACCACCACCACCACTGCCCAAATCACCACCTCCTCCGACATATCCACCACCACCACCACCGCTAAAGTCACCACCTCCCCCTCCTCCACCTCCACCACCCACGCCTACTCCACCTTCGTCACCCGCCACCGCCAAAGTCACCACCTCCTCCTCCTCCCACGCCTACTCCACCTCCACCACCCCCACCGCTAAATTCACCACCTCCTCCTCCTCCTACTCCATCTCCGCCACCGCCACCGCCACCCGCCAAAGTCGCCACCTCCTCCTCCTCCTACTCCATCTCCGCCACCGCCACCGCCAAAGTCGCCACCTCCTCCTCCTCCTACTCCATCTCCACCACCACCACCACCTCTAAAGTCACCACCTCCTCCTCCTCCCACGCCTACTCCACCTCCACCACCCCCACCGCTAAATTCACCACCTCCTCCTCCTCCTACTCCATCTCCGCCACCGCCACCCGCCAAAGTCGCCACCTCCTCCTCCTCCTACTCCACCTCCGCCACCCCCACCGCCAAAGTCCCCACCTCCTCCTCCTCCTCCTACTCCATCTCCACCACCACCACCTCTAAAGTCACCACCTCCTCCTCCTCCCACGCCTACTCCCCCTCCGCCACCGCCACCGCTAAAATCACCACCACCTCCTCCTCCCACGCCTACTCCACCTCCTCCACCCCCACCGCTAAAGTCACCACCTCCTCCTCCTCCTACCCCATCTCCGCCACCGCCACCACTAAAATCACCACCTCCACCTCCCACGCCTACTCCACCACCACCCACGGCTTCTCCACCACCGCCTTCTCCACCACCGCCTCCTCCACCACCGAGGAGCACTCCTTCTCCTCCACCGCCACCTCCACTGGTTAAAAGGCCTCCTCCGCCACCGCCTCCGGTTAAGAGGTCTCCGCCTCCACCATCCCCCAGGGTCTGATCTCCTCCTCCTCCTCGGGGTGAAGACTAAAGAATGCATGTGCTTTATTACTCGCAAGGTGAGATACTCCATAGAATTACTCAATCCAAACAATATGTTTACACGTCCCGTGTCAATGCTCATTTTAGTCGATCCGCAAGTCACAACATTACGACTTCGCTATTCGATCGTGCAATGCGCTTCTGTTCCATGCATTATTCACTGTTTAAAATAACAGGAAATTGATTTCTTGAGCAACGGATGATATGAAATTATAAAACTAATTATTCTGATATTCTGATATTTTTTGCAGGATATGGACACGATAGACATCAATAATAAGGGGAGGCTCAACGTCCCTGGTGAAAGGAGCTCCTAATAAAACATTAAATAAGATTAAAGAAAAAAAACAGTATTGTCCTCACATAATCTTCGAGGCAATCGTCCCCACTCGCTTATCTTGGCTTTCATATGATGTTGCTCTCGACTGCGACTGTCGATGTCGTTGTATGTCTTGTTTGTAATGAAATGAAAGTTCAATATTGCCTGGAAAAGTCCCAGATTTCGCTTTTGGTGATTGCCCGATTCCATATAGAATGAACTTGATACTTAATTCCAAACGCAGTTCCAGGAGAGCCAGAGGACATTCGATAAGTTGATAGATTCCGCTTATTCACGTACAAAATATTAGAACATCTCATTGTGATATCATCATTTTACATAAATTTAGGCCTGAATTGGAAAAAAATGTAAAAAGTTTAGTATTGAATTGACAAAATAAAAAAAAAGTTTAGTACTTAATTGGCAAAAATACAATAGGTTTAGACGTTTAGGATTTTTTTCACAAATTTTTGGGCACACATTGCTTTGCAAAAATGAAAAAAGAAACAACAGAAAATTAATAATGTAATTGCACAATCCAAATTATTCATTGTGAAAGGAATATGTAAGCTTCGATGCACAAATACTATAATTTTCATAAATTGAGCTTAAAAAATCCCAAATCTATCGTATGGTAGCTGATTTAATCTGGAACCTTTTAATTGTGTCAATAGTCCTAAGTCTTTCGACTATTTGAAAATTTAGTCCTAAACTTTTCAATTATGCCAATTTAGTCCGAAATCTTTGAATGATTTGACAATTTAGCCTTATACATTTTGACAATTTGCCAATGTAGTCCTTTCGATTAATTTTGGCTAGAAATCACTAACTAAATAGCATACCAGCTATCCAATGAGGTACGGTCGACAATTGATGTGAACAATTTTAAGAAATTAGTTTTATATTATTTGTGTTCTTTTTTCGCTTCTTTTCTTTCTTTGTTTTTTTTTTCCTACTCTAATTCGGCGATGGCCAGCGACCCTCGCCCTATGCCATCAAGTCCTCGCCTAGGCGAGGATCGCGACGCCCTTGCCAGAAGAGAGCTGTTGCCTTAAAGTCGAACAAGAAAAGGAATTTTTTTTAGCAAATTAAAAAAATAAAAAATTGCAAACTAGCCATGTAACATAGAGGGGGTAGCATTGACTAGACTACCAAATTAGTGATTTGAAAGGTTAGGACTAAATTGATAAATTGTCAAAGGGTTTAAGAGTAAATAGGCAAATTGTCAAAATATTTAAAACTAAATTGACATAATTAAAATGTTAGGTCTAAATTAGCACTTCGTTAAAATTATTAGAAATAAATTGGCATGGTTGAAAATTTAGGGCTAAATTGGCTGTCATATAATAAATTTAGGACTTTTTGAACAATTTTTCTGAACTTATCCTAAAAGAGTGTAAATAGATGAATCTTTTCGATAGGAAGTGGCAATTTTTCCCTTTTTTTGGTCGAAGATAGGATGTGGCAATTAACTCAAGAACTTTTGAACAAATTACTAAAATAATGATGATAATAGTGTACCGTAGAATGGTGACAACTCTCTCAATAAGAGGTTTGAGTCCCTATGAGAGAGTGTACCAGAAATCAAAGGAGCTCCTAGGTATCTAACAGGGAGAAATCCTCTCTAGAATCCACAGAATTGCAGCATCTCAGGCACTTGATCATCACTATAACCACCAGTAACGTTGCAAATAGCTCTTCCTGAAGGGTAATTACAGGAATCGCTCACAACTAAGTTAAAAAGTACACATCTTTATTGCCATCCAAATCCAAGGGACATTTATACCCATATAGAAGTAAAGGAACTTAGGTACTTCTATGTGCAGACCGAACGTATAACGAGTAGTTATTGACGAGACTTATTGAATTTATTTAAGAGTGCATTTGAAGTTTCCTGCATAAGCATCGGGGTTTTGGAGGAGGTATGCTTCGCGACCTTGTACATTCCTAAGGCTCTCGCTTTGCCTGCCTTAATGTCCTCTTCTTTGAGCGCAACATTGCCCTTTGTGTAATACGTGCTCGTCATCTTGTTCTTGCTCCCACCTTCTGGTGTTGGCTCAAACTTGACTTCGTATGCAATAGATTCAAACTTGTCCTTCGGATCGATCATGATATACTTGTACGTAAACGTCTCCTTGTTCAGCTCATCCACGTGATTCTTCATGCTACTAAGATGATTACCTACATACAATAGAAGGAGATCGTATCATAGTGCAACCTAAGTGTAAGCTAGAAAAAAAAAACACACACATATGGCAAAAACGCATAATCACCTTCAATGAAGTTGATCTGCTTAATAGTTCCAGCCCCTCCATCGCCTTGGATGATGTCAATACTCTTGAAAGCTTGAGGCATGAGTTTGGGAATCAGGGTATGTGAGTCCAGAACTAGGGCCTTGAACAATCTTGTAGGAGGAATTGTGGAAATGTATTCATTTGTAAATGTGAACACACCCATGATATTTTTCAGGTTGCCTTATAGAGAAATATAAAACATACGATGAAAGAGAGTGGAGTTGAGGAGGTTTGTGAGCTTTGGGTAGAAAAGATGAGGACGAGAGGTATTTATGTTGGGCCTTTTTTAATGGGTCCAGCCCATTAGGTTGTTAAAATCCTAAGGCAGCAGCAGCAACTAAAAGGCAGCAAAAACAGAACACGCACGATAGAGAGAACTGTAGCCACCGAGAGGAAATCGCCAGAAAACAGAGAGAAAAACGCAGCAGTTTTTCTGTGTGTTAGGCGGTGATCAAATCGACGAACAGAGGTCTTCCCGTGGTCCGATTGAGCTGAAATTTTGACAGCATCTTCAAGACTCGTTGTTCTTGATTCTGTACGGTTGGATCGTGATTTGGAGGTATTTACTGTAGCTGTTCATGGGTATTTCGGGACTACATATTTTGGGGGTGATTTTCATCCGGTTCTCTCGTTTACGGCGTTGTTGTTGCTTGATCTTCACTTATAACTTTGGGATTTTATTGTCGTTGTATTCAGCGAGTTGTGTACCCAAACGATTAATATATAGTGAAGATTCGGGTGGACTCTGTGAGCGGTCTCGTGGTTTTTATCCTTCGCATTGAAGGGGTTTTCCACGTAAAAAATTCTGGTGTTGTTTTTCTTTCAATTCGCATATTTTCATTGGTCAGCTCGAATCGGTTTCTCACAGGTTTAGTCAAAGGGGGAAAGCTATATCCGCTGTCTGTTTTTCCCAACATAGTGGTATCAGAGCATTGTTTTTGACTGAACGATGGAACCGAACGTGAGCATAATGGTTAGTTTGAATAGAAAGAATTATCATGTATGGAGAGGAAAGATGGAAGATCTACTATATATGAAACGGTGGCATTTACCAGTGTTTGCTGATACTAAACCTGATAATATGAGCGATGTCGATTGGAATCTTGAGCACAAAATTGTGTGTGGATTTATTCGACAATTTGTCGATGATAATGTTTTGAATCACATCAGCAAAGAATCACATGCTAGGACATTGTGGAATAAGCTGGAGTCATTATATGCACGGAAGACTGGCAACAACAAAATATGTTTGATTAAACAATTTATGGAGTTGCATTATAGAGATGGCCAATCTATATCAGATCACTTGAATGAGTTTTAGGGAGTGATAGATCAACTTTCTGTCATGAATATTAAATTTGATGATGAAGTGCAGGGACTTTGGTTGCTATGTACCTTGCCGGAATCTTGGGAGACTCTTCGTATGTCTTTAATTAATGCTGCACCTGATGGTATTGTTACCATGGATTTTGTAAAAAATGGTGTTCTGAATGAAGAGATGAGAAGAAATGCATTCGTTCAGATAACGGTGGTGAGTACATCGGACCATTTGATAAATATTGCACGAAATAGGGAATTCGACATCAGAAGACACCTCCTAAAACTCCTGAGTTAAATGGTGTAGCGGAAAGAATGAACATAACACTGATTGAGAGAGTCAGATGTTTGATTTCAGATGCAAAATTGCCAAAATCTTTTTGGGGAGAGGCTTTGAGTACGGTGGTACATGTTCTTAATATTTCTCCCATTATTGCTTTAGATGTTGATGTTCCAGACAGAGTTTGGTTTGGAAAGGAAATTTCATATGATCATCTAAAGGTATTTGGCTGTAAAGTTTTTGTTCATGTTCCAAAGGATGAGAGGTCCAAGTTAGATGTCGAGACAAAAGAGTGCATCTTTCTTGGTTATGGTTCTGATGAATTTGGCTACAGGCTTTATGATTCAGTTGCGAAGAAAATTATCAGAAGTCGAGATGTAATATTCATTGAGAATGAGACCATTTGTGATATTGAGAAGTTGAAGAAGATAGATTCCCGTGATTCTGATATGTTAGTTGATACTAGCTCAATCTCACCTTTTGAGTTGCAGGAACAGTTGCATGATCAAGTTGAAGACGGTGTTTAAGGTCAGACTATAGATCAGCAGGTTCAGGGTCAGACTCGGAATGATCAGTCGGTTGGAGATCAGGCTCAGGGTGACCAGCATCATTCAGATGACATTGATGCTCAAGAGATTGCACCATTAGCTCCACCAACTACTGCTTTGAGGAGGTCTACCAGAGATCGCACCTCATCTACTAGATATTCCTCTAATGAGTATGTTCTGTTGACAGATGCAGGTGAACCTGAAACTTTTGAAGAAGTAGTAGAAGATAAAAACAAGAATGAGTGGTTTGATGCAATGTATGATGAGATGAAGTCATTGCATGACAATCATACTTTTGAGTTGCTGGCATTACCTAAGGGTAAAAGAGCTTTGAAGAACCGATGGGTTTACAGATTGAAGCAAGATGAGACGACTTCGCGTCCTCGATATAAAGCTAGATTGGTTGTTAAAGGCTTCAATCAGAAAAAGGGAATTGACTATGATGAGATCTTATCACCAGTTGTGAAAATGTCTTCAATTCGAGTTGTTTTGAGTTTAGCAGCTAGCCTTGATCTCGAGGTTGAGCAGATAGACGTGAAGACCGCTTTCCTTCACGGTGATTTGGAGGAAGACATATACATGGAGCAACCTGAAGGCTTTCAGGTAAAATGTAAAGAGAATTATGTTTGCAAACTGAAGAAAAGCTTGTATGGCTTAAAGCAGGCGCCGAGGCAATGGTATAGAAAATTTGAGTCTTTTATGGGGGAGCAATCCTATAAGAAGACTACTTCTGATCATTGTGTATTTGTGCAGAAATTCTCTGAAGGTGATTTTATTATCTTATTGCTCTATGTTGATGACATGTTGATTGTTGGTCAGAATGCTTTTAGAATGACAGGTTAAAGCAAGATTTGAGCAAATCTTTTTCAATGAAAGACTTGGGGCCGGCTAAGCAGATTCTTGGTATGAGGATCACTTGTGACAGACAGGCAAAGAGATTATGGTTATCTCAAGAGAAGTACATAGAGAAAGTACTTCAAAGGTTCAAAATGGACAAAGATAAAGTTGTAAGTACACCTCTTGCTACACACTTTAAGCTTAGTCTTAAACAATGTCCGTCAACTGAGAAAGATCTGAAAGAGATGGAAAAAGTTCCT
Organism: Rhodomyrtus psidioides; assembly: GCA_021437785.1. NCBI lineage: Eukaryota > Viridiplantae > Streptophyta > Magnoliopsida > Myrtales > Myrtaceae > Rhodomyrtus > Rhodomyrtus psidioides. The sequence goes on along the minus strand of JAILYB010000244.1, from coordinate 376,443 downwards.
TATGCTTCTGCAGTGGTAGTCTAATGTATGCAATGGTTTGCATAAGACCAGATATAGCTCATGCAGTTGGAGTGGTTAGCCGTTTTATGTCAAATCTAGGTAGAGAGCATTGGAATGCATTGAAGTGGATATTGAGATATCTCCGAGGCACTTCTAGTTTGAGACTTTCATTTGGGAGTGATAAGCCGATTATTGTTGAATATACTGATTCTGACATGGCAGGTGATATTGACACAAGGAAATCTACTTCGGGTTATCTGATTACTTTCTCAGGGGGAGCTGTGGCTTGGCAGTCAATGTTGCAAAAATGTGTTGCCTTGTCGACGACAGAGGCAGAGTTCATCGCAGCAACTGAAGCATGTAAGGAATTGCTTTGGATGAAAGAGTTCACGCAGGAACTTGGTTTCAGTCAAGAGAGGTATGTTTTACTTTGTGATAATCAAAGTGCTATACATCTTGCAAAGAATTCCATTTTTCATGCCAGGTCAAAGCATATTGATGTGAGGTATCACTGGATACGAGAAACTCTGGAATCCAAAGGGTTAGAACTTGAGAAAGTATACACAGAAGATAATGCTTCAGATATGATGACGAAGGCTCTCACTAGAGAGAAGTATGAATTTTGTCGACGTCAGGCCAGCATGGATTTCTGATGAATTCTTTTGTGTCGAGATCTCCCTCAATGGGTTGGAGGGGGAGATTTGTTGGGCCTTTTTTAATGAGTCCAGCCCATTAGGTTGTTAAAAACCTAAGGCAGTAGCAGCAACTAAAAGGCAGCAAAAACAGAACACGCACGATAGAGAGAACTGTAGCCACCGAGAGGAAATCGCCAGAAAACAGAGAGAAAAACGCAGCAGTTTTTCTGTGTGTTAGGCGGTGATCAAATCGACGAACAGAGGTCTTCCTGTGGTCCGATTGAGCTGAAATTTTGACAGCATCTTCAAGACTCGTTGTTCTTGATTCTGTACGGTTGGATCGTGATTTGGAGGTATTTACTCTAGCTGCTCGTGGGTATTTCGGGACTGCATATTTTGGGGGTGATTTTCATCTAGTTCTCTCGTTTATGGTGTTGTTGTTGCTTGATCTTCACTTATAACTTTGGGATTTTATTGTCGTTGTATTCAGCGAGTTGTGTATCCAAACGATTAATATATAGTGAAGATTCGGATGGACTCCGTGAGCGGTCTCGTGGTTTTTATCCTTCGCATTGAAGGGGTTTTCCACGTAAAAAATTATGGTGTTGTTTTTCTTTCAATTCGCATATTTCCATTGGTCAGCTCGAATCGGTTTCTCACAAGTTTAGTCAAAGGAGGAAAGTTATATCCGCTGTCTGTTTTTTCCAATAATTTATAGGTTGGAGTGGAGGAGTCCCCCATTTTCCCAAAGTGTATCTCATTGGCTGAAAAATCCTTGAAATTGCCGAACTCGTAAAGCACCAACCATTCTACGTTTTGTCATGATTTGCATGACAAACTTCATCATCTTTACTAAATAGATTGGGATTTCAATCTATTGGGAGAGAGTGAGAGATTAAGAAAAGCAACTAGAATCTAAAAGAGAGTATTTCTCATCTTCATAGCCATCTTTGTTTATGTCATACAATAGAAACCAATCAAAACAATGAACCTTAATAACTACAGGAGTTGATGGGGAAAAATTACCAAAAAAGTCCTAAACTTATTGCAATTGTACTTATTCAGTCCTAAACTTTTTTTTGTTGCCGATTCAGTCCTAAACCTTTAACAATTGTGTCATTTCAGTCCATCCTGCGAATTTTGGCCTGCCGGCGTTGACGTGGTCGTCGACCTGTCGGCGACAGAATATTTTAATATTTTTTAAAATATTTTTAAAATATTTTATTTATTTCCTTTCCCCTCCCCCCTCCCCTGCCCCACCCCACGTCCAGCCGTTGGCCTATTCTGGCAATCAGCCAAAGCGCGATCGGAGAGGCCGAGACTCTTGCGGCCATGGCGGGGCGACCTCGCCGTCACCGGGGGAGACTACGACGGCGAGGTCGGGCCTTGCCATGGCTGAACGAGGCTCGACCTCTGTTGACACATGATTTTTAATTTCTTTTTACTTTGATTTTTATTTTTAAAATTAATTAAAAATAGAAAAAAAAAATCATAAAATTGTAAAATCAACTTTGGAGGCCTTGGCCTAGACTTAAGAACCAATTTTGAACAAAAAAAATATTTTTTGGTATTTTTTAATATTTTTCAAATTTATTTAATTATAAAAATACCTAAAAAATCAGAAAAAATACCATTCGTGGTCAGAAAAATACCCAAAAATGTTCAATAATTTTTTTTAAAAAAATTTCCTCTTCAAGTGTGTCACTTTAAATCTCAAAAATTCAGCTTGAGTCACTATGTTCCTTCACAAACATAAACCCGAACCGAGCCTAAAAAAATCATTTTCGAGTCTTTTAATTGTCAATTCTCACTTTTAATAAGCTATGACAGTGAACCCTAAAGTCTTGAAGTGTAATTAGGTCAATTTGCCCTCCAATTTGATCAATTTTAACCAAAAGGGCTTAATTGCACAATTTTCTTTCAATTTAGTCCCCGATTTCACAATTTTTGTAATTAAATTTTATACGGGCATACCCATTAAAATCAAACACCTCCACCCCATAGTTTTCATCATGCTGAATACATTGGTGGGTTCAATTCGGGCTAATTTGATCGTTTAGGCCCTCGATTGAGCAGAAATCATTTTCGGATCCTAAGGGCAATTTGGGGTTTTCACTAAATTTCAATCAATTGATTCACGAAAATACCCATATTTGATAGAAAACATGTCAAGGAGTCCGATTTTACCATCAATTTCGTGAAAATGGGTCAATTTGGGCGAATCGGGCCGGTTGGGTCAGACCCGACCCGACCCGGTCCGACCGGGTCTGCAACTAAGTTGCAGACCAAGGCCGACAGAGGGAAAGCAGTGTGAGTGGCGCACTTCGGAGGGGAAATGGGGGTCGATTCAGCGCGCAAAAGTGGTCGGCCATGAAGAAGAAAGTGGAGCTGAGTTGGAGAGCAATACGATGGTGGAGGTGGGGGTCGCCGTCGGCCATAAAATACTCTCCAAATTCCCCTATAAGTAGAGGTCCCGGCCATGGAGTTTAGGGAACAAAAAAAAGAGAGAGAAGGAGAGGGATTTCGGCAAAGCAAGTTCGGGCGAAAACCGACGAACAACCGGCAACCTAGGACCTCCAGCAACACTCCTCGATCATCACCGGAGCTTAGTGGCCATTGGCGAGCTCCAAAACAGGTTGGTATCTCCCTCCGAGCTTCATTTTTCTCAGTGCGTGCCATGTGTTCGACAAAATGCTTCAATAAGCATTTCGTTTCGGGGCTCTCGGCCAAGCCCTTCCCGACCGCCTTTCGTGCAAATTTCGCCTTAAAACTCATTTGTATCCAACTCTAAGCATCCCGTGATGTCTATTTTGCATTAAATCCCGCAATAAAACGTTCGGCCGGGGCTCTCGGGACATACACGAGTCGAGGACTTGCACCGGCGAAGCCGACGGGTGCCGAGGTCCAAGCGACCTCATGTAAGTTTCCTTAACTCCATTAGACGCTATGTGATGGAATAGGAACGAGCTTAGACGCAAAAATAATGTCTGCAAGTACCTCGCCGGAGCCGAGTTCGGGGAGGTCCGGTTCACCGGTCTTCAACATGTTCATGCCTTTTTTATTGCCGTATGTTAATGTGTGGGATCTGAGGAGTCGTTTGGCGAAAGAATGAGCTAAAAATACCAAGATTTGGCCACTGTTTGGGTACTCCGGCGACTTTCCGGCGAAAATCGCCGGAAATATTACTGTTCACCGTCTTCTCCGACGAGTCGCCGATGGTCAACGGTCAACGCTGACGTGGCATGCCACGTCAGCAGCCACGTCAGCGTGGTGGGCCGCGTCTGAATAAAATAAAACCCAGATCGGATAGTCGTGGTTTAGCCACGTGTCGCGATCTGGGATTTTTGGAAAATAAAAATGATTTTCAAAAATAAAATAAATGATTTTCGGATAATTATTTAAAAAATCAATCTGACGGTTGAGAATGTGCCAAGGGGTAACCTCTGGAGCGTTCGATCTAATCCAAGATCGGACGCACCAGAAGTAGCCACGTGGCACAACTTACATCGTCCGATTTGAAGGTTTTCTAAAAAAGGAAAATAATTTAATTTTTGATCCGACGGTTGATATGTGTCCACGTGGCTCTCTGTGGATCGCCCGATCTAAAGGAAGATCGGACGCACAAGATGAATCCACGTGGCAAAATATGAATCGTTAGATCCTGTGGATTTTCGGATAATTAAAGAAAATGGATAAAAAAATCAAAAAATGTTTAAAAAATAGAAAATTCAAAACAGTGTCGTTTTTAGACCGATTTCGACCCATAGGGTCGGGCCGGGCGCCCGCGAGGCGCGGGCCGGGTCCAACCCGGCCCGGAAAATATTTTTAAATAGAAAAATTCAAAAAAATATTAATAAAAATTCAAAAATTCAATAAAAAATGGAAAATCATAAAAAAATTCAAAAAAATTCGGAAAATTCAGAAAAATTATAAAAAAATTCCGAAAAATAGGAAATGGCCACATTCAACTAGCCACGACCTGTTTCGGGTCTTTCGACCCCCGGTCTTTCCAGAAATGACAATTTTGTCCTTCCGGCAAACCATCTTCCAAAAAAAATTCTAAAAAATCCAGAAAAATACCAAAAAGTAGGAAATGGCCACAATCAACTGGCCAAGGCTCATTCCGGGTATTTTGAACCCAGACCCTTCTTAAAATGACGATTTCGCCATTTGGGCGAATCTTCTTCCAAAAATTGGAGAAAAATCAAGAAATTCCAAAAAAATTCTCAAAAATGGGAAATGGCCACAATTAACTGGCCATGAAATATTTTGGGTAATTCGGTATCCAAGTCTTCCAAAAATTGACGATTTTGCCCTTCGGGCTAATCGCCTCCAAATCTTCCCATTTTCCCCTCCGGTCCGAAATCACACCTTCCCTACGCCCTTATGGCTATACTAGGAAGCCATTGATTTGAATTGATGTGCATCAATGTGATTTATTTATGCACTTGATTGCGCTTTCATTTAAATTGATTGTGATTGACAGGAATAGTCTTCCAATTTGCATGAAACCCTGAATCAAGCCTACCTCGCCTAAAATTGCGCCTGCATGAACTCCTAGCTAGGAAAATCACTCGCGTTAGGTACCGAAAGGAAATTGGTAATGACACCGACGTAACCAAGTCCCCGAACCCAAAATCTCTGGTTCCGCAGAACTGATCGATCTCTCCCAATCGATCAGTAAGGTTTCCGGTCTACCATCCAAGAAAAACCGGTGGCGACTCCAAATGCATGCACAAGTTGCACATGCCACCACGACCACACTGAAGGTCGAAAGCGATCGACTCCTACCGTCAAATCCTTAAAAAAAAAAATACTCCCGCCGCGATTTGGTATGGGCCTGGGAGGGCCCGCGCCGATCCAAAACCCGCGATCCGCACTCCAGTACGGGGAAAAGGCCCGCGATCGGTAATCCATTAGCTCGCCCGTTTTGGACGGGTCGCGACAACCTCGCAAGCACAGATCTGGGCCGGCGAGGTTACGCCTCGCGTAGCCATGGCTGGATGCGACCTCGCTCGGCTAGGGCAAGGTGGCGAAAGCGAGGTCGAGCCCCGCAACGGCCAGGCGAGGCTTGATCTTGCAACTTAGATTTGGGCGCGGCAACCTGCAATTGCAAAGAGAGAGAGAGAGAGAGAGAGAGAGAGAGAGAGAGAGAGAGAGAGAGAGAGAGAGAGAGAGAGAGAGAGAGAGACCCTAGTCTGTCGCGAAGTCGCTAGTCTGTCGCGACCCTCTCGAGCGTGTAGGGGCTAACGAGGGTTAATGGGCCGTCCGATGTTGCATGATCGGACGCGGGCCTCTCCCAAGGTCCATTACCCAAATCACGACTGCTGGATATACGTGGTCGACCTTCAGTGTGGTCTAGTGACATGTGATAAGTGTACATGCCAAGGAGTCGCCACCAATCGTTTCGTGGAGGGTACGATCGGAAACCCTATCGAATAGTTGGGAGTGGTCTATTCGATTCTGCGGAAACCAGAGAAGTGGGTTCGGGGACTTAGTTACGCCAACTGTCAGAGTTGACGCCCTTTCGGTATCTAAGCTGGATGGTTTATCTGATCATGGGATTTCATACAGACGAGTGGGGTATAGATCCTAAATCTAGGAGTTCATGCAGATGGGAATGGCTACCCTATCACTCACAATCATTAAAGGTAAATGCGCAAATGAAGGATCCAGCACATGCAGATAAAACACATGAAAGCAGCACGGCATCCCTAATGTGGCCCTATTAGCCTAGAGAAATATCAATCAAGGATTACGAGTGATTTGGACATGATTCGCCCATGAGGGGCAGAATCGTAATTTTGAACAATTCAGGGATAATTCACCTCGAAAGGGTAAATCTGTCATTTTAGATGAATTGGGAAGTCCAAAGACAGGGGAAATAGGATTGGCCATCAATCCTATCCATTTCCTATTTTTCGGGAATTTTCAAGATTTTTCTGGGATTTAAAAGTGATTTTACCCTTGAAGGGGTAAAGTCGTCATTTTGGATAAAGATGAGAACTGAAAATCTTAAATATTAGGGTTGGTCGTCCACCTGACCCGAACCTTAACTTTAAGCAATTTTCAGAACTCGATTGGAACAAGAAAGACGATTTTCCCAAATGAGGGGCAAAATCGTCATTTTGAGAAAAGAGGCGGGACTCGAAAACCTAAATCTAAGAATTGGTCGCCTACTCGACCCTAATTCTTACCTTGGCATTATCGGCCTTATCTCACATATACAGCAAAGGCGACTTACACCTAAAGGGTAATATCGTCAAGTCTTGGAAAAACGGATAAGAGACCACAAAAATAGGGTTGACCAGTTGTCTGTGGTCAATCCTCGATTTTTGGGGATTTCTAGAGCGTCTAGGATTTTCCCAAAAAAATGTTATTCGGGCCGGGTCGGGTGACCCGGCCCATGACCCACTGGTGACGACCCGGTCCGCGTGGGTCCGGACCCAAAACGACGCCGTTCTCTCCTTTTTTATTTTCGAATTATCGGGCTTGATCTGACGGCCCTCATTGAGCCGCGTGGCTATTCCACGACTGCTGGATGACCTGACTGGAATCTACGGCCTAGATTAAATGAAGACTCGACCCGGACCGTTTGATTGGCTTACTAAGACATACGGTCGGGATTAGAATGTGAGACTCAATCTGGACCGTCCATCCTCACTATCTCAAACGACGTCGCCTACTTCTCAACCTAAACGGCGTCGTTTCGATTCTATTTGATTTTTCGATTTAAAATATTTTCGAATCATCCTAATTTCTAATCGGACGGTCGTTATAAATCGAACTCAATTAATCTAGACCGTTCGATCTACGCTGACTCACCCTAACAGACTAACGGTCGAGCTGACTCGACACCCACGTGGACCACTCGTAACGTGACACATGGAACTTTGACCCGCTGACTTCGCCACATCAGCTTCGTCTTCAACCTCCCGACTCTGGTGGAACGAACGACTGAGCATCTCCGGCGATGATCTAACGGTGGAATCTTGACGGAATGGAACGAGACCGGCGGCAATCGACTCGCAATAACCTCTATTTTAACATATCTAAGAATCGTGACGTCTAATCCACAGAATCACAGGTATCATGCAAAGTGCCGAGTACGGCCATGGGGATTCAATCGCAAAGACCACGTGAAATCAGATCGATTTATTCATAGATTGATACGGCAGTAGGTGCAGAAGACTTACCTCGAGCTCCGATTGAGCTCGCTCGGCCCAGATTTGGCTGGGCAAGAATGAGCAGGAGTCGGCTAGGAAAGCTAAGTTCGAAGACTCGATTCGGGGTATGTGAGCGAAATCAATGCAAAATAAAGATGCGACAACGGTCAGTGATGTTCAGGGAAGAAAACGCACACACTGGATGCAAGAATCATAATCGAAAAACAAATCTGCCATTGGAGCTCAGTATAAGAGTTGCAACTGTGTCTCACCTGTTTTCATGGATTCCACGTGCGTGAGTGACGGTGGTCGACTCCGGGGACTTTGGGCGACCTTCTTACGACCTCGTGGAGCTTTGGTTTAACCCGGGAAGGCCCAACCGGCGCTCAGCAATTCGAGCTCAAATTCTCGACGACGGGGGTCGGAGAACGAGCTCTGCTTTGCGTTCTCTCTCTCTCCCTCGACTCGGTTCCCTTTTTCTCAACTGAATCTATCGTCCTCCTCAACAGAAAGCGATCACGAGCTTATATAGCTCTTGGGAATTTTGGCGCCGAAATGGGAGGTCGGGCAGTTGACCTTCGCACGTGAGAACACGTGCGAAATGGTCATCGTCGACCGGCAATCGACGGGTATCAAATGGTCGTTTTGTTCGGGGCCCTTGGCGACTGCATTTGACGTGAATTTGGCCAAATTTCACCTAAATTCTGTCGTTGTTGACTTTCGCAGGTACTGCAACCTTGACCAGCCGATTACTCTCCGTTCCGGCGACCATTGGTCGTGCTCTTGGTGTCAATCGACGGGGAATGTTGTGGCGAATGAAACCCCCACCAGTTCTTCTTTAATTGCCGCCGATTGCTTGGTCAATTTCCTTGTTGACATTCCACCTCGCACTGTTCATTTGTGCGCAGGCTTGATGAAGGCGATGACACTGTTCTGGACCGGTTAGACCTGTCGGACCGGCGGTCTGACCAGTCCGAACCGGTTGCAATTTGAGATTTTCAAAATTAATCCAAATCTGTTGGGAATTCTTGCAATTAAATTTCAGAATTGAGTTTAGGGCATGGATTTTATCTAAAAATGTGGTTTTGTCCAAACTTTCACCTCAATTTCTATAAAAACCCCAAATTTCTATTTAATTGCAAAATTAGGGATTGTGCAATCGAAGGCTCAAATGATCAAATTGGGCTAAATTACCTATGCCAATCGATTCAAAATGATGAAAAAAATCGGGCAGCATGTTTAATTTGCAATGATAGCCTTTGAATTGAAAGTAATTTCAATTATGCCCAAATTCAGGGACTAAAATGCAATTATGTTTGCAATTGAGCAATTTGTCCGAACAATTAGGTCAAATTGAAATAGGGGACAGTTAGATTGAATGTCAATATCCTAAAAAATGCTAAAATTGCAAATTAAAAGACTCAATATATTTTTTTTCTCAGATTCAATAGCATGGGTTACAAAGGAACACCTATAATTGAATCTGATTTTGGAATTTTTGTGAGGTCAAAAATACAAGGGATTAAAAATAAAAATATTGGCTATTTTTTCATATTTTTGTGACCTCAAATGCTATTGTTCTTGATTTTTTGAGTATTTTTCTATTTTGTAAAAAAATATCAAAAATGTAAAAAATATGGAAAATTATTTTTTGGTAAAAAATGGTTCCTTGGGCTTGGCCAAGGTCACCAAAGTTGATCTGGGGTTGTCAGGAATTCTGAGATCTGGGCTTGTCAGGAATTCTGCAGAAGCTTAAACATGTGAATCGTTTCTCACCAAGAGTGATACAAGCCATTTTAGGAGCCGAAGTCATCAAGAATCTTGCAGAAGCTTCAATCTGAAAATTTTCTTACCAAAGGCACATCAATGGTCTTTAAGTGATATCTGATGTCAAACTGACAGCACTTTATGACTTAGATCATACTCATGAAAAATTTCAATGAATGCATTGCGGTGCTGGAGGTTATCCAAAACACCTTGCAACATACGGAAGTGATCAAAAATCCCTTGTGAGGAAAGTTTGAATCAAAAAATCTAAAATTACCCACATGAGTTTGGTTAAAACGTCCATTGGAGTATTCTCATAAAAAATGACTTCTCACCGTTTTTGAGATAATGGTCTTTCACCAAGAATGCACTCGAATTTCCTATCAATCCTGCGCCTATGGTTCAGAATCATTCGTAGTGAATACACCTTGATCGATCAGGAGGACTTCCCAGGGACCGTAATGATGGGCTTGGTCAATGGTTTTCAAAGGGGACTTGCAAGCAAGTCAAGGCTACTGAAGAGAAGTCTTCAATGTCTGCTCCAGGTTTACAAGTCAAGAAACCTGCAAAATGAGAAAGAAATATTCTTGCTCGAACTTCTTCGAGCTAAGCTTAGACATTAAACCCTATGTCAATCCATGTGCCTTAATCAGAAAAGGCTTTTCAGGGTTGTAACGTAGGTAGGATTGGGGAAAAAAAAGGCTTGTTTTTGGCTCAAAATATGTGAAGGGTTTTAACATTGGTGATCACTGCAAGTTCGCCACCATCTTGCCCATTCTGGTTCAAAGAGCGTCTTCAGTCTTTGAAGTGCATTGATAGTCTTTGAAGAGCATTGTGAGTTTTCGAAGCGCACTTTTGTTTTTAGAGAATATCTCTTTCATGTTGAGACGGCGTCAACATCTTGTCTATGCTTTCACCATCTGAGTATGACATGATTGGGAGCATCTTTCGCAATCTAGCTCCCTTGGAATTTTCTTTTACAGCCAGATCTCACTAGTGACCTATACAAAGGTATCATGCCATCATTCGGCATTTACAAGATCAAACACATGATTCAAAAGTGTACAAGTATTTGGATGGGCATTGGCCTTGCTTTTACCAGGCACTTTGCTTTTTCTTGATGCCCAGGATTGAATTTTTCTTTCTTCTTTTTTTTTTTTGTTGAAATCCCATTTTTTTTTTGGGAACCAGGATTTTCAAATGAGTGTGCTAGATGCACAACTTGAATCTCAGCACTCAAACATTAGTCTAGGAATTTTTCATAAATCCTATATTTTGAACTCTTCCGCTCTTGAAGTGACGTCGCTTCCGTCTTGGAATATGTAATGATCACCAACGGGTTTGTGAAACGAACGTATAGGCTCAACTGGGCTGTGCAAAGGGTAAAAGTGTATAGGATAGAGAAACGAATGCTTTTCGTCATCTTAAAGCACTTGAACTACCATAGAAGTTAAAATGACAAGCAACACACGAAGATTGATGCAAGTCTGAGCAAGAGAAATTATAACCATTTACCTCCTGATACTGCTAGACCTACCTCCAGTTGGCCCTAATATGGGGTGGTTCTTGACAGGGGTAAAGAATGAAACTGTCGTTCAAAGGGTTATCAATGGTCACCTGTAGTGTTTATGATAGAGAAACGAATGCCTCCGTCGTCTCAATCCATGTAATCACTGCGAATAACCCTTACGTCCGTAGGTCAAGGTCTCGCTATCCTTACCACTCCACTTATCTCTCAAGTGTGTGTAGGACGTATTTGGGTCTGGTTTGCCTCTTATCTAAGGAAACATCCTTTTGAACAGTTCTAAACAACTCTTGTTGGAAAAGTTCATTTTGGTTTTTCCAAAACTTACCCTCAAAGGGGATTTACGATGCACAATGCATATTTCAAACATGTTCAGATAACCTCCAAGTTTAAACATGAATGCCAATGACATGACTTTGAGAATTTTGCGTCTTTCTAGCCATGAGATTTGAATGTTTGCTAGATTCCAAGAAGCCTTCAAATTCTAGCAATAAGGATTCTGACAGTCTTAAAACCTAAGAGATTAGGAAATGAATACTTACCTGCCCAGCGTGGCTAGGGATCCCTGAAAAACATAAAAGGAATATGTTGGTGTATGCTCTCGAATTTCAGAAAATTAAAACGATACACCTTACCCTTGATCATGCACTCCAATGGAAGTAGATAGATTCGTGAAAATCTGCATTTTTCTGACCACCACGACGTTAAGTCCTCTTGATCATGCATTCCGATCTGAACGCCAATATGTAGATTATAGAAAACGGCCATTTGGACCTATGGTGATGACGCCTTCGTCTGATTGGGGCAATGAATCCTGCTCGATGGCTTCATTCATCTTTGGAACGTGCCCCATGTCATTGTTCGAAGTTTCATGTTCTTCGTTTGCTGTCTTCTGTCTTCTTCATCAGACCTTCCTGCAATATTGAACACATGCTAGTGTATACATGGATGCATGATATGCTTATGCAATGACAGTTATGATGACTCGGCTCAGTTCGGAATGAGTCATATAACCAGAATCTGATTTTATTTCAAGGGTAATAATACTTCTTCACAGCATCTGAATTTACAGGGTGCCTCAATTCTTCTCCCTTAGAGTTTACAAGAATCAATGCTCCTCCCGTGAGAATCTTCTTGATAATGTAGGGATCTTCGAAATTCGGGGTGAATTTACCTCCCGGATGGATAGTATTCGGCAAAGTCTTCTTAATTACCAAGTCATTTACTTCGAAATTCCTGGTCTTGACCTTTCGATTAAATGCCCTGGCTATCCTCTTCTGGTAAGTTTGTCCATGGCAAATGACTTTAAGACGCTTCTCGTCTATTAAATTCAGCTGTTCATATCTGTGTTTGAAATACTCTGACTCAGAGAGTTTACCCTCTGACAAGATTCTCAAAGAGGGGATCTTAACTTCCACGGGTAGAACCGCTTCCGTCCCATATACCAGACTGTAGAGAGTTGCCCCTGTAGAAGTCCTGATTGACGTTCGGTAAGCCATTAAGGCGAAGGGCAGCCTTTCATGCCAATCCTTGTAGTTTTTTGCTGTTTTAGCCAAGATTCTCTTGATGTTTTTGTTGGATGCTTCCAACGCCCCATTCATCTGTGGGCGGTAGGGGGATGAATTCAGATGTCGAATGCCAAAATGGTCCAGTAGATCATTGACAATCTTGCTGTTCAGGTTAGACCCGTTATCTGTGATGATCGCTTGAGGGGTACCATACCGGGAAATGATGTCTCTTTTGACGAATCTTGCCACATTTCTTGCAGTGACATTCTTGTAAGAACTGGCTTCTACCCATTTCGTGAAATAATCAATTGCTACCAAGATGAAGCGATGACCATTTGAAGCCACAGGATTAATAGGCCTTATCATGTCTATGCCCCATATAGAGAAAGGCCAAACCTCATACATTTGGTGTAGTTCGTTTGTGGGTGCATTGATCTTATCTCCATATATTTGGCATTGGTGGCATGATCGGAAATGCTGACAGCAGTCTGATTCGATGGTCATCCAAAAATAGCCAAGCCGCATGATCTTCGTGGCAAGGAGGTGGCCGTTCATGTGAGGCCCACATATACCTTCATGGATTTCTTTCATGAGAATATTTGCTTCCTTGGCATCTACACATTTTAACAAAGTAGAGTCAAACGACCTTTTGTACAGAATTTGTCCATTGAGGAAGAACTTGTTGGCCATCTTGGTTATGTATCTCTGGTCTCCTGCCTGACATCCTTAAGGAAACTCCCTTTTTGAGAGATAGTTATTGATGTCGTAATACCACGGCTCTCCATCAAATTCCTCTTCTATTAGCATGCAGTGGGCCGGCCTTTCAATTGTGCCAATCCTTAGGGGTTCTATATCTAACCCTCCAGTTGTTTGCAACATTGACGCCAGGGTGGCTAACGCATCTGCAAATTGATTATGAGACCTTGATAGATATTCGAATGACACTTCTTCGAATTCAAGTGTCAATTCTTCAAGGTACTCGTGATATGTGATGAGCTTTGCATCTTTTGTCTTCCACTCTCCTTGTGTTTGTAACATGATGAGCATGGAATCTCCATAAACTTGCAATCTGGGTACCTTCATAGAAATGGCCAATCTGAGGCCTAGAATGCACGCCTCGTATTCTGAGATGTTGTTAGTGCAAGGAAAAGTTATTTTCGCCACCACAGGATAATGTTGATCATCGGGGGATATCAGTACAGCCCCAGTGCCTGCCCCTGATAGATTAACAGCACCATCGAAATACATGACCCACTTGTCCTCTACTAAGTTCATAATTTGACCTTCTGTGTTTGTTACTTCAGAAGACTCATTGCTTGACGGGTTTTCTGCCAGCATGTCAGCTATAGCTTTCCCTTTTACTGACTTCTGTGGAGAACATTTGATGTCAAATTCAGACAGCATCACTTGCCATTTTGCTAATTTCCCAATTAAGACGGGTTTCTCCAGGAGGTACTTGACAGGATCGTTTTCTATTATGAGCTGAATGTGGTGATGTAGGGTATATTGCCTCAATCTACGAAGTACCCATACTGTTGCTACACATGCCCTTTCAACTGGTACATATTTTACTTCAGATGGCGTGAATTTCTTACTCAGGTAATAGATGGCTCTTTCTTTACCATCTATCGGGCTTGTTTGGACAAGTAAGGCTCCCAAAGATTCCTGCTGTATAGTCAGATATAAGGTCAATTGGTGACCAGGAATTGGTGGCACAAGTACCGGTGGAGAGATTAGGTAGTTCTTAATCATTTGGAATGCCCTACTGCATTCTGCGTCCCATGTCACTCTCGCGCCCTTCTTAAGTAATTTGAAGATTGGCTTAGCCACATCAGACAGTTGATTGATAAATCTGGCAATATAGTTCAGTCTCCCTAGAAGGCTTCTTACTTCTTTCGCTGTGGAGGGGGTTGACAGGTCATGGATAGCTTGAATTTTTGAAGGATCAATCTCAATGCCCCTGTTACTGACTATGAATCCGAGAAGTTTCCCAGATCTTGCCCTAAACACACATTTGTTAGGGTTCAACTTTAACTTATATTTGCGCAGGCGCTCAAATAATTTTCTTAACACCTGTATGTGGTCCTGCCCTTTCTTGGATTTGGCGATCATGTCATCGACGTACACTTCAATTTCTTTGTGGATCATATCATGGAATAATGTGACCATAGCCTTTTGATAGGTAGCCCCGGCGTTTTTCAATCCAAAGGGCATGACTTTGTAGCAAAAGTTCCCCCAGGGTGTGGTAAAAGCAGTCTTTGGTTTGTCTTCTTGTTTCATGAAGATTTGGTTGTATCCCGAGAATCCATCCATGAACGAGAACAATTCATAACCTGCTGTGCTATCCACCAACACATCAATGTAAGGAAGTGGAAAATCATCTTTTGGGCTCGCTCTATTCAGATCTCGGTAATCCACGCAGATTCGAACTTTACCATCTTTCTTCATGACGGGGACTATGTTTGCAATCCAGTCTGAGTATGGGAAGGCTTCAATGAAGCCTACCCTGAGAAGTTTCATGACTTCTTCCTTAATTTTATCTTCCAACTCGGCCTTCATCCGTCTGCTGCCTTGCTTGACAGGTTTGATGCCGGGATCCGTGGGTAATGCGTGCTCCACAATCTTAGGATCTAGGCCTGGCATATCAGCATAAGACCATGCAAAGATGTCTTGATATTCTTTCAGTAATTTAGTGAACTCGAGCCTCTCATTTCGGGACAAATGTCCGCCAATCTTGACCTCTTTGATATTCACGGCGTCTCCCAAATTAATAATAATTGGCTCTTCTGAAGTAGGAGGCTTCGATTCCTCAAAGGCATTCCAATCTCTGCGGATAGACGCATAACCCTCGTCTTCATCTTCATCGATGCTATAAGAATGATTAACGGAGAAATATGAATCTCGTAACAACCTGGTATGCATGTTTGAGATGATATGCCTGAAATGTCATGAGTATGGTTAGTTCGTACTCCTTAAGAATGACATGCATGACCATGGAAATTCTTTTTGAAAGAGTTTTCGAAATAGGTATAAACGGGACTAATCCTCATGTCATTGGACATCCTAGCCCCGTGAAAATCTTTTGGAAACTAGGAATCATACGGTAAATCAGGCCTCAAGCTTCTGTGCAGAAGACTAACATCATCATTGGGCTGATTCGTGGTTCCATATGTCTTTAACAAAATATGCGTGGTTTTATTGAATGCAAGATGGGATGTGCTATTTGGACCAACGGCCGGAGATCCAAAGGCGTTTCCCTATACGTACAATAAGGAAAGAAAATGCAATAAAATGCAGATAGTTCTAAATGCAGTATTTAAAGACAAGGGAAGAGTCTCTTTACTCAGAGGAAGTGGCTTCATTATCCAACCACTCCATGCTGACATTCACAGAGTCATCTTTGAGAAAAGGATTCGTCAGATCTGGTTCTATCGGTGAAGCGATATCTTCTTCAGACAACCATTTAGAGTTCTGGTTGAAGTAGGCGTTTAAAGGATTATTGAATATTCGAAACCTGCCTTTCCAAGTTGGAGAACCGATGAACGAGTCATTCGGGTTGTTTCGGTCTCCCCGACGTCCCAGGCTTTTGCCTCGGCCTCGGCCTGCTGCCTCCAGGGCAGATTCATTCACGTGATACTTCTGATACCCCAAGCCCATTCTATGTGGGTTAGCTTTTAACTGCAGGGGGCATTTATCCCTTGACTGTGCTTACCCAGACCTTTTCCAGGGTCAAATCCATATGCCAGTAGCATCTTAGCTGGTAAAAGATTAGCTTCTGAGATGTAGGGGGTTCTCAACCTTGTCCCTGCCGGGGTATGAACTGTGGCTACCAGTTCTAGGGAATGATAGCTTGCTTCTGTTTTCACTTCGGGTTCAACATAGGGAATGGCACTGTTCTGGTATGTCTGGAGGTCGACTTCTCCATGTATGGTAATCACCTTCCCATCTACTACAAAGCGTACTTTTTGATGCAAGCTCGAAGGGACGGCTCTTGCTGTATGGATCCAAGGCCTTCCCAGTAAGAATCCGAATGCACTGGGCAGATCAATTACTTGGAAGTTTATAGAGAATTTTGTCGGGCCGATGAATACGTCCTGCTCAATCTCACCCACCACAGTCTTCTTCATTCCGTCGAAAGCTCTCATAGCCGTTTTGGATGTCTTAACCGTTTCCTCATTGATTCCCAACCTTCTTAGGGTAGCCAAAGGGTAAATATTGAAGGCTGATCCATTATCGATCAGTACATGTGCCACTCTTTTCCCGTTACATTGCGCGGAGATATATAAGGCCTTGTTGTGCCCTCTTCCTTCCATGGGGAAGTCCTCATCAGAGAAGCTCAATTGGTCTTTTAAAAGGATCGCCCCTACAAAGTCCCCTAATTGTACCTCGTTAATCGTTTCAGGGACATGTTCTTCGTTGAGTATCTTCAACAGTGCGTTCTTGTGTTTTTCTGAGTTGATGAATAAATCTAGCAGGGATATTTGAGCTGGCATCTTCCTCAGTTGCTCTATTACTTCGAATTCGCTGGTCTTTATGATCGATGTGAGCTTTTCTGCATCTTCCTTCGAGACCTCTTTTTTTTTGGATTCGCCTTACCTGGGGGCATAAAATCGTCCAGACCTCATGACCGCATCTACTTCCTTTGTTCCATAGTCCCAATGGACTGCTTTAGGATCGTACTTTTCTACCGGAGGGACTTCTATGGTTACTACCGTCCGATAAGACGTCTCTGGTTCAGCCGTGTCGTCTTCTTCTTCTTGTGGCAATCGAATCACAATAGGCTTGACTGGGCAATCTTCCACCCTGCTCAGGCTATCAAGTTCTTCCAATCTGATTATCACGGTTGTAGCGGCTTCGATCATTGATACGGTGTCGTCAAAGCCTTTTGTAAAAAGCTTTTCCATGTCCTTCAAGGTTTCTGGTTGAGAGGGATCATCTATACCTCCCCATCCGTCCGGTATGATATCCTCAATTTTCTGATAAAAGCTGGGAGGGGCTGAATATTTCACTTTGAAGTTGTATCTCCCAGAATCTTGACCAAGGTTGTCTACAGTTTCACCTTTTCCAAGCGTATCGGCCATAAATTTGCGATCTGCTAGACTTCGCCTCTTGGCTTCTAATTCATCTTCCTCGAATTCTTCTTCTGACTGAGTGATCGGCCCAAGACTGTCTATCAAATTCTCGTGCGGGATGTCCCAGGTGTTGCCTTGCTAAGTTTTGATCACGAAGTGGCTTCCTTCCAAAGATAGAAAAGCTTCGACTCCTTCGAATTCTTCATCGGTAATTTCAGACATTATCCCCAAGTTTCATCATTTTGGCGATACATAGCTTCTTTACGTCAGCAGAGATCTCTCCTGCTTTTGGGTATGACGAAGCGGTTGCTAGAAGGTTGGCCAGCTTAGGTATGTCCACTTTCAGTTTAAGGTAGTTTTCCTCCCCTTCAGTGAATATTGCTCCAACTGCTTGATGATCTGGAAGTGGGTTTTCTTGTACATTTGGGGCCACATTGTCAAACTTCAGAATCTGACTGTCAATCAGAGCTTGCACTTTCATCTCTAGGATATAACAGTTATCCACATTATGTCCCCTCTCGCCCATGTGGTAGACACATGTTTGGCTCTCGTCAAAGCCAGGATACCTAACAGGGTTTGCCTTAGGCGGTTCTTTCGCTACCAGGCGTTGTTCTAGCAGCATTGGGAGTAACTTGGATAGAGGCCTCGGGAGCTGAGAAAATTGCCTCTGGGGTTGTCTTCTCCTAGGCTCTTGTACTTTCGGCGCCGACCAGGACGGTCCTCCTTTGGTCTGATTAGAATTGCCGAACGGCTTGGGCTAGTGGGGATCCGGTATAAATGCTATGTCAAGTCCGGCTTCTCTCTCCTTTTTTAAGGGATACTGCTTCCTAGTAGAAGCTTCATGGGGCATTCTTTCTCTCAAGGCCCATTCTAGCCTTTCAGCGACCTTAATCAAGTGTGCAAATATTTGACATCCGGAAGTGTTCAGCCTGTCAAAGTATTCGTAAGGGAGTGCTTTTAGAAATAAATCAATCAGCTCATCCTCTGGGATTGATGGCTTTACTTGGGTAGCCAAGGCTCGCCACCTCTGGGCATACGTCCTGATTAATTCCCCTCTCGCCTTTGAAGTTCGTAGAAGGTCTTCTCTTGTTGGGGCTATAGCTGTATTGAACTTATACTGTCTAAGGAAGTCTTCTGCAAGATCCTCCCATCCGTCATAATCTTCTAGGTCAAGTTAAATGAACCAAGCCAGAGCGGCGCCAGCTAAACTCTCTTGGAACGTGTTCATTAACAGTAGAATATAATCTGAATAGTGTGCCATCTTGCGCAGGTAATACTTGAGGTGGGCACGGGGACAGCCTGTCTCGTTATACTTTCTTACGAACTCTGGCTCCTTATAGTCAGGATGAGTCTCTACTTTAGCAAAAGGAGATATTTTGTCAAAGCGGGCTAACTCATAGCCTTGGCTGCTCAAGCATTCTTCGATCTTGGCCAATCTTTTAGCCTTTGTCTCTGTTTTCACAGTCTGCTTCCCTTTCTCCTCCTTCTCGAGGTTGATAACAACAAGCGAGGCCTTTTGTTGTGACCGGCTGTTTGGTTCGTGAATGTCCTCCTCTGCACGTTGGGTATCTCTCATCACTTCCTTATCTGCTGCATCAGGTACAAAAGAAGGACATGAGTTGTTCTGGTTATGAGCCGTTGTTTGTTTAGCTTGGGTGGCTTCCAGCATTTCCTTGATGTCGGCCATCATAGTTGCTAGGGCAGTCATCTGAGACTCCAACATGCCCACACGCGGAGTCAGTTCTTGTTGCTCCATTCTTGTCTTAAGGCGAGTACGGAAACGATGTGTTGGTAATTCCGTGATGGGAGTGTACCTGATCCAGAAGGATTCCCAGTGAGTATTTCTTTTGTCTTTGACAAAAAGAAGCAGCTAATTCTTTCAGTTGCATGCTTCTTGTCAGTAGATGAGAAAAATGGCTACCTCGTGAGCCTTACCCTCATGTAAGTAGTTCTTTTAATCATTTTCCGACAAGAATTCATGAAATTAAAAGAATCGTAATTTCTGACGATAGTTTTTTATGTATTCGCAAAACATGTTCACATTTATGCTCATGTGTCCAAAATAGCATCACACAGAAATGAGAATGTATGAGAAGGTGTCACAATGTTTGCTTATTTTACACTGGACAGAATAGCCTATTCAAGTCTAGGACGCTTGAGGTCTAAGGTATCCTCGTCGTCCCAGTATGGACTCCCCTCTTCAGTCTGGGGCTCCTCATCTTCTGAATATGACAGCGGTCCCATGTCTTCGGGTACATACGGCTCTATTCCGGGTACATACGGTACGATGTATTCGGGTACGTATGGCTCGACATGGCTCCGTCTGGTCGCTTTAAAGTGCTGAATGTATTCTGCAGTGGCTCTATGAATGTTTTCTTCACGAGTCATGTTTTCTGGCCAACTTATTTCTTTGGCTTGCGAATTCTTCAAGGAGCGGATGATGGATATCACATTGGCTTCAAACTGTCTCTTCTCCTCCTCCATGAGAGTCTTGCTCGGTATGTCAAAAGAAAAGATACCAGGTTGTAGTGAAGAAGGGATCTCCTGTAGCGCCCCAAATTATCGGATCACCCTCTTCGGATAGTATGCGGTAGCGCCCGTGAATCCTAGCAAGGAGACTTGGACCTTTGTCATCGCAGGCCAATCTGACTTTGCCCAGCGTTGGTAACCTTAGCCTCCATCAGAGTTGTTCGGGCTTTAAAACTTTAAGGTAGTTTTTCCACTCTATGAAGTTGAACTTAGGAATACGTGTATGTGTTCTGACAAAAGTTTTAAGAGGATGTGCATCAAGGCTGATTTCAGTGAAACCCATGCGGATGTGGAATTGTCTGATATGGGATGTGAACCACAGATACAAAAGATCACTAGAGGCTCTAAAGATTCCCTTTTTATTTTTCTTGAAGCGATTTAAGGAAAGGAAGGTTTCGGCAAGGATGGTGTTTGAGTAATCCCACCCACAACAGACTTGTCTGGCTACTACAGCCATGATAGGGTCGAAGGTGACATATGAGATTGGGAACAGCACAAAGCTGAAGAATGCCAAGACAAAGGCTCTACCAGATTTGGTCCCTTTAGCAGCAGGGAGGCGGGAAAATCGGTCTATAAGGAAAGATAGGGAGATTCGTCTAGAATTGCTTTTTGCATATGCATTGACTTCGTTTAGGCCTATGTCAAGGAATTTAGCTACCTGACTCAGGGGTTCAAATCCTATGAGGGGTCGGACGAGCGTGTGAGTAAACTTAACTCCGATGACGGCGCTGTATTCCTCGATAGTTGGAGTAATCTCCAGTCCTTCCATGCCGAATGTAGCGGTGGTAGGATCCCAATAGAGCGCCATGGCTTGGATAAAGGCAGGTGGGCATTCAATCTTCAGCAGGTCTAATAGGTATCCTAGTCGTGATTCAGCATACTTCTGGCTGGCTTCGCCCATGCTATCCCACCATGATTGGAGTTCGGTCCGGGGGACTTTGAACACTTGAATATCATTCTTTCCCATCAAGTCTAAAATATGCAAATGATTTTAAAAAGTCAATCGTCAAAAATTACTTTAAACACATGATTATGCAGATGTCATGAGGTATGCATGGGCTAACTTAATTGCATAGTTCAATTGAAGAAATGGAAATTATGACCTTTTTCAGGTCTTGAAGGCCTGACTTAAAGCCTAACTTGAATTTCAGGGAAGTGAATTATGCAATTTAGTCAAGTTCACTCAGTGACTAAGGGAAACAGTAATGTCACATTCCATTGGTCAATACATCAAATGAACAAAGTGGAATGAACTTTTATTACAATCAGGATGCGTGATGAAAGAAAGGTAAAGAGAAATTCTTCAAACAAGAAAGCCATAAAAGGCCGATGGAATGTGAGGATCTAAATCACTCATTTCCTAGAGGTCTATCCAAATGACAGTCAGTCGGGAACTCTCCTCTAGTCAAGTGTAAAGGAGTTATCTTCAATGTTCTGGTCGAAAGGTCGTAGTTCCTCTGGCCATTCTCTGGTCCATGGTATGACGACTTCAGGAGCCTTCTCGGGTTTCACCTTCTTGAGTGTGATACGCTTTGGCTTTGTCTTGGTAGCAGGACGTCTTCTTTTTCCCCAAAAAATGATCATGGGTACACTTTCTTTGGTCAGTAGTTCAGCCTTCCGACGGGCATATGCCTCCCTGGCCAACTGGTTGCGACGCTGTCTCTTCATCTCCAGCTAATTCTTAAACATCTCGTCAGCTTCTCGCTTAAATATGAGGTTATCGACATAGTAACGGGTTTGGCAATCTTCGGCATATCCCAACTTACGTCCAGTCAACTCTCGGCCATGGACGAACCTGGTGAAGTGTAGCCTTGTGTTTGGTCCAGGGCGAGTGACTTTCCTTCGGTACTCGAAGGTTACCAACTCCGTCGAACTCTTAGGGAACAGCGACATCCTACCTTATTGTTGTTTCAATTAGTCACTTGAGTGATTTTCATGATGCGAATGTATATGTATGTAATGTATGAGTCACATTATGGAGCAGGGAATAATAAAGTACATTGAAAATAAATGCCTTACCAACCGTACTTGGGGGGAATGTGGAATGTCCCCCCTATATCAATGGGTGGTTTTTGGTATACCAACCATTCATAGACACGCGCATGAGACAAGTGGGTATACTCTAAAAATCGAAAATCAAGTAAGGAACCTATGGCTCAGGCTCCCACGATCCACATGAGGCAGATTCCTCCCCAAGGGTATCCACCCAAGAGGGCTAGATATCGCCAATGCGAATGGTAGGCGGGAACGAATACGAAAGTCTCAAGTGCCATCAAACACAAGATCCTTTTCGCACCCTTTCCCTATCTAAGGTAACCTAGATGTGGTTGCAGTCGGGGTTTGACCGCCAGTGTGTGCGATGTGTCGTGATCATCACAATGCAAAGTCATGCATAGCAGTTTGTATCAAACACCGCTTCAGTATGTGCGTAAAGTAAACATACATTCCCAACTCCAACTTGCAGGAAAAAATGTCAACAATCACTCCACCCCTTATTTCTCCAATCTGCAAAAACATCTAACACAATGGTTAGCATACGTACCTCACCTTCAAGAGCATCTGCAGAAAATAATGTCAGATAAACCAAGCAACTTTTTTAATCGGCTCAAGTCCTCTGGAATTCGTAACCAGAGATTCTGGTTTAGAATAAGTCCCCAGCGAAGTCGCTAGTCTGTCGCGACCCTCTCGAGCGTGAGGGGGCTAACGAGGGTTAATGGGCCGTCCGATTTTGCATGATCGAACGCGAGCCTCTCCAAAGGTCCATTACCCAGAGAAGTGGTCTAGTGACATGTGATAAGTGTACATGCCAAGGAGTCGCCACCAATCGTTTCGTGGAGGGTACGATCGGAAACCCTATCGAATAGTTGGGAGTGGTCTATTCGATTCTGCGGAAACCAGAGAAGTGGGTTCGGGGACTTAGTTACGCCAACTGTCAAAGTTGACGCTCTTTCGGTATCTAAGCTGAATGGTTTATCTGATCATGGGATTTCATACAGACGAGTGGGGTACGGATCCTAAATCTAGGAGTTCATGCAGATGGGAATGGCTTCCCTATCACTCACAATCATTAAAGGTAAATGTGCAAATGAAGGATCCAGTACATGCGGATAAAACACATGAAAGCAGCACGGCATACCTAATGAGGCTTTATTAGCCTAAAGAAATATCAATCAAGGATTACGAGTGATTTGGACATGATTCGCCCATGAGGGGCAAAATCATAATTTTGAACAATTTAAGGATAATTCACCTCGAAAGGGTAAATCTGTCATTTTAGATGAATTGGGAACTTTGACCCGCTGACTTCGCCACGTCAGCTTCGTCTTCAACCTCCCGACTCTGGTGGAACGAACGGCTGATCATCTCCGGCGATGATCTAACGGTGGAATCTTGACGGAATGGAACGAGACCGGCGGCAATCGACTCGCAATAACCTCTATTTTAACATATCTAAGAATCGTGACGTCTAATCCACAGAATCATAGGTATCATGCAAAGTGCCGAGTACGGCCATGGGGATTCAATCGCAAAGACCACGTGAAATCAGATCGATTCATTCATAGATTGATACGGCAGTAGGTGCAGAAGACTTACCTCGAGCTCCGATTGAGCTGGGCAAGAATGAGCAGGAGTCGGCTAGGAAAGCTAAGTTCGACGACTCGATTCGGGGTATGTGAGAGAAATCAATGCAAAATAAAGATGCGACAACGGTCAGTGATGTTCAGGGAAGAAAACGCACACACTGGATGCAAGAATCATAATCGAAAAACAAATCCGCCATTGGAGCTCAGTATAAGAGTTGCAACTGTGTCTCACCTGTTTTCGTGGATTCCACGTGCGTAGTGACGGCGGTCGACTCCGGGGACTTTGGGCGACTTTCTTATGACCTCGTGGAGCTTTAGTTTAGCCCGGGAAGGCCCAACCGGCGCTCATCAATTCGAGCTCAAATTCTCGACGACGGGGGTAGGAGAACGAGCTCTGCTTTGCGTTCTCTCTCTCTCTCTCTCTCTCTCCCTCAACTCGGTTCTCTTTTTCTCAACTGAATCTATCGTCCTCCTCATCAGAAAGCGATCACGAGCTTATATAGCTCTTGGGAATTTTGGCGCCGAAATGGGAGGTCGGGCAATTGACCTTCGCACGTGAGAACACGTGCGAAATGGTCATCGTCGACCGTCAATCGACGGGTATCAAATGGTCGTTTTGTTCGGGGCCCTTGGCGACTGCATTTGACGCGAATTTGGCCAAATTTCACCTAAATTCTGTCGTTGTTGACTTTCGCAGGTACCGCAACCTTGACCGGCCGATTACTCTCCGTTCCGGCGACCATTGGTCGTGCTCTTGGTGTCAATCGACGGGGAATGTTGTGGCGAATGAAACCCCCACTAGTTCTTCTTTAATTGCCGCCGATTACTTAGTCAATTTCCTTGTTGAAATTCCACCTCGCACTGTTCATTTGTGCGTAGGCTTGATGAAGGCGATGACACTGTTCTGGACCGGTTCGACCGGTCGGACCGGCGGTCTGACCGGTCTGAACCGTTTCCAATTTGAGATTTTCAAAATTAATCCAAATATGTTGGGAATTCTTGCAATTAAATTTCAGAATTGAGTTTAGGGCATGGATTTTATCTAAAAATGTGGTTTTACCCAAAATTTCACCTCAATTTCTATAAAAATCCCAAATTTCTATTTAATTGCAAAATTAGGGATTGTGCAATCGAAGGCTCAAATGATCAAATTGGGCCAAATTACCTATGCCAATCGATTCAAAATGATTAAAACCATGGGGCAGCATGTTTAATTTGCAATGATAGCCTTTGAATTGAAAGTAATTTCAATTATGCCCAAATTCAAGGACTAAAATGCAATTATGTTTGCAATTGAGCAATTTGTCCGAACAATTAGGTCAAATTGAAATAGGGGACAGTTAGATTGAATGTGAAGATCCTAAAAAATGCTAAAATTGCAAATTAAAAGACTCAATATTTTTTTTTCTCAGATTCAATAGCATTGGTTACAAAGGAACACCTATAATGGAATCTGATTTTGGACTTTTGTGAGGTCAAAAATACAAGGGATTAAAAATAAAAATATTGGCTATTTTTTCATATTTTTGTGACCTCAAATGCTATTTTTCTTGATTTTTTGAGTATTTTTCTATTTTGTAAAAAAATATCAAAAATGTAAAAAATATGGAAAATTATTTTTTGGTCAAAAATGGTTCCTTGGGCTTGGCCAAGGTCACCAAAGTTGATTTTGTAATTTTTGACTTTTATGAATTTGTTTTGTGATTTTTCAAAAAATAAAACTGAAAAAGACTAGGTCAAAAATCAGGTGTCAATAGGTAGGTCATACCATTATGAGATTCCTAACTGGTAGGAACCTAAGGAAGGCGCATCCTACGCTTTGGGATTTGCCAAGGATTTTGATCCGTATGGTGGATCGAACCTTTGTGTCGATCCTTATGGCGGTATTTACCAATGAGTTGACCCTTATGGCGGTTTCTACCATATTTGACCCTTCAGGCGGTATCTGCCGTCAAGTTTAGTTTGACCCTTATGGCGGTTTCTACCAATGAGTTGACCCTTATGGCGGTATCTACCATCATGTTGACCCTTCTGGCGGTTTCTACCTTCATTTTAACCCTTCAGGCGGTATCTACCATCATTTTGACCCTTTAGGCGGTTTCTACCTTGAGTTGACCCTTCAGGCGGTATCTGCCGTCAAGTTTAGTTTGACCCTTATGGCGGTTTCTACCAATGAGTTGACCCTTATGGCGGTATCTACCATCATGTTGACCCTTCAGGCGGTTTCTACCTTCATTTTGACCCTTCAGGCGGTATCTACCATCATTTTGACCCTTCAGGCGGTTTCTACCTTGAGTTGACCCTTCAGGCGGTTTCTACCATGGTTTGACTCTTCAGGCGGTTTCTACCTTGAGTTGACCCTTCAGGTGGTTTCTACCATGGTTTGACCCTTCAGGCGGTTTCTACCTTGAGTTTGACTCCAAACTGATAGGAATCTAAGGCTGACATACCCTGTCTGGTTGGGACTAGTCAGAGACTTGATCGTTCTGTAGATCGGTCTAGGAAAAGGCTTGCCTATTAAAAGGCTTTACCCACAGACGACCCATTGAGGTCTCTTTTGGAAGGTTTACCTAACTTTAGGTTCACCTGAAGGCTATTCTGGAATTTAGGGGTTACCTAAAATCTCGCAGAAGGCTGAATTGTCCCTTCGACATGCGAGGTACCTTTCTGGGATCTGGGGACTCCAATTACCCTGCAGAAAGCTGAAACCTGCAAACTTTTCATCAAAAAGGTATCAGTTTGGGACTTGGGCTCTCTAGGGATCCTGCAAAACATGACCCTAAAAGCTCTTCATGACAGAGCAATGCGTCCTTCCGGGATCATGGGTTCCACGAAATCCTGTAGAAGCTTACGCCTGCATACTCCTCTTCACGGAGTAAAATATTCATCTGGGATCTAGGTTACCAAAATCCTGCAGAGATACAAATGTGGGTACTCCCTTTCCCGGAGCACAGGTTCTTTTGGGATTTGGGGTTTCCAAAGATCCTGCAAAAGTTTAAATCTGAATGATTTTTCTTCACCAAGAAAATGTTAGTAATCTTTGGGATGACAACAATTGTCCAATTGACAAAATTTTATGACTTAAGTTTTAGTCATGAAATGTGTATTTTGATGCTGGAGGTTATCCAAAACATTCTTGCAACATACAGATGTGGTCACAAATTCCTTGCGCGGCAAATCTGGATCAAACAATTTAAAATTTCCAAAAAGAGTTTGTTCAAAACATCTATTGAAGAATTTCTCATCCAAGTGGGCTCCTCACCGCTCTGTGATAATGGTCTTTTGTAAGGAATGCGCTCAACTTCCTACTAACCTGTGCCTAGGTTTTAGGATCATTCACAACGCATATATTTCGATCGATCGGGAGGCCTTCCACGGGACTGTAATGTTAGGCTTGGATATTAGTTTTCAAGGGGAACCCGCTTTGGAGTCGAGGCCATTGAATGAAAGTCTTCACCATCTGCTCCGGGTTTACAAGTCAAGAGCCCTGCAAAATGAGAAAGAAATAGTCTTGCTCGTACTTCTTCGAGCTAAGCTATATGTTAACCCAAGTGCCTTAGTCAGAGAAGACTGTTTCAGGGTTGTAACATTGGTAGGATTGGGGACCGAAAAAGGCTTGTTTTTGACCTAGAATTCGTGACGGGTTTGACATTGGTGATCATTGCTGATTTGCCACTTGTCCTTTCCTTTCTGCATCTTTAGTCTTTGAGGTGCGCAACCGATTTTGAGGTGTGCACCAGCTCTTTAGAGAGCGTCTCTTGTTGCATTCAGAGACCGACTCTCTCTATGTCTTTGTTCTGTGCTTGACAGCATTTGGGGGCAGCCTTTTTGGATTTGGCTCCTTAAGGGATTTCCTCTTTTCCCATCCAGGCTTCATTGTGGATCAATCAAACAACTTACACGAGCATCGGCCTAGCTTTTACCAGGCACTTTGCTTTTTCTTGATGCTAGGGATTATTATTATTTTTTTCTTTGAAATCCCGGTTCTTCTCATCCTCGATGGGATCATGTTAGATATATGTCTGAAAGTCTAAACATGCTTTAAATATCAGCCCGGGAATCCTCTTCGTAATCCCTGAATCTTGAACTCTTCCACTTTTGAAGTGGTGCTGCATCCGTCTTGGAATGACCACCAATGGATTCATGAAATGAATTTGCAGGCTCAAGTTGGCTGTGCAAAGGATTCGGTGTGTGGGATAGAGAAATGAATGCTTCTCGTCATCCTATAGCCCTTGGATTACCATATAAACAACACACAAATATTAATGTTAGTCCGAGCAAGAAAATTTCTAACCATTTTCTCCTGATGCTGCTGGACTCACCTCCATTTTGCCCCGATATGGGGTGGTTCTTGACAGGGTTAAGAATGAAAACCGCAATTCAAATGGGTTATCAATGGTCACCTGTAGTGTTTATGATATGAAACGAACGCCTCCGTTGTCCCGATCCATGTAATCATTGCGAATGATCCTTATGTCCACAGGTTAAGGTTCCACTACCCTTTTCACTCCACTCATCCCTCTAGTGTGTATGGGACGTGTTTGGATTGGGCTTTCCTCTTTCATGAGAGAGCATCCTTTTAAACGGTTTGAACGACTCTCGTTGAAAAAATTCATTTTATTTTCCCCCAAATTTACCCTTCAAGGGGATATTATGATGCATCGTACATGTTCCATTTATGTTTAGATGATCTCCCGATTCAAAATGTGAATGTTGATTAATTTGAAAATTTTATGTCTCTTTTAGACACGATGATTGAAAGGGTTCTAACGTTTTTCGATCTCTAACGAATTGGGAAAAAGGGATACTTATCTGTCCGTCGTGGTTGGAGATCCCTGGAGATATGAAAGGTACATGTCATTGTATGTTAGCCAATTTTGGAAGAATTGGAACGATACATCTTACCCTTGGTCTCCTGCTCCAGCGAGTGTACAAGGGTTGTGAAAATCTGCCCACCTTGATGACGAGTTCCTATCAAGGATTAGAAAATAAGTGTCAATTCGTATTCCCATGTATCCGGCAAACTGGGACGATACGACTTTACTCTTGGTCTGCATTCCCTCCTGAACAACATCTACCAAATCCGCCTATCTATGCTTGGAGTGTTTGCAACATCAATGGTTCATTTGCCCCAGTTGGGCAATGTCTGTTCTGTTATTTGAATGCATGGCTCCTTGAGTGCTTTATCCATGTTTATCATCTGAGAAGGAAAAGAAAAGAGACATTACTTCCGTATTTGATTGAAGATCGCTTAGGAACGATACATTATTTTACCAAATGGATGGCTTCGCGGCCAAACGTATTTCGTATTGAAGGGGTAGATCCCATTACGCTCCGCGGGTGATAGTCATTGTTCGGGGAACTTGCTCCACGGATTAAGCGACTAATCCACGGCCCTCGGCTTGAAGATGTTCAAAGGGTAATGTTGACACTCAGAGCGATTAGTTCTAAGCGTTAATTAAAAATGTTCCCGTGGGAACTTTACAACGGGATCAGTAACACATTCATTTGAAGTATTCGCCTCTCATTCTCCTGAGCCTTTTAGTGATTTAGCACATGCGCCTCGAACCAGATGCGTGGTTGCCGGTATCGGTCACGATTGCGAAGATGCACCTATTCTAAAATGCTTGACCCATAGGCTGAGTTGCTCATTCAGGAAATCATCTGATTGTTCAAGCCGTTGATGTTCAAGTCGGGCCTCCTTAATCGCTGGTGATGGATTTCTCTCACTACTTTCGGCATGAATAACCCGATTCCTCGAGTTATGCTTGATCCATATGTCGAGTTGCTCACTGAGGAGATCACCTGATTTTCCAAGCCATTGACGTTCAAGTCGGGCATCCTCCACTGCTGGTGATGGATTCCTCCCACTACCTTCGGCATGAACAACCTGACTCCTCGAGTTGGGATTTCCATCGTTGTCCAGTAAATTTGTATGTATATCTCTTGCCAATGCTGGATTCGCCTTAGGAATAGCACTAACGATCGGTTGGTGCTCAAACTGGGGAGTCCCTATTTGCTGGAATTGCGGTACATGCTCCTGAGGAGTACTGAGATAACTCAGGGGGGAATTCGGCCGATCGAACCAAGAATAGAGGTCTTCAAGGAAATCGCCTGGTCCATCGAGCCACTGACACTCAAGTCGAGTATCGTCGGCTACTGGCGAAGGAATGTTTTCGCCATTTTCGCCATGAACGACCTGATTCTTCGAGCCGAAACTTCCGTAGTTGTCTTGCAAGATTGTATGTGCGTCTCCTGCCAATGCTAGATTCGCCGTAGGACTAGCACTAACGGTCAGTCGGTGCTCAAACTGGGGAGTCCCTATTTGCTGGAATTGCGGTACATACTCCTGAGGAGTACTGAGATAACCCAGGGGAGTACTCTGATTGATGCCTGAACAATCGCCCGTGTAATTGCCAGTCCCATCAATGTTGAGATGTGATTGGGTGCTTCCTGCTTCATGAGGATTGCGGTCACAGCCATGCATATCCTTTGAACTTGAACCGTCTCTATCCTGGTCTGGCGCCACTTGTCCATCTCTCAGCAGTCTCTTGTAGCGCCAAAGGCGATTCTTGACATTACTTTCAGCCAGTCCCGGCACGTTCATGATCTCGAGTATGCGAAGTGGGCAAGCCAAGCTGATCCCTAACTGTTGAACTGCATCAACAAATTTGCTATGAAACTCTGGGGTCCAACAAAACCTTGTTTTCTTGCTAGCCGAAGTAGTGTTAGCAACTTGGCGGCTACTCTCCGCGGAATCTGGTCGTGTTGGAAGTGGCTCTAGGGGGAATTCAGTGGTCTCAGATCGGCTGGCTGTGATGGTGAGTTCATTATTGAGCGGACCTGACTTGTCATGACACATGTCCCCTTCCACAATGGGCCTCGACTTTGACCTTGTAGCGCTGATTTTCTCTTGTAGACCCTCGACGGTACCCGTCTGTTCCGAAAGATGTTGCGAAGGGCATTGCAACAGATGAGCATTATAAACCCCCAGATCTGGCTCCTCGGTGAACACTTCGCTGGTGGGAACAGGGTTACCGCAATCAAGGCAGGTAGCGATGCTTAGAGCTTTTTTATACTGAGTGTTTTCTATTCGAAGCTTTTCATTTTCCTCCCTCATAATCGCTAACTCTTGCCGATCGCGGTGTTGTTTCAGCCGGGTTCGTTTGTTTTCAAACCAGCACTTGACCTTCCGAGGCTCCCACCCTAACTCCTGGCCCATTTTGACTCTCTGTTCGTTGTCTGGGTAGGGGCATTCCTTGAAAAAGAACTCAAGCTTACGGACTTGACTTGAAGTGTGGCGTTGGAGATGCTTCCCTTTCTGACGCCGATCACCGCCGCGGACACTGTTCTCGTTAACCAGGCCTCGGGTTTCATCATTGGAAGGGTTGGCCTCCGTGGCCCTCTTGTCAGGTTCAGTCTTGGGATCTTTAAATTCTTCTAGTAGTTCAAGCTCGGAGACCTCTAAGTCGGGCGTTTCCAATAAATGACAGTATCCCTTGAACATTTTTGGTCAAAATATCACTGACTGATTTTTTCGTTAACCCGGCTTTCTCTGTCCTTCCTTGGATCCTCACCTTCTCTGCAATTTTTTGAAAGGTTAAGTGAGTCCGATCACCGTTCTTTGATCAAAGATGATGGCTACCTGGCGAGCGCTCTTCTCAAGACTTAGTAACTCCCACTTTATCTTTTCTTACTCTTTTCTACGTGAATGGAGCCTGAAGATCTCTTGCGTTGATTTCGCTTTGTCGAGCACTACGCCTGTCCCCCTAGCCCAGTCTCTAGAGCAATAGGTCTGCCCACCTTTCGGCGCC
Source organism: Rhodomyrtus psidioides (assembly GCA_021437785.1). NCBI lineage: Eukaryota > Viridiplantae > Streptophyta > Magnoliopsida > Myrtales > Myrtaceae > Rhodomyrtus > Rhodomyrtus psidioides. Next base: position 344,843 of record JAILYB010000244.1, on the reverse strand, counting down.
ATTATGTTTTGCTAAAACCGAGATCACAAGACAGTGGTGGATCCGTGACTCATCGTGGACGCATTAATGAAACCCGCTTGGCCCCGCTGCACATAAATTATTATTATAACTCCCCCTTACTTATTCGAGTGTTATAAGGTGAGAGATTGATGTCAAGAAGATTAATATTTTAGCCTAATCAGATTCTGTCTCTCAAACACTCTCTCAATACTCATTCTCTTCTCTACCGTTCAATCGCACATGGCTTCCTCTTCTGTACCTGCTAACTTAGCCGAAGCTTCAACCCAATGGGAGAGATTTTATCACCTCCTAGGTAGAGGTTATGGTTATATAAATAATCATCCTGAAGCCGAGGTTGAAATCTGTACTCTGATTCCGGCCTTGGACATCGCTTGTATCGAAGGTACGAAACTGCAAAGGGAGTTTGCAATCTTCCCAACTCTCTTCACCAATTTCTTGAAGGCTTACCATGTCGCCAGCCGGGATGTCACTTTGGCTTGCATCGTGCGAGCTCGCTATCAAGACAGGGTTGAGTCCATGATGTTGGCCATGCTGACAGCCGATAACCATAAAAAAGATGTTGAATACGCCCACGCCCAGGTCTCATTGCTGGTCCGTGAGAGGGACAACTTAGTGGAGCGTCTAGCTCTCTATCAAACCGTCTTTGAGCAAGACCAGCACAATTTCGTGCTGAGGTTCCAGTGCGCCTGGTTGGAGGAAAGGCTTGAAGATCTGACCGTGGATATAGCCCGCGGGAGAGCGCTAGCTCAGGACTTAGAGCATGAATCCGAGTACTATGAGACCAAGGTGAACGAGCTTAAGGAGAAATGCCGTCTCCTTTTCTTCAAGCTCGTAGACCTTGATTCTCGAAGCGTTGGCTGTAAGCAAGGCATGGATAACATGGAGAGTCAGTTGAGCTTCTTCGTGATGCTCATCAGAACTCATTTTGGGTTTACGGCTCCCCCTCAGTAACCCATTTGTAAACTCTCCTATTGAGTGAAATAAATGCGAGTTTTTTTATATATGCTCCTTTATTCTGCATAGTTGACGAGCCAAGAAAGGTCTTCGCTTTTGGATCTATGCGACTCCCTTTCACATGTGCCCACAGCTTGGTTACGCATTATTTCCACAGCCTGACGCTTTTCATTTGAACGATTTGAATGCCTCGTGAGAAATAGATTTGTAGCTACTCGAAATTTTAAGATTGCCCCTGATTTTGCAGTCATGGTGTTTGGGGCAGCTAACGATCTCTCCGCTTTCGAGCTCGCTCACGTTCTGTTCTCAACTTATGCTGTCAATTCCGCCTTCACGTGTTGGGTTGATTTTACCTTGAACCTAATATAACAAGGGATTGCCGTATCTACACACGATGACGTTCGCAGACAACATTGTGCAAAATCAATTCTAGCTATTAAAGAAGAAAACGCATGCGCCGATGAGAACTTTACAATAAAAAGAATAGGAGATACATCCCTCTCGCGTACATCCCCCTCTTTCTTTGGGTATGTCCAATGACCAACCAATCTGGCCTCGGCTCAAGTGCGCAATTACCAACTGCAGATCATGGCTGCAAGCCTTTACTAGCTTCCAACTGATCGAACAAGGTATCAAGTCCTTCATCGAAGAAATCATCTGATCCCTCGAACGATTGATATGCAGGTTGAGCAGTATCACCCGACGGGTTCTTCGAACTGGAACCCCCATCCTTGTTCGAGAATATAAGAGGAGATTTGACCGATTGACCACCACAAGCATCTCCCACTTGGGAATTAGGGAAACAAAAATGATCAAAGCATTCCCTCATTAGATCATCTGAAACCACATGCTCCAATTAGGCAAACCCTTGAGTGCTAGACGTAGTGGGCTGATCTGTAACAGGAAGAGCACTGGCTAGCTGCTGCTCGAACGGAGGAGTGCTTACTTACTGCACTTGTGATACGTGCTCTTGAGGAATACTGGAATGAATCATGAGGATATTCTGATCAAATCCCCAATAGTCGTCGAGATTCGACCGGGCTTCTTTTGAAATAAGGGTGTTGGATTCGCAGCCGCGTCTATTGTTTAGATTCAGCTCTGCATAACGCTGTCCTAGCGCCCTTCTGTAGCAACCAAAGTGATTCGCAACCAATTTTCTGGTAAGTCCCGGTACATTCATGACCTTAAGTATGTTTGCCGGACCTACTGAGTCGAGTCCTATTTGCTGAACTGCGTCTAAGAACTTGAGATGAAGTTCCGGGGGCCAAATGAATTTCTTCTTCTCGCGGTCCGGAATAGCGTCGATAGCCCGACGACTAATCTTTAACCCCTATTGAACAGGATCTGATCTTACCAGAAGTTGTTGTGAAGGAGATTCATGGGCTTTGATAAGGTGACTCCGATCATAACGACACGTATCCCATTCCTCAGAAGGCACTGGTATAATCTTTGTAGAATTGATCTGCTCATGCGTGCCATCAGCAAAATCTGATTGTACCGGAGATGGCTCAAGGGAGTAGGGTGGTAAATGAGCACTTTCCATCCTCGTACAAGGCTTACCAGGGAACATTTTACTGAGGGTGGTAGGGCCACCGCAGTTAGGGCAGACGATAGTGCTGAGGATTTTCTCATACCTCATGTTTTCCGTTCGAAACTTTTGGTTCTGTTCCTCTAGGATCGTGATCTCCTGACGCCTGCGTTGGACACTTAGTCTGAATCGTTTATTCTGGAACCAAAATTGGACCCTCATAGGATTCATTCCCAGTTCCTGGACCAATTCAATTCTTTGTTCCAAGCTTGGGCAAGGGCATTTATCGAAGAAAGCTTCAAGCTCTTGGATTTCATTTTGAGTATAGCGCTGGCGACGTTTTCTTTTCTGGGGTTGAGCATTGTGGTCACTGCCCTCGTCGCTGCTGTGATCTTGATATTCGTCGCCGGAAGTGTTGGGTTCCATGGCTTCGATATCGAATTTGATTCTAGAGCCTTCGAGGTCTTCCAACAACTCGTCACTCGTGGTTCTCTGTTCTTTTTTGTACGTTCGCTCTTTCGATTTGTTGTCTCATTTTCCTCGATAGCCATGCCTGTTCAGCACTCTGCTTTTGAAATGGCAGAACTGTTCACCTCCTGCTCAGCTTTCCGACATGATGGGATAACCAAATCCCTTCACGGCTTCTTCGATAATTGCGCTTGCCTTTCACTTTTCCTCGATAGTCATGTCTATTCAGCACTCGGTTTTTGAAATGGCGAAACTGTTCACCTCCCGCTCGGCTTTCTGACATGATGGCGCGGCTTCTTCGATAGTTGTGCTTGCCTCTCACCCAAAATTAATAATGGTGAGACCAAAGAATCTTTTGCAGCTTTCATTTGACAAGCCTGAAATCACGGACCGGGACGGATCTGATGATTCATGGGAAGAGGCCCACCTGCTTTACCCTCTTAACTCTGCTCCATTATTGCCGGGACTTTTTCTCACCCCTGAGCTGCTATAAAACGAAGAGTTAAGGTAGAGAAGATTAACGCTCTCGCATAATCAGCTTCCAACTCCTAATCGCATCCGTTGCACCCATCTCCCTCTCAAACAATCCCAACGAAAATGGCCTCCTCTTCCTCTCGCACCCTCTCAACTGAAGTTTTAGCCCAGTGGGAGAAACTCTATAATCTATTAGGTCGAGGCTACGCTCATATAATCAACCATCCTGAAACCGAGGATGAAATCTACGCCTTGCTCGAGAATATAGACATCACCTCCCTTGAGGGCATTACGTTGGGGAGGGAATACAGAGCTTTCCCAACCCTCTTTACAAACTCCATAGAGGCCTACCAGGTTGTTTATCGGGAAGTTCTCGTGGCTTCCGTCTTGCGGGCTCGTTATGAGGATCGGTCTGACCACCTGGTGTTGGCTGACTACCTGGCCGATAGTCACAAAAAGGCTGTTGAGTTCGCCAAGGAGCGAGTCTCGACGTTGCTTCGCGAGAGGAGGAATCTGGTGGAGCACTTGGCCCTATCCCTGGCCACCTATGAGCATGATCGCCGTAATACCCTACTGAGACATCGAGGCGAGTGGCTGGAAGAAAGGCTCAACGGCATAAACGCGGATATAGCTCGTGGGAATGGACTGGTTCGGGACTTGGAATTAGTCGCCGAAGATCACGAGACTCAGGTTGTCGAGGTCAATGATGAATGCAAACGCCTTCACCTCAGGCTTGCGGACCATGATACACGGAGTGGTGAGTAGAAGCAAAGCATCAATAACATGGAGGGTCAGCTGGGCTCCTTCGTATCGCTAATTAGGGCTCACTTCGGCTTTACTTTTCCACCCCGATGAACTGTATGATCTGCTTCTGGAATCCTTCAATTGAGCAAGAATGAATGAAAGCTCCCGTGTGTGTGTTTCAGCTTTTATATGGTCCATTTCTTTGAGCATCCGAACATCTTCAACTTGGGCGAGCTGAACCATAATATCAATAAGTCGAGCAAATATGTCCTGATTTTTTAACTCGCTCATGATCAGATGAAAGAATATCCCCTAATTTTTCTAAGAAAAGATTTCTCTCTTTACCTGCAAATGAAAAGACAGAATCAAAGGGAATAATTTGCAAAAGAAAGCATAAATCCCTTTCAATCTTATGCTTACTCGTGATTAATAAGGACAAGAACTTTTACAAGGGTTTTAATCTTGTGCGAAAAGTTTTTATCAGTATTCCTCGAAGGAAAGCATACTATTGAAAGGAATGTAACTCACGATAATCGCTTTTGATCAATTTCGAGAAGAATGAATTACTCAAAAGTGTAAGGCATAATAACGTGTTTTAAATTCAATTGAAGATACGGTATCCAAATCAAGGCCGTTTGCTAAGAACGAGAGTAATTTGGATATCTATCTCGTCATTAAATTCGAAACAACGCCGATATTCTTGATCAATTATCGTGGATTACCAGTGACGTACAACATGCATGAACCAATTCAAGTGTATAATTCCTTCTAGCGAAATTGGGGTTGGACTGCCCTATACGACCAAAAGGTCGTGTAAGACTTCCAATTTTAACTTCCTCTAAAGGAATTATAAACTTGACTTGGGAGTATTCGGATGATTAGAAAAAATGCCACTATCACATTCCAATGACCAGTCAAAAGAAATACAACAAAGTTCCATCTGAATGTATACACAAATAGATCCCTTATACAATCACTCTAAGGGATGAGATAGAGAAAACCTCAGCAAAAATAAACCCTATACAAGAGGACTAGTAATGGAAAATAAAACAAAGGAATGTGATCCTAACGTTTAAAGATGCCCCAGTTTCGATCTTTGAGACGTGACTTCAGGATCACCTGCCCCAAATTGTCATCTTCATTAGATGATACCTCAATAATGTCCATAGTAGGCTCTTTTGTCCACTTGGCGCTCATAATGGGATGATACCGTCTTCCTCTTCCATCAAGAATATTGGGGGGAAAACATACTTATCTATCCTCAAAATGGCATTTAATCCAATCACCGGAATTATACAATGAATGAATGCTCACATTTGTATGAACTATAACATGTTTGAGGGATAGAGAGTCTTACCAACCGAACTCGCCAACTTATGTGCGGTTTTAGGTGTACCAACCGTCCAAAGACATGCGCATGAGATAAGTGAGGATTCACTCTAAAAATCAAAAGATCAGGCTTGGTACCTAAGGCCAAGGTTCCCATCTCGAGTTCTAGAAAGAGCAGATTCTATTATACAACTATCGTTGCATTGGGGCTCGATCCATAGTTCAAAATGAGCGGAATTAAAAATGGATTACCCGTGTTTTTCCTCACGGAGATTCCATTTTCAATCCCTTCTATTGTTTTCCTATATGCGGCGCCCGGGGTTTTAAGCGCGGTCGTGTGTGTTTTCGGTATCGTGCTAAAGCGATAAACATACATTTTATTTAGCAAACAGCGCTTCAGATCACCCACACAACATACATTCCTACGCCAACCTGCATAAAACAATGTTAATCACGGACTACACCCCTTATTTCTCCAATCTGCAAAAACATTTAACACCTCAAGGGTTAGAAAAATCACTCAACATTTTAATTACGGCCTAAGTCCACTTGAGGTCTAGAACCATAGGTTCTAGAGCAAAGTTCCCCAGCGGAGTTGCCAGCTGTCGCGACCCGTCCGAAGCGGACGTGCTAATGGATTACCGATCGCGGGCCTTTCCACCGCACTGGCGTGCGGATCGCGGGCTTTGGATCGGCGCGGGCCCTCCCAGGCCCATACTAAATCGCGGCGGGAGTATTTTTTTTTAAAGAATTCGACGATAAGAGTCGATCGCTTTCGACCTTAGTGTGGTCGTGGTGGCATGTGCAATTTATGCATGCATTTGGAGTCGCCACCGGTCTTTCTTGGAGGGTAGACCGGAAACCTTACTAACCGATTGGGAGAGATCGATTAGTTTTGCGGAACCAGAAATTTTGGGTTTGGGGACTTGGTTACGCTGGTGTCATTACCAACGCCCTTTCGATACCTAACGCGAGTGATTTTCCTAATTAAGATTTCATTCAGGCGCAATTTTAGGTGAGGTAGGTTTGATTCAGGGTTTCATGCAGATTGGAATACTATTCCTATCAATCACAATCAATTTTAATGAAAGCGCGATCGAGTGCATAAATAAATTAGATCAATGCACATCAATTCACATCACATGACCTCCTAGTATAGCCATAAGGGTTTAGGGAATGTGTGATTTCGGACCCGAGATGAAATGAGAAGATTTGGAGGCGATTAACCCGAAGGGAAAAATCGTCAATTTTTGAAAGATTTGGATACCGAATTACCCAAAATATTCCATGGCCAGTTGATTGTGGCCATTTCCCATTTTTTGAGAATTTTTTTGGGATTTCTTGATTTTTCTTCAATTTTTGGAAGATGATTAGCCCAAAGGGAGAAATCGTCATTTTTAAGAACGGTCGGGGTTCAAAACACCCGGAGGGAGTTTTGGCCAGTTGACTGTGGCCATTTCGTATTTTTTTTTGGATTTTCCTGGAATTTTTTAGAATTTTTTTGGAAGACGACTAGCCAAAAGGGTAAAACTGTCATTTCTGGAAAGACCGGGGGTCGAAAGACCCGAGACAGGTGATGGCCAGTTGACTGTGGCCATTTCCTATTTTTTGGAATTTCTTAGAATTTTTCTGAATTTTCCGAATGTTTTTGAATTTTGCATGATTTTCTATTTTTTTTTATTGAATTTTTGAATTTATTATTATTATTTTTATTATTTTCTGAATTTTTTTGTTATTTAAAAATTATTTTTCAGGCCGTGTTGGACCCGGCTCGCGCCTCTCGGGTGCTCGGCCCAACCCTACGGGTCGGCACAGGCCTAAAACGACGTCATTTAATTTTTTTAAGGTTTTTCTATTTTTAAACATTTTTTTATCATTTTCTTTATTATTAGAAAATCCGAGATCAGACGGTCCCTAACACGCCACGTGGCCTCTTCTGGAACGTCCGATCTTGGACTAGATCGGACGATCTACAGAGCGCCACTTGGCACGATCTTAGCCGTTGGATCAATTTTTTTATTATTCGAAAATCTTTTTATTAATTACAAAAATCTTTTTATTTTCAGAAAAATCCCAGATCGCGACACGTGGCAAGACCACGACCGTCCGATCTAGGTTATAATTTAAAAGGCGGCGGTCCCCACCAAGCTGACGTGGCTGCCTACGTGGCAAGCCACGTCAGCCGTTGACTGGTTGACCGAACCAGCCAACGCCGGAGAAGAAGACAATCGCCGGCGCCTCGCCGGACACTCCAAACCAACGTAAAAACGTCGGTTTCGGAGCGGGCTTTCGACACCATCCGACCCCCTATCAACTCCTCATCAAAATAACATCAAAGCATGTCAAAGAATACGTCCGAGAACGGCCCAAACGGAAGGCCACCGAACCGGCGCCGGCGAGGAGTTGCGAATTTTTTTTTTTGGCGTTCAAGCTCAGTTTCAGACATTCAAAAAGCATATAATGGTAGTCTAGAAGCGTTTTGAGCTTCCCGTCCGCCGTGCTCGCCGGTGTGAGCTCTCGGCTCGGCCCGAGCATGGTGTGGCTCCGGCCAGCATTCCCGGCGCGATTTCAATGCAAAATGAAGAGCAAGCCGGGGTCAGGGATAGTTCTTGTGAAGTTTTGAAGCAAGATTCGCAACAAATAAGCCTCGGGACGGCTCGGCCGAGACCCCAAAAATATGACATTCATTTAAGCATTTAGTCGAACACATGGTGTGCATATGGAAAACGAAGGTCGGGAAGATATACCGACCTGTTCGGGGGTTGTCGACGGCAACCCAGGCTTTGGTGATGACCGGTGAGTGTTGTTGAAGGTCTGGGCATGCTCCTCCGCGTCTGGCGTTGCTCGAGCTCCCTCGGCTCCCTCTCGGCCTCTCTCTCCGAACCCTTCTCTCTCTCGGCCCTTTTTTTTCTGTCCATGGCCGACCGGTTTTCGTGGCTGTTCCCACCTCCATCTACTTTTGTCCTCCACCATTTGTTGTCCTTGCTTTTCTCAAAAACACGATCCCCACCCCCCAGTTCTTTTTTGCTTCTTGCTCTTTTTTGTTTTTGCGCCGCGCGGGTCTGCAACCAAGTTGCAGACCCGGTTCGGACCGAGTCGGGCGGGTCTGACCCGACCGGCCCGGTTCGATTCTCCTCGCCTAATTGAGCCCCAAATCGACATCTTTTCATGAAATTGATGGCAAAATCGGACTCCTTGACATGTTTTCTATCAAATATGGGTATTTTCATGAATCAATTGATTGAAATTTAGTGAAAACCCCAAATTGCCCTTAGGATCCGAAAATGATTTTTTCTTAATCGAAGGTCTAAACGATCAAATTGGCTTGAATTGAGGGCACCAATGGATTTTGCATGATGAAAACTATAGAGTAGAGGTGTTTAATTTGAATGGGTATGCCCGTATGAAATTTAATTTCAAAATTTGTGAAACCGGGGACTAAATTGAAAGAAAATTATGCAATTAAGCCCTTTTGGCTAAAATTGATCAAAGTGGAGGGTAAATTGACCCAATTGCATTTCAATACTTTATAATCCAATGTCATAGCTTATAAAAAGTGAGAAATGACAATTAAAAGACTCGAAAGGGAATTTTTATGCCCGATTCGGGTTTATGTTTGTAAAGGAACATAGTGACCCAAGCCGAATTTTCAAGATTTAAAGTGACACACTTGAAGAGGAAATTAAAACAAAATTATCTAATATTTTTGTGTATTTTTCTGACCACGAATGGTATTTTTCTGATTTTTTGGGTATTTTTAATAATTAAATAAATTAAAAATATTATTAAAAATATTTTTTGTTCAAAATTGGCTCTTGAGGCTAGGCCAAGGCCTCCAAAGTTGATTTTGCAATTTTATGAGTTTTTGGCTATTTTTAATTAATTTTGAAAATAAAAACAGAAATGAAAGATGACCAAAAATCAGGTGTCAACATAGAGAAACAGGGTTTATGCATGCATGTATTGCAATTTTTGAAAATTAGTGTGCCATTTCAAAAATCTTGATTTTTTTTAAAGATCGTGGGACGAGAATTCTCGAGAAGCCCAACCCTCAGTGCTTACCATGGATGACAGATTGTTCGATCGTTGGTTATCGTCATTGGGTTGGTTTGGGATACTTCAACAAGATTTCAAAATTAATAAAAATTTATGTAATTTTATTGATATGAAATCAATGAATTACATCTTATTGAAAAGGAAATGTGATATTGAATGAAAGTAAAATCCTAGTGCAACCTAAACACCTAAAGAAAGCAGGAAAATCCTACGCAGGGGATTGGATAAAAAGAAAAGGTCATGCTTGAAAGTGTGCCTCCACCCCATTCACGATTCTTCAAGCATTGCTCGAATGATCTGGTAGCGGGTTACTCTGCACATTGGGCTTATCGGCTGACTGAAATGCAAATGCCCCAGTTTCGAGTAGATCCTGGACGCGGTGCTTGAGCACGGGACAATCATCGATCGAATGACCTATTTCTCCAGAATGACAGTCACACTTTTGTACAGGGTCATATCTAGGATACTTCGCAGGATTGGGACGTTGGGGCTCAGAGGACAATAAACCCTTCTTACGTAGGACGGCCAAAACTTGGGAAAATGTCCCAGGAAGTAGAGTGAATGTTCGATTCTTGCGCTGGTTAGTCCTCTGATTCTGTTGGCCATAACCAGATGCCTGTGAAGGAGCAAATTGCGTGTTCGAGACTTGAGCCGGTATCTTCTGCGCATAAGTCATATTGACTTCAGGGATGGGCTCCTTGTATTTCTTTCCAAAAAATCTCTTGCCAGCTGAACCTGACTCACTATACCATCCCTTTTTCATGCCTCCTTCTACCTTCTCGGCCATTGCTATGAGGTGAGCAAATGATATTGCAGCTATGAGGTGAGCAAATGATATTGCAGAGGTGCCAAGGATCCGTCGCCTCAACACTAGGTCCGAGCTCATGCGCGACGTCCGCCCGCATCTGCGTCGCCTATATCCGCCCTTGCCTCGGCCCAAGCTCGAGTCACCTCGACATCTGACGAGGCTCGCTCATCGCATCGCCGCTTGCTCATGCTCCACTAGACCCTGTCGCCATCACAAACTCCGGTTTGCTTATCCAGTACCAAGACCACGACGCCGAGACTCGCCAGTCATGCCAACGCCTCCGGCGTCTCAGCATGACCACGAGCAATGGACTTGACCAGTGCTCGAGACCTTCCACTGCCGCTCCGTCTCAGCCCCGCTTAACTTTGATGAACGAATGGTCACTCAAAACTTGCCACGGTTCAAAACTAGCATGGGCGATAAGCTAACAACATGGACGAGCGAACACGCGCAAGTGACGAACCAAGAAAAAATGGCCGGAAGATCATGATCGGACAATGGGTACCCAACTAAAACAAGCCGAGAATTCAATAGCAGGATCCATAACAGCCACGACAACAAAGAAAACCATGGCTCGCCTGTCCGATGAAATCGAAGCTCTCGGGCCGACGAGGTTCGGGACCCAAACCCGAGAGAGGAGGCCAACCTTTACGCATGAAGTCGCAACCCAGTTCTGGAGATCAACGGATGCGCTCTTCCTTCTTCTCAGCTTCCTCAGAACTCCCCCATGCTTGCTCCCCTCTCTCCTTTTCTTTTCCTTGGTCTTCCGCTCGCTCCTCTGTTCGCGCCAGCCAACCACATTCCTGTACTGAGGTAATTAACGTTGCTGTGGAACGGTAGTAGGTGGAGGCGATGAAGGACAGCAGCTCGTGTGGTCTTAGAAACAACAGCGATTGAGGAAGGAAATGGCCATCGACAGTTTCTCGGTCAAGAACCAATCTGTGGCTCCATGTGCTTCGCCTGCTCTCTTCTTTTTTTTCTTGTATTCCCTCTGCTTCGACCTCTTCTTTGTTTCTTTTTTCACCCGACCTTCATGGGGACCGGCGTAAATTAAACCTGAGGGGATGTGGGTTGGTGAAGACCACGCGAAGTGTACTGGGATAATAAAGCTTGATGTAAGTGCAACATCAAGCGTGGAAAACGTATGCTGAAGAGAGAATGGGTCTGGGCCGGCGGATTAAAATAAAAAAAATAAATGGAGTTTGGGCCTTCGCTTCGTGGGCTAGCGAAAAGGGAAGGAGACTCTGGGCTTCAAACTGTGCTAGCCCAAGATAGGAAAAGCAACAAAGAAGTGGGCCTATGCGCAGGCCCACTCCAGCGGGAGGAAAAACGGCGCCGCACGGCCCAATCTGATTTTTATTATTTTATTATTATTATTATTGCTCTTCTATTTTGCAAAATAATAAATAAAATAGATAAATAAAATTAATGGGTGAATAAAATGCATATTTAGCAAATTTAGACAATATTCGATTTCATGAATAAAATAAAATAAAATATGATATCGCCAAAATTAGGTGTCGATAGTGGTATATATAAATATCGTTTATTGTCCCGTGTCTTATTCTTTGTTTATTTATGGAGGTGTAACTATTTTCTTTTCTCTTTCCGCATGTATGTCTCTCTTCATTTAGGCCGTTGAAAGAGTATCCTGGGTTGAACTTACGTATGAGAGGATGTGACATACCCGTGGGTAACGCGGGGCGTGACAAAATCGCTACTAGGTCACGAATGATAACGTCTCAGGAACGCTATCGACCTATCACATGCTTACGTACGCGGAAACGTTTTAAACTCCTGACAACAAATAGACATGGGATATAATAGCAGGAGTCAATCAGCACAACAAGTTGCCAGATGATAATTATAAACATACAAACCTAACAGCAGATGTGACTTAAACATCGAGCTACTAACGTACGTACGCAACCCCATACTTCGGGGCGGTTAATCGAGACCTTAAAAGGTTACTCAATTAGGTAAGACTACTTCACATCTACTTCAAACTTTTTACTCCCACACCCAATCCTTGGTATCCATGAAGCTCCATCCGAAGGGACCTGAAATTGTTATCCTACGATGGGGTGAGAATAAATCTCAGTGAATCAAGCCTAAGCTCGGTTAGGAAACTGATTCGGCCAGGACATCCTAACAGAAGTCACACATAAACACGTACCACAGTCAATCACAATCACAGAAGGATAATCATCCACATGCACACTTACCATCTTCAACCACACATAATACAATGCTTAACTCTACTCAACAGTCAAATCACTCAATCACTCAATCACAGCATCATATCCACAAGTATGCACATGACACCACACAAGTCCAATTATTAATGATGATCGTGCCCACGACACATGAGAGGATCTAAGAGAAATGGGGCGTGATTTGACTCTCACAAATAATGCGATCCAGCACCTCAATACAATCCAACGTTCTACCGGCAGGACCGGGCTACTTTCCTTTACTCTCGGCAACGGCTACTACGAGAGGTGTCTCCAGTGCACTCAGCACGGCACCCAACATGACACCAGCAAGTAGGCATCTCTAAACGAGGCGTCGGTCCAACACCAGTTGCGACCGGCATCCGACCAACTCTGCATCCATACTAGTTAACACCGGATCAGAGTTGTCGTGCTTCTAACAAGTCTTCTTATTCCACTAGATTGGTACAAAACGAACTTGCCAGGAATACATCATCGTTCCCTCGTATGACCACACAATCCACATCCAGGAATCAACCCATTTCATTATCTTTGGTTAAGGTCGGATGCTTACACAAGCATGTAAAAGTCTTGGCCGAATGCCATATTTTTTTGCTAAAATATATCTTTTGACTTTACACACGGTCATATGCATATGCAAACTATCCTCTAGTCACCACAACCACACACAGGGCGATTAACCCCCAATCAATGACCGACACCCAACAGTCATTCCAGCCAATCAATCAAGCCCTCAAACGAGGCAATCAAACCAGTAAAGATCATCGAATCAATTACGAGCAATAAATTTTGATTAGACAATATAAGGCTCGATTCGTACAATAGTCCTTTATTAACCAAACCAATTAATTTAAATCGTCGATCGCTCGCTCGTCTCTAGCCTATCGCTCGCTCGCGATCAAACAACGGCAATCCATTGCCCAATCAATCAATCAATTCAATCTGGCAACCAATTAGCCACAGACGATTTAATCACTCCAACTAACCAAATCAATCAGTCATTTAACCTAATCTCAATTTATATCTAAACCGACCCCGATCGTGTACCTAAATTTCACAATCGACTAAACGACTAATCCTACACGCAATTAGCGCCCTAACCAAGGATTAGGGTCAACTCACAATTAGCTAGCTCAGGCGGTCTCGGCTTGACGACGATCTACGACGACGATGACGGCAGGGGTCCGTGAGACTCGCGGCTAACTTGGTTCCCGAGGCTCTAACTCGACCCAAGGTGATCCGGCAAGACCACAACACTCCGGGATAGCGGCATAAGACTCGAGGACGGTGGCCAGACCTCGACGGTGGCTGGAACAGTCACAGCCAGCGGCGAACAGAATAGGGGACGACGTCGGGGGCAGGGGACAGAATAGGGGAGTTCGGGTTCGGAGATGTTTTGGGGGTTCTTGGGCCAATGGAGTAGGGCAGTGGTTCCGGGGTGTCTCGGGGGTCTTGTGGGGTCGATGGGTGGCCGTCGACGGCGACGGGAGGTGGCGCAAGGAGGCGACAAACACGCGGACAGAACCGTACTGGCTTCGGGCGAAAACATGAGAGGTGGTCCAGGTCGATTTCTAGGCCCCACGCGCGGCAGCGCTCCACCACGAGCTTAGGAAGTCGGAGGGGAGTCCTAGGAGGTCGAAGGAGGCAGCGGTGAGCGGCGATGGCGGCCGACTTGGCCAGATCGAAGAAAAATCGATCCGGCCTCCAAAAACAGGGCATCGAGCTTTGGGGCCTGTTCGCGGCGGTTCCGACGGGCGACGATCGGAGGGACAGCATCGGGGAGGTCGAGAGGGGGCTGGTGGACGTCGACGAGGTGGCGGATGGCAACGGTGGAGACACACGGCTCACGGGGGGAGGCCGAAAACAGGGGAGGCTTCCCGCGGTAGTTTCGCGGTCGTCCAGCAACGAATGGCGGCCGGGACAGGGTCAGAGCGACGGCGAGACGAGGCTAGAGGTGGTGGTGGTTGGCTCGTGCGGTGATGGTCACGCAAAGATGAAGAATGAAGGAGCGGCATTGGTTCGGCCGTGAGGGGAGGTGCTCCACCAACACACAGAGAGAGAGAACAGATGAGGAAGAGAGAGCAGATGGGAAAAAGAGAGAAGAGAGAGTGATGGGAGGTTTGACCAAAAGTTGATGTGGTTGGTGGGTGATTGACCAATGGGGTCCAATCTTGTCTTCTCACATGAATTATTGGAGGGCAAATGGGTCGTTTGATAATTGAGGACTGAATGAAATTTTGGCATATTGACGGAGGGTATTTTCATAGGCTAGGCTTAGTCAGGATTAGGCTCGGGTCACAAGGATTGAAATCCTAATTCACAACGACTGAGAATTCGAAACCTAATTTAAACCGACTGAAATTTCAGAAATCGTCCAATTATCGTCTTTTCAGTCCTTACAATTAGATATATTTTATCAATTGAATTTAAATATTAATCATTTTATTGAATTCAGGCACTTTACCGAAGTTGGATTTCTAGGGCGTCACAGTTGCGACATCAACCCTCACCCTAGTTAGGTGAGGTCATGACCAGCCTTGGGCGTGCGAGGCGCGACCTCGCCGGCCCAGATCTGGGCTTGCGAGTTGAGGTTGAGCCACACTCGGCCTTGGGGGGGCCCGACTTCGCCATCGCAGCCTCGCCCGACGACGGTGAGGTCAATCCCTTCATGGCTGCGTGAAGCTCAGCCTCTCCTGCCGCACTTTGGCCGGTCACCGGAATGGACCAACGGTGGACGTGGGGTGGGGTGGGGTGGGGGTGGGGCAGGGACGGGAAGGGGAGAGGGGAAAGGAAAAAAAGAAAAAAAACATAAAATTATTTAAAAATATTAAAATATTCGATTGTCGGCCGATCGGCGTCCATGTTAGCGCCTGCCAGCCAAAATTCGCCGGATGGACTGAAATGACACAATTGTAAAAAATTTAGGATTGAATCGGTATGAAAAAAATTTAGGATTGAATCAACACAATTGCAACAAGTTTAGGACTTTTTTGGTAATTTTCTCCAGTTGATGTACTATAATCAAACTCTCGAAACTCACGATGACTTAAATAGTCCCACACTTGATCCAAGCGCATGAACTACACCCCTCTAATGCTAACCCCACCAACTTCTCCTATGTGCTGTATCTTGGGTGTGTATTGTTAATGTCTGAAGAGAGCTTTCCTAACTCTTTGGGTTGATTATTTGATTACTTTAACAAAGTCATAGGAACGAACCCATAATTGGCGACGACCTTATAGTTTATCCTATTGTGAATGTGATGCGGAGTCTATTAGTAGTGCGTTGATGGATCGATTGGACCGGCAGAAGTCCAATCGAAAGTCGAACGATGATGCGCCGAGAACCGGTGGACCGGATCGACGACATCGGAACGGGTTCAAATTCGATCGGTTGAAGCGAAACAGCGTGCTGATCAATACTCATGGCCTTTGGCCGTGATATATGATGGATTTCAATGATCCGAGATTGTTTAGATTGATATTAAAATTTTTAGTATTTTTTCGTACTAAATTTTATTATGAGTGGTAATTTTGTAATTTTGCATTTTTTTTTATGTTTTTTAATCCTCATAGCGTTAAGTTTAGGATTAACACCCTATATAAGGTATTTTATAGCGTTTTGAGAGGGGATTTTTTTTTTCACTTTATCAATATAGAATTTTCGAAATTTCTCTCTCAAGTAAAGATTTGCTCGTTATTTTCGCTGAACGCTGCGACACAATGATATTCTCGTGAAGCGTTTGTGGCGTTATCTTAACTTAGTTAAGCTTTCTTAGGTTTACGGTTCCTTAAATTCTTAACATTGCTTCAGCTGCATTGTTTTCATGTCCCTCAGTTGTCAGCTTCCTCAGGGAACATCATTCTGAAAGTGAATTTGCTTAAGAGATTTGCGAATTAGTACTCGTATCCCCAAGTCGCATCCAGTTTGCCTTGGATTTTTTATGGAGAAAAGCTTGAGTCATAACGTGATAGCCACCAACATGTTGTCCTCATTTTTATTTGTTGAAGTGAAATATACTCCACAATTTTCTTTAACATAAATACGTGTGTATATATATCTATTGATAGATAGATCCATAGTTAGCGACCACAAGCCACTTCGACTTAATAAGATCTACACTGCCCTAGCATCAGTGATGTGAGAAATTGTTAGGAGAAAAAGGACCGGCATCTACAAAGTTAGAGAATGCACCAGGCCGGTCCCTTTGTACGATGTGCCTAATAATACCATAGGCTAAGGAAGGGATGTACCATTTAATATGTTATAGTATAAGATCCTTTTGTTTCACCACGTGTCAACGTATCGGAGCGTCTCAATTTCAATAATTTGGCAATCTCACTAGATAAATTGGGGAACACTACGTTTTTAGGTCAAACATACTCGTGATTGCGCCTTTTTTCATTCACAAATTCTCGGGAGTTAATTCTAGTGATTAATGAACAATGAAATTGACGCATTTAGGCAAAACGGCACGAATTTCTTCTTTGTGCTAGCGTGTATTAACATTCTCATTCTTAGACCATTAATCTGAGTTTCTTTCCGAGCTTAATCATGTCGGGGACCTTCTCATGGTCTACATAATAGGGCGTGTTTGTTAAGTCAAAATTTTTACGCGAACTAATTAAGAAAATATGCATGTTCAAAATTAAGAAAATTATTTCCCTAACCTGAAAAAAGGGGAAAATATTTTCTCAATTTTTTTTTTTGGAAAGTATTTTTTTCATCATGATATTTTTTTCCGAAACAAATACTACCTAAGTGATACTTCATCTTTCATGTGATGTGACCTCGTAGGATGTACAAATTTTTGTTGTCCTAACTTTCATTTTAAAGTTTTGAGTATAAAACATCTGTGAAGTACTTATCAGTCTAAAAAGCGATTGGTTTACTCATCAACTCTATGTAATCTTTTTCAATATATATATATAAAATATTTGTTTAATTAAATAGTAAAACTCTTTAAACCAAAATTTGAATTTAGGATTCCCCGTGTTCCTTTATCTAAAGAAATGAAATTCCTTGGGAGAATTACTAAAAATTTCTAAATTTATTGCACTTTTGAACATTTATCAATTTAATTATAAATCTTTTGACAACTTGCCAATTTAGTCGTAAACTTTTTTGATAATTTGCTAATTTAGTCATTTCGGCCAATTTTGACCTGAAATTGCTAACATGACAATCTAGTTGGCATCAGCCTTCCTATGTGGCGGGATCAATATTATCAATTTTTTTAAAATTTAATATTTAAATTAATTTGTTATTTTATTTTCTCTTTTTCTTTTCATTGTCTAATGTTGGGCCAATGAGACCACTGGTCGACCCTTGCTAGCCACAGGCAAGGGACAACAAGGAAAGGGGGTTGTGGTCCCCGCCCATGGACTAGGGCCTACGCGCCCTCGTGGGCCACATGCGAGGGTGCCACACACTCGCTTATGGTTGGCAAGGTTCAACCATCAACCTCACACACCAGGGCTAGGAAAAAAGAAAAGAAAAAAGAAAATATTTAAAATAAAAAGTTCATACTAACATAAAAAAAACTTGTGTACTTCCGCGCTGGACATGCCACATAAAACGGTCGATGCTGACTGGATAGTCACGTCAGCGATTTTGGGCAAAAATTGGACAGGAGGTCTAAATTGATAAATTTGTCTAAAAGTATGGGATTAAATTGGCAAATTATCAAAAGTTTTAGATCTAAATTGACACGATCGAAAGTTTACGACTGAATTGATAAATATTTTAAAAAAATAGGACTAAATTTGTACAATTGAAAGGTTTAAGACAGAATTGACATAAGTGCAATAATTTTTGATTCTTTTTTTGTTGTTGATAATTTTGTCGAAGTTCCTTGCTAGTTGTAATTTTTGAGTTAAGAGACTCAACACCATAAGATGCTACCGCTCCATGAACATTTGGAGATTGTGTTAAATTTTGTAAGCTGAATAACACGATACTATTAGGGCTAGACTATAAAGTTTTGAAATTCGACAGACCGAAGTGTAATTCTGTAAAAAACAAAGAGACCTATCTATAGTTTTACCGGTCAACCATATAGATGCAGCTTACCCTATTATAATTCATCAATTAAGTGTACAGATGTCCTCCCAAACTTCCTATATCTACAAGAACTCAAGCTAGCTTCGATAATCAATGGATTTCAATTGATTCGCGAAAAATGAGTGAGTTGAAAAATATTTTCTTAAATACGATAGTACGTACAGCTTGAAATGATTAGTGAGTTAAAAATAATTTCATTACAGATAACAATTTGTGCCTAAATATTTGCATAGACGACGAAAATATCTTTTGCTCATTTATTTTTGTAAGCGATATAAGTTGCTCACATTCTGGAAAATATTTTCCACATCGCTCATTTTTGTGCGAAACTAACGAAGCTTTAGTGTCCTTGACATACCATCTGCCATCCAATAATCGAGTCATATCGAAGTCGCGGACAAGATTTTTTTAAAAAAAAATATGTGTAGTATTGCTCAGATGATGTGGGTCCACATGGAAATAAGAGGAAGAGTTCATTTCCTTTCACAATGGGTTTATTAGGTAATTCTATCCCTTTTGGCAATTGAAGGTGATGATGGCAAAGGAAGGGGGGGAGATTGGGGAAGAGCTTTGGCAATGGCATCACCAAAAATCCAAGCTTTGGCGAGCTTGGAGAACAAGGAAAAAAATAAAAGAAAAAGAAATGAGGTCGTCAATGGCCTCCTTGGTAGCCGCTCTACTGGTGGTATTAGCATCTCTTTGCTTGCCAACGGAAGCCGCGGAGGAACTCGGTATTATCCAGCGTCCCCTCCCGCCCTGGTTTCATCCTCCTCCGTGTTTCCCATTTCTGTTTCACAGGTGTCCGCCTCCTCCGCCTCCTCCGTCACCTCCACCTCCACCTCCTCCAACACCACCACCACCCACGCCTTCTCCGCCGCCACCACCACCATCACCCAAATCACCACCTCGTCCCACTCATCCACCACGGCCACTGCTAAAGTCACCACCTCCTCCGACACATCCGCCACTGCCACCGCCAAAGTCACCACCACCTCCTCCTCCTCCCCCACCACCCACGCTCCATCTCCGCCACCTCCACCGCTAAAGTCACCACCTCCTCCTCCCACGCCTACTCCACGTCCTCCACCCCCACCGCTAAAGTCACCACCTCCTCCTCCTCCTACTCCATCTCCACAACCGCCACCGCTAAAGTCACCACCTCCTCCTCCTTGGACACCTTCTCCACTACCGCCGCCTCTACCACCGAAGAGCACTCATCCTCCTCCCACGCCACCTCCACTGGTTAAAAGGCCTCCCCCGCCGCCACCTCCGGTTAAGAGGTCTCCACCGCCGCCATGCCCCAGGGTCTGATCTCCTCCTCCTCCTCGGGGTGAAGACTAAAGAATGCATGTGCTTTATTACTCGCAAGGTGAGATGCTCCATAGAATTACTCAATCCAAACAATATGTTTACACGTCCCGTGTCAACGCTCATTTTAGTCGATCCACAAGTCTCCACATTACGACTTCGCTATTCGATCGTGCAATGCGCTTCTGTTCCATGCATTATTCACTGCTTAAAATAACAGGAAATTGATTTCTTGAACAACGGATGATATGAAATTATAAAACTAATTATTCTGATATTTTTTTGCAGGATATGGACAAGATAGACATCAATAATAAGGGGAGGTTCAACGTCCCTGGTGAAAGGAGCTCCTAATAAAACATTAATTAAGATTAAAGAAAAAAAAACAGTATTGTCCTCACAAAATCTTCGAGGCAATCGTCCCCACTCACTTATCTTGGCTTTCATATGATGTTGCTCTCGATTGCGACTGTCGATATCGTTGTAACGTCTTGTTTGTAATGAAATGAAAGTTCAAAATTGCCTGGAAAAGTCCCAGATTTCACTTTTGGTGATTGCCCGATTCCATATGGAATGAACTTGATACTTAATTCCAAATGCTGTTCCAGGAGAGCCAGAGGACATTCGATAAGTTGATAAATTCTGCGTATTCACTTACAAAATATTAGAACATCTCATTATGATATCATCATTTAACATAAATTAAGGACTGAATTGGCAAAAATGTAAAATGTTTAGGATTGAATTGACATAATAAAAAAAATTAGGACTTAATTGGCAAAAATGCAATAGGTTTAGGATTATTTTCACAAATTTTTGGGTACACATTGCTTTGCAAAATGGAAAAAGAAACAACATAAAATTAATAAAGTAATTGCACAATCCAAATTATCCATTGTGAAAGGAATATGTAAGCTTAGATGCATAAATACTATAATTTTCATAAATTGAACATAAAAAATCCCAAATCTATTGTGTGGTAGCTGATTTAATCTGGAACCTTTTAATTGTGTCAATAGTCCTAAGTCTTTCGTCTATTTGCTAATTTAGTCCTAAACTTATCAATTATGCCAATTTAGTCCTAAATCATAGAATGATTTGACAATTTAGTCTTATACATTTTGGTGATTTGCCAATTTAGTCCTTTCGATTAATTTTGGCTGGAAATCGCTAACGTAAATAGCATACCGGCCATCCAACGAGGTACGGTCGACAATTGATGTGAACAATTTTAAGAAATTAGTTTTTGTGTTCTATTTTCGCTTCATTTTTTTCTTTGTTTTTTTTTCCAACTCTAATTCGGCGATGGCCAGCGACCCTCGCCCTATGGCATCAAGTCCTCGCCTAGGCGAGGATTGCGATGCCCTTGCCAGGAGAGAGGTGTTGCCTTAAAGTCGAACAAGAAAGGGAATTTTTTTTAAGCAAATTAAAAAAATAAAAATTGCAAACTAGCCATGTAACGTCGAGGGGTAGCGTTGACTAGACAGCCAAATCAGTGACTTGAATGGTCAGGACTAAATTGATAAATTGTCAAATGGTTTAAGAGTAAATTGGCAAATTGTCAAAATATTTGAAACTAAATTGACATAATTAAAATGTTAGGTCTAAATTAGCACATAGTTAAAATTATTAGAAATAAATTGGCATGGTTGAAAAATTAGAGCTGAATTGGCTGTCATATAATAAATTTAGGACTTTTTGGACAATTTTTCTGAACTTATCCTAAAAGAGTGTAAATAGATGAATCTTTTCGATAGGAAGTGGCAATGTTTCCTTTTTTTTTTTTTTGGTCGAAGATAGGATGTGGCAATTAACTCAAGAAGTTTTGAACACATTTTAAAAAAAATGATGATAATAGTGTATGGTAGAATGGTGACAACTCTCTCAATAAGAGGTTTGAGTCCCTATCAGAGAGTGTACCAGAAATCAAAGGAGCTCCTAGGTATCTAACAGGAAGAAATCCTCTCTAGAATCCACAGAATTGCAGCATCTCAAGCACTTGATCATCACTATAACCAATAGTAATGTTGTAAATAGCTCTTCCCGAAGGGTAATTATAGGAATCGCTCACAACTAAGTTAAAAAGTACAAATCTTTATTGCCATCCAAATCCAAGGGACATTTATACCCTTATAGAAGTAAAGGAACTCGGGTACTTCTACGTGAAGACCGAAGGTATAACGAATAGCTATTGACGAGACTTGTTGAATTTATTTAAGAGTGCAATTGAAATTTCACGGATAAGCATCGGGGTTTTGGAGGAGGTATGCTTCGGCGAGCTTGTACATTCCTATTGCACTTGCTTTGCCTGCCTTAATGTCCTCTTCTTTGAGCACAGCATCGCCCTTTGTGTAATACGTGCTCGTCATCTTGTTCTTGCTCCCACCTTCTAGTGTTGGCTCAAACTTGACTTCGTATGCAATAGATTTAAACTTATCCTTCAGATCGATCGTGGTATTCTTGTACGTAAACGTCTCCTCATTTAGCTCATCCACGCGATTCTTCATGCTACTAAGTTGATTACCTACATACAATAGAAGGAGATCGTATCATAGTGCAACCTAAGTGTAAGTTAGAAAAAAAAAACACACACACACACATGGCAAAAACGCATAATCACCTTCAATGAAGTTGATCTGCTTAATAGTCCAACCCCTCCATCGCCTTGGATGATGTCAATACTCTTGATAGCTTGAGGCATGAGTTTGGGAATCAGGGTGTGTGAGTTCAGAACTAGGGCCTTGAACAATCTTGCAGGAGGAATTGTGGAAATGTATTCATTTGTAAATGTGAACACACCCATGATATTTTTAGGGTTGCTATATAGAGAAATATAAAACATACGGCTAAAGAGAGTGGAGTTCAGGAGGTTTGTGAGCTTTGGGTAGAAAAGATGAGGACGAGAGGTATTTAAAGGTTGGAGTGGAGGAGTCCCCCATTTTCCCAAAGTGCATCCCATTGGCTGAAAAATCCTTGAAATTGCCGAACTCGTAAAGCACGAACCATTCTACGTTTTGTCATGATTTGCATTACAAACTTCATCGTCTCACTAAAAAGATTAGGATTTCAATCTATTGGGAGAGAGTGAGAGATTAAGAAAAGCAACTAGAATTCAAAAGAGAGTATTTCTCATCTTCATAGCTGTCTTTGTTTATGTCATACAATGGCAACCAAACAAAACAATGAACCTTAATAACTACAAGAGTTGATGGGGGAAAATTACCAAAAAAGTCCTAAACTTATTGCAATTGTGCCTAATCAGTCCTAAACTTTTTTTTGTTGCTGATTCAGTCCTAAACTTTTAACAATTGTGTCATTTCAGTCCTTCCGACGAATTTTGGCCGGCCAGCGCTGACGTGGATGCCGACCTGCCGGCGACAGAATATTGTAATATTTTTTTAATAATTTTATTTATTTCCTTTCCCCTCCCCTCCCCCCTCCCCTGCCCCACCCCACGTCCAGCCGTTGGCCTATTCCGGCAACCGGCCAAAGCACGGCCGGAGAGGCCGAGACTCTTGCGGCCATGGAGGGGCGACCTTGCATTCACCGGGCGAGGCTGCGACGGCGAGGTCGGGCCTTGCCATGGCCGAAGGAGGCTTGACCTCGCAAGCACAGATCTGGGCTGGCGACGTTGCGACTTGCACAGCCATGGGTGGATGCGACCTCGCTCGGCCAGGGTGAGGTGGCAAAAGCGAGGTCGAGCCCCGGAATGGCCAAGCAAGGCTTGATCTCGCAACTTAGATTTGGGCACGGCAACCTTAATAACTACAGGATTTGATGGGGGAAAATTACCAAAAAAGTCCTAAACTTATTGCAATTGTGCCTATTTAGTCCTAAACTTTTTTGTTGTTGCCGATTCAGTCCTAAACCTTTTACAATTGTGCCATTTCAGTCTATCTGGGGAATTTTGGCTAGCCGGCGCTGACGTGGATGCGGACCTGCCGCGACCAAATATTTTAATATTTTTTTAATAATTTTTAATAATTTTATTTTTTTCCTTTCCCATCCCCCCTCCCCTGCCCCACCCCACATCTAGCCGTTGGCCCATTCCAGCGACCGACCAAAGCACGGCTGGAGAGGCCGAGATTCTTGTGGCCATGGTAGGGGTGACCTCGCCGTTACCGAGCGAGGTTGCAATGGCGAGGTCGGGCCTTGCCATGGCTGAACGAGGCTCAACCTCGCAAGCACAGATCTGGACCGGCGAAGTCGCGGATCGCGCAGCCATGACTGGATGTGACCTCGCCCGGCCAGGGTGAGGTGGCAACAGTGAGGTCGAGCCTCGTAATGGCCGCGTGAGGCTTGATCTCGCAACTTAGATTTGGGCGCGGCACCCTGCAATTGCAGAGAGTGGGAGAGCGAGAGAGAGAAGAAGAAGAAGAAGAAGAAGAAGAAGAAGATGGAGATGGCACTCCGCTTCCACAGTCCTTCGCCTACTCTGTTAAATGCTGGCTCGAGCTCTAATGCGAGAAGTCTCCGCTCTTCTAGGTTGCGAGGTCGACCCTTACCCTGGCTGGGCGAGGTCGCATCCAGTCATGGCGAGGCGCAACCTCGCCGGCCCAGATCTGGGCTTGTGAGGTGATGTCGAGCCTCGCCTGGCCATGGCGGGGCCCGACTTCGTTGTCATAGTCTCGCCCGGCGACAGTGAGGTCACCTCCGACATGGTCGCGCGAAGCTCGGCCTTTCCTTCCTCACTTTGGCCGATCGTCGGAATGGGCCAACAGCTAGAGGTGTGGTGGGGTGGGGTGGGGAAAAAAGAAAAAAAACAAAGAAAAAAGAAAAAAAACATAAAATTATTTAAAAAATATTAAAATATTCGATTGCTGGCCGGTCGGCGTTTACGTTAGCGCCGGCCAGCCAAAATTTGCCGGATGGACTGAAATGACACAATTGTAAAAGATTTAGGACTGATTCGGTAAGAAAAAAGTTTATGATTGAATCGACACAATTGCAACTGGTATAGGACTTTTATGGTAATTTTCCCGAGTTGATTTACTATAATCAAACTCTCGAAACTCACGATGACTTAAATAGTCCCATACTTGATCCAAGCGCATGAAATACACCCCTCTAATGCTAACCCCACCAACTTCTCCTATGTGATGTATCTTGGGTATGTATTGTTAATGTCCGAAGAGAGCTTTCCTAACTCTTTGGGTTGATTATTTGATTACTTTAACAAAGTCATAGGAATGAACCCATAATTGGCGACGACTTTATAGTTTATCCTACTGTGAATGTGATGCAGAGTCTATTAGTAGTACGTTGATGGATCGATTGGACCGGCAGAAGTCCAATCGAAAGTCGAAGCGATGATGCGCCTAAAACCGGCGGACCAGATCGACGATATCAGAACGGACTCAAATTCGGTCGGTTGAAGCGAAATGGCGTGCTAATCAATACTCATGCCTTTGGCGGTGAACTGCGATGGATTTCTACTTTCCGAGATCGTTTAGATGGATTTTTCAATTTTTAGTATTTTTTCGGATTAAATTTTATTATTACTGGAAATTTTGTAATTTTGATATTTTTTAATCCTCGTAGTGTTAGGTTTAGGATTAACACCCTATATATGATATTTTATAGCGTTTTGAGAGGGGACTTTTTCCACATTATCAATATAGAATTTTCGAAATTTCTCTCTTAAGTAAGGATTTGCTTGTTATTTTTGCTGAACGCTGCGTCAGAATGATATTCTCGTTAAGTATTTGTGGCGTTATCTTAACTTAGTTCCCATTTATTATTCGTCGATATTCTAGTTAAGCCTTCTTAGGTTTACGGTTCCTCAAATTCTTAACATTGCTTCAGCTGCATTGTTTTCATGTCCCTCAGTTGTCACCTTCCTCAGGGAACATCATTCTGAAAGTGGATTTGCTTAAGAGATTTGCGAATTGGTACTCCTATCCCCAAGTCGCATCCAGTTTGCCTTGGATTTTTTATGGAGAAAAGCTTGAGTCATAACGTGATAGCCACCAACATGTTGTCCTCATTTTTATTTGTTGAAGTGAAATATACTCCACAATTTTCTTTAACATAAATACGTGTGTATATATATCTATTGATAGATAGATCCATAGTTAGCGACCACAAGCCACTTCGACTTAATAAGATCTACACTGCCCTAGCATCAGTGATGTGAGAAATTGTTAGGAGAAAAAGGACCGGCATCTACAAAGTTAGAGAATGCACCAGGCCGGTCCCTTTGTACGATGTGCCTAATAATACCATAGGCTAAGGAAGGGATGTACCATTTAATATGTTATAGTATAAGATCCTTTTGTTTCACCACGTGTCAACGTATCGGAGCGTCTCAATTTCAATAATTTGGCAATCTCACTAGATAAATTAGGGAACACTACGTTTTTAGGTCAAACATACTCGTGATTGCGCCTTTTTTCATTCACAAATTCTTGGGAGTTAATTCTAGTGATTAATGAACAATGAAATTGACGCATTTAGGCAAAACGGCACGAATTTCTTCTTTGTGCCAGCTAGTACTAACATTCTCATTCTTAGACCACTAATCTGAGTTTCTTTCCGAGCTTAATCATGTCGGGGACCTTCTCATGGTCTACATAATAGGGTGTGTTTGTTAAGTTAAAATTTTTACGCGAACTAATTAAGAAAATATGCATGTTCAAAATTAAGAAAATTATTTCCCTAACCTGAAAAAAGGGGAAAATATTTTCTCAAAAAATATTTTTTTGGAAAGTATTTTTTTCATCATGATATTTTTTTCCGAAACAAATACTACCTAAGTGATACTTCATCTTTCATGTGATGTGACCTCGTAGGATGTACAAATTTTTGTTGTCCTAACTTTCATTTTAAAGTTTTGAGTATAAAACATATGTGAAGTACTTATCAGTCTAAAAAGCGATTGGTTTACTCATCAACTCTATGTGATCTTTTTCAATAAAAAAATTCTTTATAATATTTGTTTAATTAAATAGTAAAACTCTTTAGACAAAAATTTAAATTTAGGATTTCCCGTGTTCCTTTATCTAAAGAAATGAAATTCCTTGGGAGAATTACTAAAAATTTCTAAATTTATTGCACTTTTGAACATTTATCAATTTAATTATAAATATTTTGACAACTTGCCAATTTAGTCTTAAACTTTTTGATAATTTGCTAATTTAGTCATTTCGGCCAATTTTGACCTGAAATTGCTAACATGAGAATCTAGTTGGCATCGGCCTTCCTATGTGGCAGGATCAATATTATCAATTTTTTAAATTTTAAATTTTAAATTATTTTTTTTATTTTCTCTTTTTCTTTTCATTGTCTAACGTTGGGCCAATGAGACCACTGGTCGACCCTCGCTAGCCACAGGCAAGGGACCACAAGGAAAGGACGTCGTGGCACCCGCCCATGGACAAAGGCCTACGCGCCCTTGTGGGCCATATCTAAGGGTGCAACACACTCGCTTATGGCCGGCAAGGTTCAACCATCAACCTCTCAAGCCAGGGCTAGGAAAAAAAGAAAATATTTAAAATAAAAAGTTCATACTAACATAAAAAAAAACTTGTGTACTTTCGCGCTGGACATGCCACATGAAACGGTCGATGCTGACTGGATAGTCACGTAAGTGATTTTGGGCAAAAATTGGACAGGAGGACTAAATTGATAAATTGTCTAAAAGTATGGGATTAAATTGGTAAATTATCAAAAGTTTTAGATCTAAATTGACACGATTGAAAGTTTATGACTGAATTGACAAATATTTTAAAAAAAATTAGGACAAAATTTTTACAATTAAAAGGTTTAAGACAGAATTGGGGGTAAGAATAGTAGGAGTGCCATAACTTTTGTGTGGGGATCAATTGAGTGCCATAACTTTTTTTTGGATCACCTGAGTACCAAATCGGAGCAAAAGGGATCACTTGAGTGCCATTTCCGGCCAAACATCCTATGTGGACTTTCTGCTTAATTTTTTATTGTGACGTGGAAACTAAAGTAAGAATAAAACGTCCACCGTGGAAATATTTGTCCAGCGTGCCCTTCTCAAAGACAAAACGACGCCGCACTTGAGTGTGTGTCAGTACCACTCGTTTAGATCGTTCTTGAGAGAGAGAGAACGATCACAATTAGGGTTCGAGCAAAATTAGGGCTTGAAACCTTCCCTCTCTCGAATCGATCTCTGTTCGACGAGATTCGATGCTCGCCAAATCAAATCAGGGCTACAATCTTCATCAACAGTTAGTGTCTCAAGCTAATCGATCGAGGGCCCTATTTTATTTCTCTTATTCTTGTCTGAGTCTCTGAAGGAAAAGAAAGCGTTTGTCGCATGATGAATCAGGGTCGACACAAGCAAAGGTAAGTGATTTGTTGTTTGTGTGATTAATAAACGAAACACATGTTTATTCAATTGGCTGCGACAAGCTGCGTCCTCCTTCTCAGTCTGGTGCAAGCTCGAGTCGTCCTCTCTGGTCAAGTAGGCGAATTTCAACAACCTGTACGCATCTTGCTTCCAAGAATTCAACGTCTCTGTTCACAACGAATCGTCCAATCTCTATTGCACTAACCTTTTAGTCTTAATTGCCCATAAAAATACTGTTGAATGTCTTTCATGTTGTGCAGAGAGCTTAGTTATATCAAGTCTTGCATTATCTTTGCTGCGTGTAGTGTTTCTGTTGGTCTTAGACTGTGTGAGTGAGAGAGCTCTAATGGATGAGTATGTTTTGGAAGACTGTCTTTCATGTCTTGCAGAGAGCTTAGTTAGATTAAGTCTTGCATTATCTTTGCTGCGTGTAGTGTTTCTGTTGGTCTTAGACTGTGTGAGTGAGAGAGCTCTAATGGATGAGTATGTTTTGGAAGACTGCTGTAGTGTTGCTAGGGGAAGAAGAAATACACTTGGTGGCAATGCCTAGTAAGCAGAAGAAATCCCTATGTTTTTTATGCATTAACTTCATGGCTTTTGGTCCTTTTTGCAGGGCGGAAGGAGGCCCACTGAAGACGTTTCTCAAACTTGTGCACCACAACGTACATACGGCGCAATCGGAAAAAGGATAAGGGAATATGGCTACGGCTTGTTCACAGACATGAATACCGGGATGACGATTTTGCATGTTAGTTTCTTAAAGTGTTATGCATTTAAGATATGTTATTTGATTGATAAAGTAACTATAGGTTATGTGAATATAGCCTGGGAGAAATTCGAAGGTCTTGATATCCCAAGGCGGATCAACTCAAGAATTGACTGCACCAACAAGAACAAGCCAAGAGGTGGTGATAAAGGAACCAATGGTTACTCGAGCACAAGCAAAAAAGAAAAAAATCAATACCACCTCCAAAGCAGAATGTACAAAGGCCAGTTGGAAAACAAGCTACTACCCCAACATTAGTTCTATCTCAACCTGCAAATGTCACTGCACAACCTGTTGCCACAGTGCCAACATCTAGGACAGAGAGTTCGATAGGAGACAACACCAAAATGCCTGAACATTCAAGTCTAATGGCTCCCTCTAAAGATAAGACAGCGCAAAAGGAGACAGCAATGCAGGGTGTGAATGTAATTCCAGTTCGGAAGAGTGCTAGGATCAAGAATCAAGTACAGCCTTTAAAGAGAAAACAATGAAGTGACAAGGTTATTCAGCATGATTGATGGTCCGGATCTAAAGAAGATTGTTGTCTGTTGATGTGTCTTTAAGAATTTTGAAGTTGTTAGGCTTGTGTTTGATGTTAATGCTGCAACTTGGCTTGATAAATGTTGCGCATCAACGTGTTGTGGGGCATGGCTCAAAATACATCTACAGCAATAGCTGCATTTTTGTTGTTTATGTGTATTAGCAGCAATAGTTGTGTAACTGCTGCATTTTGGTGTTGATGTATGCTGGTGTCATAGTTGTTGATGTAAGAATATGCAGCAAGTAACAAATGATTGTGTTATTAATACAATTGGTCATCTTGCCTTGTTGTATCTAGTATCTAGTATTTGTTTATTGATGCTGAAACAGGTAAAAAAATAGATCTGTGATTGATCTCAAAAGGTGAACCTAAGTGATCACTTTTCCCAAATTGAGGAACCTAACTAATCACTTTTCAAAAATTGAGGAACCTAAGTGGTCATTTTAACAAAAATATGGTACTTATGTGGCCACTTTTTAAAAGTTGAGCAACCCAAGTGGTCGATTTAACTACATCTTGGCACTCAAACGATCATTCGTAAAGTTATTTTTTATCATGTCAATCTTGCACACAATGTGCAACAAATCAGTACCTGAAGATGCAAAAAAGGGCCTTCTGTGCTCTTGCTGCACATGAACATTGCATTTGCATTATCTTAGAAAATTTCCACAAGTTGGCATACATTTCATATGTCAACATTCAGTGCGACATTATCTATCATTGTGCTACTATCCTTCTCTTTAGTAGAGTTACATAGCTAGAACAAGCCCACCAACAATAACACCACAAAAATCACTCGATAAATATCTCTTTGATTTTTCATCCTTGAAAATTCCTTCTTCCAGTGGTTCAACAAATATTGCAGAGTCTTTATCTCTGCTTCCATTGAGTCGCCATCATCTAACTCATCTGTCAATGCATATCGACATTGATCTCGTTCTTGAAGTAGCTCCAAGATAACATCAGTTGCTTGATTTGAGAATTTCGAGCCGACTCACCTAAAAGAAAGTTGACAACAGTATAATGAGTTACCAAGACAATTTCGTTTATGCTTGTTGCATTAGCAAGGCAAACCACCATAACACAACCACAAAATTGAGCAAAGTTTCGGCAAACCACCATAACATGTACCACAAAATGAGCAAAGTTTCCCTAAATCCAAACATGTTCATGGCTAAAGTCATCCAAAAGTTTGATAAGCATGTGGTGCATCAAAAAAAAAAACATAGTAAAATAGAGAATTGAGCACCTAAAATAACCATAATTGAATTCTTCTCTATAATTGGCGCACCCATAGAACCTTCTCCCAGGATTATCTCTCGTCCAAGCCGTTCTTGTTGGACTTCGCATCCCGCAATAGCAAAAACATGGAGCTGCATCTTGGCTTTGCTCGTACACCCGGGAGCCATGTTGCGCGGAATAAGCGATCGATCGAAAAATAGACAGAACGAGCAAAGTAAACGGACACCAGATGTACGTGATTCAGTCGTAAAGACCTACGTCCACGGGGAGAGTAGCAACGAATTCCACTATAGAACGAGCGATACACGGAGATTACAATCCATTCGAGTTACACAAACACACTCTTGGTGTTTCCCAGCCCCAATTACATCCAAGAACGCACACAGTGTTTAGCCCCCAATTCCTAACGAAATAATCTCTCAATCTCGCAAAGGAATTAAAATACAAATCTAACCTCAAGATTTAATCGGCTTTGACACTTGAATTCTTGATGTAATTTCGCGAACAAACGAAGACCCAATATCAAGCATTCGATGAACGGTGCTTCAAGAAATCCCTCTACCAAGCACTCGTGATGGTGCTTTAAGGCTTCGACGACTCACAGCAACACTAGCCGAAGTCATCTCTGAAAACGTCCACTGATGTACTTTTTATATATGCATGAAAAAAGAACAACCCCACTTGAACAAGGAAAACGCCGACGTCAACCCAAAACCCCATATACGGATATTCATACCTTTTGATTCACTACATATTCCGAGTTGACCGAATCCACTCTAAGACCACGTTGGATTTCATGCTCAGACCAAATAGGGAAGCTTTCACATTTCCTCTTTCGGTGGCCGTATCCAACGCACGGGCTTCAATTCGGATTCTTCAAGTTGAGATATACACTTGCCTTTTTTTTATTCTTGAGTCACACACATCAAAAGAGGAAACTACACATATCAGAATATATTCGGTCTAGAAGTCCAAGTTGCACTTTTCCTTTTACTCAAGTCTTCGAAGTGAATATTCACTTCGAGCTCCAATACCGGATAGGAAATATTCAATTCGGGATATTCAAATTTTCGCTTCGGGCTAAAACTCGAGACATAATTTTAACAATCTCCACCTTGGCTCAACGTTTGAGCCAAATCACAACTGCTTGCTAATAATCGAAATACCACCTGCTACTCTCCCAACAGCTTCAATGGGCTCAACCGCCACAGACATCATCCAAGTCCAAGTCGTGCTTGAATTTCGCCATAACCGAGGACCTCATTAGAATACCAACTGCACATGCACCTTTAACTACTCCACAAGGACTATCTGACACAAGCTCTTTAACCACAGATAAAGCAAAACCACTGTTGCATCCATATCTGTCAGGAAACTGAAAACGTACCTTGTTAATATTAGCAGTTACAGCAATCATTGGCTCTGTAGGCTCCACCTCGCTATAAGTATCATCTGTGTCGATTACCACGCTAGTATCTGCTACCTCAGGAGTTTCTGGTTGCAACTCCACCTTAAGCTGAACACCGTCCAGATCCGAATTAACCCTGCTATAATCACTCCTAGCCAGAAGTATTGGAGACTCGTCAAAGGTAACTTCTTTGCTGCAGACAGGTGAATTTATACTCGGGCACCACAACTGATAGCCACACTCACCTTGTACATAGCCATGGAATATGCACCTTGCCCTTACATCGAGCTTACCATCACTAACTTGATAATAACACGGGCAATTTAACATTCTAAAAATAGAATCATCGGCAACATTACCTGACCACACTTCTTCGAGAGTCTGATATCCAATCGCAGTCGATGGGGATCTATTTACCAAGTAGCTCGCCACACTAAGCGCATCCGCTGGAATTCTCCCAGCCATACCAGCACTAGAGATCTTTTCACGGGCCGTCTCTAGTAACTCTCTGCTCATCAATTCTGCACATTGTTGTGATTTACTAGCACTAGTGCGATGTTTCACTACGCCATTTTTCATGCAAAATTTATTTACCAGCTTCGAGCAGGACTCCATGCTACTGTCAGTTCGCACATGCTTGATCGACTTACCAGTCTCCGTTCCAATCAAAGCTCTCGACTGCGTATTCCTGACAACAGCATCAAACTTGTGCTTTCGCACAAACACCCAGGCCTTCCTCGAGTAGCCATTAGACTCTCGAATAGATGTCGACGTCTCAGGAGCAAAATTTATCAAAGTCTCACCTTGAAGTTTATATAGGCCGCCAAGCTTGATTCCCTTCATTATCACCAGAGCACCTCGAACAATTTTCAGGACTCCACCTTTTGAAGAATACCTGCATCCAGCTGAATCTAGGGCACCCAAGGAAATTAAGTTCTTTTTCAATTCTGGAATGTGTCTTACTCCAGTCAATGTCCTCACAATACCATCATGCATTCTGATTTTAACATCACCAATACCCACAACATCGCATTCAGCGTTATTTCCCAACTGCACTTTACTACTTCCATGCATTGATAAGAAGTAAACCAGTTCCTGTTTGGTGTAGCATGAAAAGAACAATCAGAAGCCATAATCCATCCGTCAAACGACGAATTCTCAGTGACAGACAAGACACAATCGACACCATCAGAATTTTCAGCTACAGCTGCAACATCATCCGCAGATTCAACTCAAATTCCCTTAGCCCTTTCGTTTTCAGCTTAAAACAATTTCTTCTAAGATGCCATCTCTTGCCACAGTTCCAACAGACATCACCGTCATTCCTAGACTGACTGCGTCTATTCATGTTCATACTATTTTTGCTAACACGAGCACTAGTTCTTCCTCTTTCACCTACTAAAGCAGCAGATACAGATTCACCAGATTCTCTTCTACGGATATCCTCACTCAGAATTAAATCTCGAATCCCATCAAACGTCAAACTAGTTGACCCAGAAGAATTACTAACAGCAGTAACAGTAGTATTCCAACTATCAGGCAATGAGGATAATAGAATCAAAGCACGTACCTCATCTTCAAAGTCAATCTCAACGGAACTCAATTGACTAACTATCACATTGAATTCATTGATATGATTAGCAACAGATGTACATTCGCTCATCTTCAAGTTAAACAGACATCGCATCAAATAGACCTTGTTGATCGCAAAGGGCTTCTCGTACATGTCCGACAAGGCTTTCATCAAACCCGCATTGGTCTTCTCCTTGACGATATTAAATGCGACGTTACGAGCCAACGTTAGCCGAATAACACCCATCGCTCGTCTATCCAGCAATTCCCAATCGGGTTGCTTCATTGTTTCTGGTTTTTGCCCAGACAGGGGCTCATGCAGTTTCATATGATATAAATAATCTTCTATCTGCATCTTCCAAAAACCAAAGTCCTTCCCCTCAAATCTGTCGATTTTCACTTTAGCTTCTTCTGTCGCCATCGATTCGCTTCAACTCAAGCAAGCCTAGCTCTGATACCAATTGTTGCGCGGAACAAGCGATCGATCGAAAAATAAACAGAACAAGCAAAGTAAACGGACACCAGATGTACGTGGTTCAGTCGTAAAGACCTACGTCCACGGGGAGAGTAGCAATGAATTCCACTATAGAACGAGCGATACACGGAGATTACAATCCATTCGAGTTACACAAACACACTCTTGGTGTTTCCTAGCCCCAATTACATCCAAGAACGCACACAGTGTTTAGCCCCCAATTCCTAACGAAATAATCTCTCAATCTCGCAAAGGAATTAAAATACAAATCTAACCTCTAGATTTAATCGGCTTTGACACTTGAATTCTTGATATAATTTCGCGAACAAACAAAGACCCAATATCAAGCACTCGATGAACGGCGCTTCAAGAAATCCCTCTACCAAGCACTCGTGATGGCGCTTCAAGGCTTCGACGACTCACAGCAACACTAGCCGAAGTCATCTCCGAAAACGTCCACTGATGTACTTTTTATATATGCATGAAAAAAGAACAACCCCACTTGAACAAGGAAAACGCCGACGTCAACCCAAAACCCCATATACGGATATTCATACCTTTTGATTCACTACATATTCCGAGTTGACCGAATCCACTCTAAGACCACGTTGGATTTCATGCTCAAACCAAATAGGGAAGCTTTCACTTTTCCTCTTTCGGTGGCCGTATCCAACGCACGGGCTTCAATTCGGATTCTTCAAGTTGAGATATACACATGCCTTTTTTTTATTCTTGAGTCGCACACATCAAAAGAGGAAACTACACATATCAGAATATATTCGGTCTAGAAGTCTAAGTTGCACTTTTCCTTTTACTCAAGTCTTCGAAGTGAATATTCACTTCGAGCTCCAATACCGGATAGGAAATATTCAATTCGGGATAATTCAAATTTTCGCTTCGGGCTAAAACTCGAGACATAATTTTAACAAGCCACTTGCCCTGCTTCTGCTCCCCAACGCAAGTTTGACGATTTGATTTTGGGCAATTGGAAGATTTCGCTTTCGTTGAGTGCGGCTCGGTAGGATTAGGGTTCTTCCGATTCCATTGCGGGAATTTGATTTTTCCCCAAATTGTTGAGAGAGCTCACGGTTAGGGTTCTTACGTGCCCCTTTTATTGAATTAATTGAATTGTTCTTTAATAAGAGGAGCGTGCGACGTCGTTTGCCATTTATTTGCTGATTCAGCTTTTCGGCAAGCCACATGGGCTGGTTTTACATTATTTTAATGCCATGTAGGATTTTTCAGTCACCCAAATCGCCGATGGAACTTAAGTGGTCCATTTTTAAAAGTTGTGGTACTCAGGTGATTCAAAAAAAAGTTATGACACTCAAGTGATCCATATGCAAAAGTTATGGCACTTCTACTGTTCTTACCCCGACAGAATTGACGTAAGTGCAATAATTTATGATTTTTTTTTGTTGTTGATAATTTTGTCGAAGTTCCTTGCTAGTTGTAATTTTTGAGTTAAGAGACTCAACACCATAAGATGCTACCGCTCCATGAACAAATGGAGATTGTGTTAAATTTTGTAAGATGAATAACACGATACTATTAGGGCTAGACTATAAAGTTTTGAAATTCGACAGACCGAAGTGTAATTCTGTAAAAAAACAAAGAGACCTATCTATAGTTTTACCGGTCAACCATATAGATGCAGCTTACCCTATTATAATTCATCAATTAAGTGTACAGATGTCCTCCCAAACTTCCTATATCTACGAGAACTCAAGCTAGCTTCGATAATCAATGGATTTCAATTGATTCGCGAAAAATGAGTGAGTTGAAAAATATTTTCTTAAATACGATAGTACGTACAGCTTGAAATGATTAGTAAGTTAAAAATAATTTTTTACAGATAATAATTTGTGCCTAAATATTTGCATAGACGATGAAAATATCTTTTGCTCATTCATTTTTGTAAGCGATATAAGTTGCTCACATTCTAAAAAATGTTTTTCACATCGCTCATTGTTGTGTGAAATTAACGGAGCTTTAGTGTCCTTGACATACCAACTGCCATCCAATAATCGAGTCATATCGAAGTCGCAGGCACCATTTTTGTTTTTAAATATGTGTAGTATTGCTCAGATGATGTGGGTCCACAAGATAATAAGAGGAAGAGTTCATTTCCTTTATGGAATTAAAGCCGGTCAAATGGGATGGCAGTGCTTTCGACGGGCTTATGCATTTCTCTAGCATTAACATTAGGAGGGAGATTTGATTTCCTAAATTTCCTTTGCTAACGGGCAACACACAAGAAGGATATAGCTATGTATAGGATATTATACGCACGACACTACACATTATACAACAAACCTCTAAAACATGAAGAAGAAAAGTCAAAAAGAAAAAAAGTAGAAAAAGAAGAAGAGGAGGTAAGGATACTAGTTGCACTTAATTTGCTCTAATCATAGTAGACTTCTTGTAGGGTTTATTAGGTAATTCTACCCCTTTTGGCAATTTCTCTTTCCTGAAGGTGGTGATGGCAAATGGCTATATAAAGTGCGGGAGAGCTTTGGCAATGGCATCACCCAAAATAAAAGAAAAAGAAATGAGGTCGTCAATGGCCTCCTTGGTAGCCGCTCTACTGGTGGTATTTGCATCTCTTTGCTTGCCAATGGAAGCCGCGGAAGAACTCGGTTTTATCCTGCCGCCCAAGTTTCATCCTCCTCCGTGTTTCCCACTATCTCCGTTTCGCAGGTGTCCGCCTCCTCCGCCTCCTCCGTCACCTCCACCTCCACCTCCACCTCCACCTCCACCTCCTCCAACACCACCACCACCCACGCCTTCTCCGCCGCCACCACCACCACTGCCCAAATCACCACATCCTCCCACACATCCACATCCACCACCGCCACCGACACATCAGCCACCGCCACCACTAAAGTCACCACCTCCTCCTCCTCCTCCTCCACCACCACCCACGCCGACTCCACGTCCGCCACCGCCACCGCTTAAGTCACCACCTCCTCCTCCTCCTACTCCATCTCCGCCACCGCCACCGCTAAAGTCGCCACCTCCTCCTCCCACGCCTACTCCACGTCCTCCACCCCCACCGCTAAAGTCACCACCTCCTCCTCCTCCTCCTACTCCATCTCCACCACCACCACCTCTAAAGTCACCACCTCCTCCTCCCCCCACACCTTCTCCACCACCGCCGCCTCCACCACCGAGGAGCACTCCTCCTCCTCCCCCGCCACCTCCACTGGTTAAAAGGCCTCCCCCGCCGCCG
This sequence comes from Rhodomyrtus psidioides, assembly GCA_021437785.1. NCBI lineage: Eukaryota > Viridiplantae > Streptophyta > Magnoliopsida > Myrtales > Myrtaceae > Rhodomyrtus > Rhodomyrtus psidioides. The sequence goes on along the minus strand of JAILYB010000244.1, from coordinate 307,300 downwards.
CGTCCAGTTAAGAGGTCTCCGCCTCCGCCATGCCCCAGGGTCCGATCTCCTCCTCCTCCTCGGGGTGAAGACTAAGAAATGCATGTGCTTTATTACTCGCAAGGTGAGATGCTCTAAAGAATTGCTCAATCCAAACAATATCTTTATGTTTACACGTCCCGTGTCAACGCTCATTTAAGTCAATCCGCAAGTCACAACATTACGACTTCGCTATTCGATCATGCGATGCGCTTCTGCTCCATGCATTAATTATTCACTGTTTAAAATAACGGGAAATTGATTTCTTGAAAAACAGATGATAGGAAATTATAAAACTAATTATTCTGATATTTTTTGCAGGATATGGACACGACAGACATCAAGAATAAGGGGAGGCTCAACGTCTCTGGTGAAAGGAACTCCTAATAAAACATTAAGTAAAATTAAAAGAAAAAAACTGTATTGTCCTCACATAATCTTCGAGGCAATCGTCCCCACTCACTTATCTTGGCTTTCATATGATGTTGCTCTCGACCGCGACTGTCGATGTCGTTGTAACGTCTTGTTTGTAATGAAATGTGTTAAAAACATGTCTCGAATTTGAGTCCCGAATGAAACTCGGGAGTTAGACACATTGGCATTGACTCGGGAGTTAGGCACAAGTTGGCATTGACTCGGGAGTTAAGAGTTTGGCAAGTTTGGCAAGTATGAAAGACAAGAGTTTGGCAAGTTTGGCACCTCTTTCTTTTGACTTGGAAATTAGGCATAAGTTGGGCACAATTTGGCATGCTTCCTCCTTCCATATGGCTATATAAGGAGAAGAAGATGCAATTGAAGAAGTGCGCCGAAACCAAGTCATTCGGTGGCCGAGAGAAGAGAGAGTTCTTCTCGTGAGGGTTTTGCTCGTTGTAATTACATCTGGGTGTTTTAGCCAGATAAATTCTCGTGAGTAGAATTTATATAATTCCTTGAGTGAGGTTACACTAGGAATTGTGAGGGGCTAAACACTGTGTGAGTTTGAGGTGTAATTGGGGGTTGGGAAACACCGAGAGTGTTTGAATGCTCGAGTGATTGATCTCGTTGTATCGCTTGTTTTCTATAGTGGATTCTGTGCTGCTCTCCCCGTGGACGTAGGTTCCGACATTCGGATCGAACCACGTAAATCTCGTGTCCTTTGTTATTATTTCGTTTTATTTCTCTGTCGACTTTGCAAACGCTCGTCGATCCGATTCCGCTGCGACACCGATCAAGGTGTCCTATTTCACAACAATTGGTATCAGAGCTAGGCTTGCTTGAGTTGAAGCAAATCGATGGCGACAGAAGCTAAAGTGAAAATCGACAGATTTGAGGGGAAGGACTTTGGTTTCTGGATGATGCAGATAGAAGACTACTTATATCAGATGAAGCTGCATGAGCCCCTGTCTGGGCAAAAGCCAGAAACGATGAAGCAACCCGATTGGGAATTGCTGGATAGACAAGCGATGGGTGTTATTCGGCTGATGTTGGCTCGTAACGTCGCATTTAATATTGTCAAGGAGAAGACCACTGCGGGTTTGATGAAAGCCCTGTCGGACATGTACGAGAAGCCCTCTGCGATCAACAAGGTCTATTTGATGCGACGTCTGTTTAACTTGAAGATGAGCGAAGGTACATCTGTTGCTAATCATATCAATGAATTCAATGTGATAGTTAGTCAATTGAGTTCAGTTGAGATTGACTTTGAAGATGAGGTACGTGCTTTGATTCTATTATCCTCATTGCCTGATAGTTGGAATACTACTGTTACTGCTGTTAGCAATTCTTCTGGGTCAACTAGTTTGACGTTTGATGGGATTCGAGATTTAATTCTGAGTGAGGATATTCGTAGAAGAGAATCTGGCGAATCTGTATCTACTGCTTTAGTAGGTGAAAGAGGAAGAGCTAGTACACGTGTTAGCAGAAGTAGTATGAACATGAATAGATGCAGTCAGTCTAGGACTGGCGGTGATGTCTGTTGGAATTGTGGCAAGAGAGGGCATCTTAGAAGAAATTGTTTTAAGCTGACAAATGAAAGAGCTTAGGAAATTGGAGTTGAATCTGCAGATGATGTTGCAGTTGTAGCTGAAAATTCTGATGATGTCGATTATGTCTTGTCTGTCACTGAGAATTCGTTGTTTGACGGATGGATTATGGATTCTGGTTGTTCTTTTCATGCTACACCAAACAGGAACTGGTTTACTTCTTATCAATGCATGGATAGTAGTAAAGTGCAGTTGGGAAACAACGCTGAATGCGATGTTGTGGGTGTTGGTGATATTAAAATCAGAATGCATGATGGTATTGTGAGGACATTGACTGGGGTAAGACATGTTCCAGAATTGAAAAAGAACTTAATTTCCTTGGGTGCTCTAGATTCAGTTGGATGCAGGTATTCTTCACGAGGTGGAGTCCTAAAAATTGTTCGAGGTGCTCTGGTGATAATGAAGGGAATCAAACATGGCAGCCTGTATGAACTTCAAGGTAAGACATTGATAAATTTTGCTCATGAGACGTCGACATCTGTTCGAGAGTCTAACGGCTACTCGAGGAAGGCCTGGGTGTTTGTGCGAAAGCACATGTTTGATGCTGTTGTCAGGAATACGCAGTCGAGAGCTTTGATCGGAATGGAGACTGGTAAGTTGATCAAGCATGTGTGAACTGACAGTGGCATGGAGTCCTGCTCGAAGCTGGTAAATAAATTCTGCATGGAAAAAGGGCATAGTGAAACATCGCACTAGTGCTAGTAAACCACAGCAGGTTGCAGAATTGATGAGCAGAGAGTTACTAGAGACGGCCCGTGAAAAGATCTCTAGTGCTGGTATGGCTGGGAAAATTCCAGCAGATGCGCTTAGTATGGCGAGCTACCTGGTGAATAGATCCCCATCGACTGCGATTGGATATCAGACTCCCAAAGAAGTATGGTCAGGTAATGTTGCTGATGATTCTAATTTTAGAATGTTTAGTTGCCTGTGTTATTATCGAGTAAGTGATGGTAAGCTCGATGTGGAGGCAAGGTGCATATTCCATGGTTATGCACAAGGTGAGTGTGGCGATCAGTTGTGGTGCCCGATAGATTCACCTGTTTGCAGCAGAGAAGTTACCTTTGACGAGTCTCCAGTACTTCTAGCTAGGAGTGTTTGTGGCAGTGTTTATACGGATCTGGACGGTGTTCAGCTTGAGGTGGAGTTGCAACCAGAAACTCCTGAGGTAGCGGATACTAGCGAAGTAATCGACACAGATGGTGCTTGTAGCGAGGTGGAGTCTATACAGCCAACAGTTGCTGTAATTGCTAATATTGACAAGGTACATGTTCAATCTCCTGACAGATATGGATGCAACGAAGGTTTTGCTTTATCTGTGATTATGGAGCTTGTGTCAGATAGTCCTTGTGGAGTAGTTAAAGGTGCATGTTCAGTTGGTGTTCTGATGAGGTCCTCGGTTATGGCGAAGTTCAAGCGGGGCTTGGACTTGGATGATTTCTGTGACGGTTGAGCCCAAGAGGGCTGTGGGAGAGTAGCAGGAAAGAATGAATCCACTGAAGCGATTGTGACTTGGCTCAAATGTCGAGCCAAGGTGGAGATTGTTAAAAACATGTCTCGAATTTGAGTCCCGAATGAAACTCGGGAGTTAGGCACATTGGCATTGACTCGGGAGTTAGGCACAAGTTGGCATTGACTCGGGAGTTAAGAGTTTGGCAAGTTTGGCAAGTATGAAAGACAAGAGTTTGGCAAGTTTGGCACCTCTTTCTTTTGACTTGGAAATTAGGCATAAGTTGGGCACAATTTGGCATGCTTCCTCCTTCCATATGGCTATATAAGGAGAAGAAGATGCAATTGAAGAAGTGCGCCGAAACCAAGTCATTCGGTGGCCGAGAGAAGAGAGAGTTCTTCTCGTGAGGGTTTTGCTCGTTGTAATTACATCTGGGTGTTTTAGCCAGATAAATTCTCGTGAGTAGAATTTATATAATTCCTTGAGTGAGGTTACACTAGGAATTGTGAGGGGTTAAACACTGTGTGAGTTTGAGGTGTAATTGGGGGTTGGGAAACACCGAGAGTGTTTGAATGCTCGAGTGATTGATCTCGTTGTATCGCTTGTTTTCTATAGTGGATTCTGTGCTGCTCTCCCCGTGGACGTAGGTTCCGACATTCGGACCGAACCACGTAAATCTCGTGTCCTTTGTTATTATTTCGTTTTATTTCTCTGTCGACTTTGCAAACGCTCGTCGATCCGATTCCGCTGCGACACCGATCAAGGTGTCCTATTTCACAACAAAATGAAAGTTCAATATTGCCTCGAAAAGTCCCAGATTTCTCTTTTGGTGATTGCCCGATTCCATATAGAATGAACTTGATACTTAAATTCCAAATGCAGTTCGAGGAGAGCCAGAGGACATTCGATAAGTTGATAGATTCCGCTTATTCACGTACAAAATATTAGAGCATCTCATTGTGATATGATCATTTCACTTAAATTTAGGACTGAATTGGCACAAATGTAAAAAGTTTGGTATTGAATTGACAAAAAAAAAATTTAGGACTTAATTGGCAAAAATACAATAAGTTTAGCCGTTTAGGATTATTTTCACAAATTTTTAGGCACACATTGCTTTGCAAAATAAAAAAAGAAACAACAGAAAATTAATAATGTAACTGCACAATCCAAATTATTCAGTGTGAAAGGAATATGTAAGCTTAGATGCATAATACTATAATTTTCATAAATTGAACTTAAAAAATCCCAAATCTATCGTATGGTAGCTGATTTAATCTGGAACCTTTTAATTGTGTCAATAGTCCTAAGTCTTTCGACTATTTGTGAATTTAGTCCTAAACTTTTCAATTATGCCAATTTAATCCTAAATCTTTGAATGATTTGACAATTTAGTCTTATACATTTTGACAATTTGCCAATGTAGTCCTTTCGATTAATTTTGGGTGGAAATCACTAACGTAAATGGCATACCGGCTATCCAACGAGGTACGGCCGACAATTGATGTGAACAATTTTAAGAAATTAGTTTTATATTATTTGTGTTTTTTTTTTGGTAAGGTAAATATGTATTGAAACTTTCCAAATGGCTAGATACAAAAGAGAATCAGGCACAAAAACCATGAACCAACAATGGCACCGAAGATGCCTAATGAGGGTTCAACGGCGCTTCGGTTGTAAGATGCAAGCAAAATAGAGAAAACGAGCCCAACAAGGGGAAGAGTCAGCTAGAAGAGGGTAAAGATGGGCTGAACAAGCGGCCAACAAAAAGAAAAAGAAAAAACACATCCAAATAACAGCCGAAACTTTCAACTAAACAAAGTAAACAAGTTACATTCTACACAACGAGCAGCAAAAGACCGACCCATCAGCAAGTAGATCGGCTCCAACACGATGGGGAAGACACACCGACAACTCCCTGGCAAGCAACCAACAACCGAATGGTCCCTACGGATCTCAGCCGGTAGCACACCACTTCCAAGCCAAAAACTAACCCAGCAACTCACGAACAAAAGGGAACCAGCCATGTAAACATCCCATAACAGAACAGGAAAATAAAAAAACAAGGCTAACAACATAAGGATAGACATGCAAGAAAGAGAAGAAAGACACTAGGAGGCGCCAGGACGGTCTTTAAATATGGATGGGGACAGCTGTTGACACCTGATTTTTGACCATTTATTATTGTGATTTTTATTTTTTAAAATTAATTAAAAATATCAAAAAGGGGTCATAAAATCACAAAATCAGCTTTGGAAGCCTTGGCCTAGCCTCGGGGACCAATTTTGAACAAAAAATATTTTTTGGCATTTTATAATATTTTTCGAATTTATTTAATTATAAAAATACCCCAAAAAAATCAGAAAAATACCATTCGTGGTCAGAAAATTACAAAAAATATTCAATAATTTCGTTTTAATGCTTAACCTAATTAAAAATGGGTATTGAACCGTTCGTGCACTGAAGGATAGTGATTGAATCCAAAATAAAAGGAGAGTTGGATCCCTAAAAGCCAAATGGAATGGAATCACCGAAAGGGAGAGAGCGGCGCCATTGCTTGCAAAAAGAAAGGAAATGGGATGGGGACAAAAGAGAGTGGGATTATAAAAAAAAAAAAAAAGGGAGAGAGAAGAGGACCACAACAGGACACCACGGTATGACTCCATCCATTTTTTTATTTTTTGCTGAGTCATCAAAAGGGGCTTTGAGGGAGACAGTTTTTTTGAGGGAGCCCGACGAACCCATGCACGCCGGTTCTTCCTCCCTCCTCCGCCGAACGTTCCTTCGGCTCGCACCCTCTTTTTTTTAGCCACCTCTGCCCCCAGTCGCCGTTTGCCACCTCCGACTACCCTCCTCAGCCGTCGCATCTCCGCCGCCATCGGTCGTCAATGAGCCATCGGATAACGCCGAAAGACCTCGACGTCCAGCCTCCTCTGTTTCGGTTTCAGTGCGCTGCTTGCACCTTGCCGGCCAGCGACGCCGCCCCCGACCATCACCCACCACCTCGCCGTCCTCCTTCCGACCCACAGGCCCAACTCAAACCGTCGTTAGTCGCTGTGAACCACCCCGGAATCACGAGGTAGCTCGAGAGGCCGTCATGCTCTGTTTTGGCTTTCAGGCTCCTCCGCCGCAGATCCGCTATATCCAGCCCAGCATCTCCACAGCTCCACCACAGCCATCACCAGACCCCACTCCATCCTGCCGCTGTCTCAGTTTTACCACCGCCTTGGGTGGTCTGGGCTCAGCTTCCTTTCCGAGTCGTTGATCTTCGTCCGTCGCCAATCCTGGATTCGGCTTCCGCGTCGCCTATTCCGGTCTTAGTGGCCGGAGCTTGCGGGTTGTTTCTTCTGTCGGGACCAACTCTACCGCTGTCGCATAGTCGCTGCTGCGGCTGGTCCTCGCCCAATCTGCTTTGACCCGTTGTCGCGAGTGGTTGTCCCAAGCCGTCGCTGAGTCGCTCCCCCAAAATTGCCGAGACGTTACTGACAGTCTCGTGCAAAGGCTGAGTCAAAGAACAAAGCTCTCAAATCTCGCAAGCCATACTTGCATGAATCTCGACATTTGCATGCACAGAGAAGAGGAGGATGGTGGCAGAAGGAGAGAAGGGGAGCAGATCTTGATGGCTATGACGAAGCACGCCAAACTTGTGGAGGAGCGAAGACCACAGTCCGACGAGATGGCGGTATGACGACAAGTGCAACCCGTGCGGGCGGATCGCTCTGACAGGCTCACCTCGTTATTTCGGTGTTCGTTGTCGTTCTTGGTGAACCATTGAGCGATAGTCCGATTAAGGATTTTGGAGCTCGCATAACCATACATACACCCCTCGTCCGGCGACCACCATCTGGCGGCAGGACTTGCACCAATGCAACTGCGGAGGACGACCAAGAGAGCTTGGTTTTGAAGCTCGTTGGTATCAGAGCGACCTTGAATTTCTTTGTTTTTGCAGGCGGACGCCTCTGCTTCGGGCCAAGAACTTCGGTGTTGCTCTGATGATTGTACCTTCGCATCACCAAGAGCCTCTAATGAGTAACAGAGTCCGGTTCTCCTCTTTTAACTTTTCTGTGGAGTGTTGAACTTGTAGGTTTCAAACCCAGCTAAGCAATCCAGGAAGGTTAGCCGTGGATGTCCATGCCAAGAAGCCAACTGGGAATCGATTACCCATCATCGTACACCATCGTCAAACCCTCATATATCCACCACACCCCTTGCAAAAGGGAAATCATCGAACCCATCCTGAACTCGAAAACTCTCTTCGAGCTCGAGAGCTCGCTTTCTGGCGAAACCGAACCTGTTGAAGCGTAGGAGTCAAGAATCGCCATGGAAACTTGAGAAGGCTGAGGACTGCCGATCACTCTTGGGACCTCTACCGGAGATATCAAAGTCGTCGATCCTCCATTCCAACCTCCTGAAGATCAGAGGAAGCTCGAAGACTCGACGGATTATCCCGCAAACTCAAAAAAAAAACAGCTTGTCAACGGCATGACGGACATCGCCAAATTGCAGTCCATGGTTAGAGGCCATTCTGGTAAGCTTCCCGATCTTCATTAATAGTTGTTGCGTGCTCGGAGTTGGAAAGCCGAGGAAGAAAACGAACAAAAATCAGCGGTCAAGGTATTTAATGCATGCGGGCGTGAATGGGTATTTCGGTAGGTTTCTGTGTTGTTGCGTGGAGAAGACGATGCAAACTGATCCAAGAAATAATAAAAAAAATGATGAAAAGCTGAGGGCATCTAAAAGGGGAGGGGGCACGGCGTTTTGGTGTTATGCATATGGGTTTATTCCAAGATTGGGCCAGCTAATGAATTTTTTTTGTTTTGGGCCTCTAATGGAAAGAATTGAAATAAATTGGGTTATGTCTAAGTTTAAGTCAATTTGGCCTTTGTAAAGGAATGGACTTTTGGCTGGCATGTAGTTATTAAAGGGGTTGGGTTTAGGGGCCCAAATCAGATTACCATTTTCGAAATAAAAAAATAAAAAAATAAAATAAAATATATATATATATATATATATATATATATATAACTTCAAAAATTTAATAAAATAATAAAAAATCATAAAAAATTCAGAAAATTCAGAAAAAAATTCTAAAAAAATTCCAGAAAATAGGAAATGGCCACATTCAACTGGCCATGACCTGTCCCGGGTCTTTCGACCCTCGATCTTTTCCGAAATGACGGTTTTGCCCTTCCGGCAAACCGTCTTCCAAAAAAATTCTAAAAAATTCAGGAAATTCCCAAAAAATAGGAAATGGCCACAAACAACTGGCCAAGTCTCATTCCGGGTGTTTTGAACCCCGACCCTTCTTAAAATGACAATTTCGCCCTTTGGGCGAATTGTCTTCCAAAAATTGAAGAAAAATCAAGAAATTTCAAAAAATTCCCAAAAATGGGAAATGGCCACAATCAACTGGTCATGGAATATTTTGGGTAATTCGGTATCCAAGTCTTCCAAAAATTGACGATTTTGCCCTTCGGGCTAATCGCCTCCAAATCTTCCCATTTTACCCCTGGTCCGAAGTCACACCTTCCTTAAGCCTTTATGGTTATATTAGGAAGTCATTAATCTGAATTGATGTGCATTGAAGTGATTTATTTATGTACTTGATTGCGTTTTCATTTAAATTGATTGTGATTGATAGGAATAGTCGTCCAATCTGCATGAAAACCCTGAATCAAACCTACCTCACCCAAACTTGCGCCTGCATGAACTCCTAGCTAGGAAAATCACTCGCGTTAGGTACCGAAAGGGCGTTGGTAATGACACCGACGTAACCAAGTCCCCGAACCCAAAATCTCTGGTTCCGCAGAACTGATCGACCTCTCCCAATTGGTCAGTAAGGTTTCCGGTCTACCCTCCAATAAAGACCGGTGGCGACTCCAAATGCATGCACAAGTTGCACATGCCACCACGACCACACTGAAGGTCGAAAGCGATCGACTCTTATCGTCGAATCCCTTTGCAAAAATACTCCCGCCGCGATTTGGTATGGGCCTGGGAGGACCCGCGCCGATCCAAGACCCGCGATCGGTAATCCATTAGCCGCGTCCGCTTCCGGACGGGTCGCGACAGCTGGCGACTCCGCTGGGGACCTTTGTTCTAGAACCTATGGTTCTAGACCTCAAGTGGACTTAGGCCGTAATTAAAACGCTGAGTGATTTTTCTAACCCTGCAGGCGCTCTTGAAGGTGAGGTAAGTCCGCTTATGATAGGTGTTATATGTTTTTGCAGATTGGAGTAATAAGGGGGGTAGTCTGTGATTAACTTTGTTTTATGCAGGTTGGGCGTAGGAATGTATGTTGTGTGGATGATTTGAAGTGCTGATTGATAAACTGTTGTGCATGACTTGCATTGTGATGATCACGACACATGGACATACACAACCGCGCCTAAAACCCCTGGCGCCGCCTTTAGGAACACAATAGAAGGAATTGAAAATGGAATCTCCGTGAGGAAAAACACGAGGTAATCCACTTTTCAATTCCGCTCGCTTCGAACTATGGATCGAGTCCCAATGCAACGATAGCTGTGCAATGGAATCGGCTCTTTCTAGAACTCGAGGTGGGAACCTTAACCTTAGGTGCCAAACCCTCTGATTTTTAGAAGTTTACCATCACTTGTCTCATGCGCATGTCTTTGGGCGGTTGGTACACCTAAAACCGCACATAAGTCGACGAGTTTGGTTGGTAAGACTCTCTATCCCTCAAATCTATTAAAGTTCATATAAATATAGGCATTTCATTCATTGCATTCTGGTGATTAGATTAAATGCCATTTCAAGGATAGATATGTGTGTTTTTCCCAAACGTCCTTGATAGAAGACAAGGAGGATGATATCCCATGGCGAACACCGAGTGAGCAACAAAGGAGCCTACTATGGACATTATTGAGATATCGTCCAATGAAGATGACGAGTTGGGGCAAGTGATCCGGAAGTCACAGATCGAGCTTGGGGCATCCTTGAACGTTAGGATCACATTCCTTTGTTTTATTTTCCATTACTAATCCTCTTGTATAGGGTTTATTTTTATCGAAGTTTTCTCTATCTCACCCCTTAGAGTGATTGTATTAGGGATCTATTGGTGTATACATCCAGATAGAGCTTGGTTGTATTTCTTTTGACGGGTCATGGGAATGTGATAGTGGCATTTTCTCTAATCATCCGAATACTCCCAAGTCAAGTTTATAATTCCTTTAGAGGAAATTAAAATTGGAAGTCTTGCACGACCTTTTGGTCGTATAGGGTAATCCAACCCCAATTTCGCTAGAAGGAATTATACACTTGAATCGGTTCATGCATGTGTTACGCCACTGGTAATCCACGATAATTGATCAAGAGTACCGGCATTGTTTCGAATTTAATGACGAGATAGATGTCCAAATTGCCCTCGTTCTTAACAAAACGGCTTTGATTTGGATGCCGTATCTTCAATTAAATTTAAAACGCGTCGTTAGTCAAAAGCGATTATCGTGAATTACATTCCTTTCAATAGTATGCTTTCCTTCGAGGAATATTGATAAAAACTTTTCGCACAAGATTATCCTTGTAAAAGTTTTTTGTCTTTATTAATCACGAGCAAGCATAAGATTGAAAGGGATTTATGCTTTCTGTTTCAAATTATTCCTTCTGATTCGGTCGTTTCATTTGCAGGTAAAAAATAGGTAATAGAGAGAAATCTTTTCCTGGATAAGTCTGAGGCTATTCTTTCATCTGATCATGAGCGAGTTAGAAAATCAGAACACATCTACTCGACTTATTATGGATCAGCTCATCCAAGTCTAAGATGTCCGGATGCTCGAAGAAATGGATCATATAAAAGCTAAAACAAACACGGGGGCTTTCATTCATTCTTGCCCAAACCAGATCATACAATGCATTGGGGTGGAAAAGTAAAGCAGAAGTGAGCCCTAATCAACGACACAAAGGAGCCCAGCTGGCCCTCCAGGTTATGGATGCTTTGTTTATACGCACCACTCCGCGTATCATGGTCCGCAAGCCTGAGGTGAAGGCGTTTGCGTTCATCATTGACTGCAACAACCTGAGTCTCGTGATCTTCGGCGACTGCTTCCAAGTCCCGAACAAGTCCATTCTCACGAGTTATATCCTCATTTATGCCGTTGAGCCTTTCTTCCAGCCATTCGCTTCGGTTCCTTAGCAGGGCGTTACGTCGATCGCGCTCATAGGTAGCCAGAGATAGGGCTAAGTCCTCCACCAGATTCCTCCTCTCGCGTAGCAATGTCGAAACCCGCTCTTTGGCGAACTCAACAGCCTTTTTGTGACTATCGGTCAGGTAGTCAGCCAACGCTAGGCGGTCGAACTGATCCTCATAACGGGCTCGCAGGACACGAGCCACGGTAAGTCCCCGGTGAGCAGCGCGGTAGACCTCCAAAGAGTTTGTAAAGAGCGTTGGAAAAATTCTGTATTCCCTCCCCAGCGCAGTACCCTCGAGGGAGGTGATGTCCAGGTCCCCGAACATGACTCGGATTTCATCCTCGGTTTCGGGATGATCAGCTATGTGAGCGTAGCCTCAACCCAAGAGGTTATAGAACTCTTCCCATCGAGCCAAAGTTTCAGCTGGGAAAGTGGGAACACGGGAAGAGGCCATTTTTGACGGAGAGGTGTGTAATGGAGCGATTTGAAGATGGAAGCAAATTATATGAGAGCGTTAATCCCCCAAACACCAACTCCGCATTTTATAGCGTCTCGAGAGTGGAGAAAAGTTGCAGCAATAATGCTTGTGGAGCCGGGTTAATTAAAGTAAAGCGAGGGCTGCTCCTCCTGTGAATCATCAGACATGTCCTGGTCCGCAATTTCAGGCCTGACAAATTCGGTCTCGCCATTATTAAAGCTGGAAGGGAGGCGAGCGCAACTATCGAAGAAGCCGCGAAAGGATTGTGTTGTTCCATCACGCATAAAGCTGGGCGGCGAGTGAGTAGCTCTGCCACTTAAAAAGAGAAGACAGTGCTGAACAGGCATGACTATCGAGGAAAAGTGAAAGGCGAGCGCTACTATCGAAGAAGCCGCGGAAGGATTTGGTTACCCCTTCGTGTTGGAAAGCTGAACAAGAGGCAAACAGTTCCGTCGTTTCAAAAACAGAACGCTGAACAGACCTAGCTTTCGAGGAAAAGGAGGCAACAAATCGAAAGAGCGAGTATACAAAAGAGAACAGAGAACCCCGAGTGACGAGTTCGTTGAAAGACCTCAAATTCTCTAGAATCAAATTCGACATCAAAGCCATGGAACTCAACATTGCCCGTGATGAACATCAAGATCGCAGTGGTGACGACGGCAGTGGCCACGACGCTCAACCCCGGAAAAGAAAAAGTCGCCAGCGCTACGCTCGGAAAGAAATCCAAGAGCTTGAAGCTTTCTTTGATGAATGCCCTTGCCCAGGCGAGGAACAAAAGATTGAATTGGGCCGGAAGCTGGGAATGAATCCTATGAGAATACATTTTTGGTTTCAGAATAGACGTTTCAGACTAGGTGTCCAACACAGGCGTAAGGAGATCACGGCCCTAAAAGAGCAGAACCAAAACCTTCAAATGGAAAACATGTGGTATGAGAAAATCCTCAGTACTATTACCTGCCCTGACTGCGGTGGCCCTACCACCCTCAGTAAATTGTTCCCCGGTAAGCCTTCTACGAAGATGGAAGGTGCTCATTTATCCCCCTGCTCCCTTGAGCCATCTCCGGTACAATCAGATCCTGCTAATGGCGCGCATGAGCAGATCGATCCTACAGAAATTATACCAGTGTCTCCGGTAAGATCAGATACGTGTCGTTATGATCGGAGTCACCTCATCGAAGCCCATGAATCTCCTCCACAACAGCTTCCGGTAAGATCAGATACGGTTCAAGAGGAGTTAGAGGTTAGTCGGCAGGCTATCAACGCCACCCTGGACGACGAAAAGAAGAAATTTACTTGGCCCCCGGAGCTTCATCTCAAGTTCTTGGACGCAGTTCGACAGATAGGACTCGACTTCATAGGTCCGACAAGCATACTTAGGGTCATGAACGTACCGGGACTTACCAAGCAATTAGTCGCGAATCACCTTGGTTGCTACAGAAGGGCGTTAGGACAGCGTTATGCGGAACTAAATCCGAGCAACAGATTCGGCTGCGAACCCAGCGCCCTTATGACAAATGAGGCCCGGTCGAATCTGGACGACTATTGGGGATTTGATCAAGATATCCTCGCGAGTCATTTCAATATTCCTCAAGAACACGCATCACAAGTGCAACGAGTAAGCACTCCTCCGTCCGAGCAGCAGCTAGTCAGTGTTCATCCTGTCGCAGATCAGCCCACCACGCCCAGTGCTCAAGGGTTTACCCAATCAGAGCATGTGGCTTTAGATGATCTAATGGGAGAATGCTTGGAGCATTCTTATTTCCCTAATCCCCAAGTGGGAGATGCTTGTGGTAGTCAATCGATCAAATCTCCTCTTATAATCCCAGACAAAGATGGAGGTTCCAGTTCGAAGAACCCGTCGGGCGATGCAGCTCAACCTACACATCAATCGTTCGAGGGGTCGGGTGATTTCTTCGATGAAGGACTTGATACCTGGTTCGATCAGTTGGAAGCTATTAAAGGTTGGCAACCATGATCTGCAGTTGGTAATGGCACACCTAAGCTGAGGCCAGATTGGTTAGTCATTAGACATGCCCAAAGAAAGAAGGGGATGTACGCGAGAAGGATGTATCTCCTATTGTAAAGTTCTCATTGATGCACGCGTTTGTTTCTTCAATAGCTAGAGTTGATTTTGCATAATGTTTTTCGCAAACGTCATCTCGTGTGTATACGGTAATTCCTTGTTATTAAGTTCAAGGTAAAATCAGCCCCGACGCGTGAAGGCAGAATTGATAGCATGAGTTACTAGCAGAATGGGATCGAGCTCGAAAGTGAAAGATTACTAGCGGCTCCAAACGCAATGACCGCAAAATCAGGGGCAATCTTTAAGTTTCGAGCAACTACAAATCTATTTCTCACGAGGCATTCAAGTCAATCAAATATAAAGCGTCGGGCTGTGAGAATGATGCGTAGTCAATCTGTTGACACAGGCGAAAAAGGAGTCGCGTAGATCCGAAAGCAAAAACCTTTCTTGGCTAGTCAACAATGCAGAATGAAAGAGCATATATAAACAAACTAGCATTTATTTCATTCAGCAGGAAGGTTTACAAGAGGATCACTGAGGGGGAGCAGTAAACCCAAAATGAGTTCTGACAAGCATCACAAAAAAGCTTAACTGACTCTCCATGCTATCCATGCCTTGCTTACAACCCACACTCCGGGAATCGAGGTCTACAAGCTTGAAGAAAAGGAGACGACATTTCTCCTTAAGTTCGTTCACCTTAGTGTCATAGTACTCGAACTCAAGCTCTAAGTCATGAGCCAGCACCCTCCCGCGAGCTATATCCATGCTCAGGTCTTCAAGCCTTTCCTCCAACCAGGCACACTGGAACCTCAGCACGAAGTTGTGCTGGTCTTGCTCAAAGGCGGTGTCAAAAAGAGCCAGACGCTCCACCAAGTTGTCCCTCTCACGGACCAGCATCGAAACCTGGGCGTGGGCGTATTCAACAGCCCTTTTATGGTTATCGGCCGTCAGCATGGCCAACATCAGGGACTCAGCTCGGTCCTGATAACGGGCTCGCACGATACCAGCCAAAGTGACCTCCCGGCTAGCAACTTCATAAGCCTGCAGGAAATTGTTGAAGAGAGTTGGGAAGATCACAAACTCCCTTTGCAGTTTCGTACCTTCAATACACACAGTATCCAGGGCCGGAATCAGAGTACGAACTTCAACCGCATCTTCAGGATGATTGTTTATGTAGCCATAACCTCTACCCAAGAGATGGTAAAATCTCTCCCATTGGGTCGAAGTTTCAGCTAAGGCAGCAGGCACAGAGGAGGAATCCATATGCGATGGAATGACGGAGAGGAGAGTGAGAATGTGAAGAGTGTTTGGGAGGCTGAGTCTGATAAGGCTAAAGTGTTAATCTTCTTGACATCAATCTATCACCTTATAAATGCTCGAGTAAACAGGGAGAAGTGGTAATAATATTTTATGTGCAGTAGAGCCAAGCGGGTTTCGTTAATGCATCCCCGATGAGTCACGAATCCACCACCGTCCTGTGATCTCGGGTTTTACGAAACATAATGGCGCCGAAAGGTGGGCAGGATTGTTACTCTAGAGACTGGGCCAGGGGGACAAGCGTGGTGCTCGACAAAGAGAAATCAACGCAAGAGATCTTCAGGCTCCGTTCACGTAGAAAGGAGCAAAAAAAGGACAAAGTGGGAATTACGAAGCCTTGAGAAGAGCGCTCGTCAGGTAGCCATCACAAAAGGACGAAGTGGGAATCTCGAAACATTGAGAAGAGCGCTCGTCGGGTAGCCATCACCTTTGATCGAAGAACGGTGATCCGGCTCCTTTAACCTCTCAGAATTTGCAGAGAAAGTGAAGATCCAAGGAGGAACAAAGAAAGCTGAGTTAACGGAAAATCAAACAGTGATATTCCGGTCAAAATGTTCAAGGGATTCTGTCATTTACTGGAAGCGCCAGACTTGGAGGTCTCCGAGCTTGAGCTGCAGGAAGAGTTTGAAGATCTCAGGACCGAACCTGACACGAGGGCCATGGAGACCGATCCTTCTAATGATGAAACCCGCGGCTTGGTTAACGAGAACAGTACCCGCGACGGTGATCAGCGTCAGAAAGGGGAATATCTCCAACGCAACACTTCAGGTCAAGTCCATAAACTCGAATTGTTTTTCAGGGAATACCCCTATCCGGACATGGAACAGAAAATCAAAATGGGCCAGGAGATAGGGTGGGAGCCTCGGAAGGTCAAGTGCTGGTTTGAAAACAAACGAACCCGGCTGAAGCAGCAACGCGATCGGCACGAGTTAGCGATTGTAAGGGAGGAAAATGAAAAGCTTCGAATAAAAAACATTCAGTACAAAAAAGCTCTAAGCATCGCTATTTGCCTTGAGTGCGGTAACCCTGTTCCCACGGACGGAGTATTCACTGAAGAGCCAGATCTGGGGGTTTATAATGCTCATTTGTTGCAACGCCCTTCGCAACATCTTTCGGAACAGGCGGGTACCGCCGAGGATCTACAAGAGGAAACTAGTGCTATAAGGTCAAAGTCGACGCCCATTGTGGAAGGGAACATGCGTCATGACAAGTCGGGTCCGCTCAATGATGAACTCACCATCATGACCAGCCGATTTGAGACCACTAAATCCCCTCCAGAGCAACCTCCAACACGACCAGATTCCGAGAAGAGTAACCGCCAAGTTGCTGACACCACTTCGGCAAGCAAGAAAATAAGATTTCGTTGGACCCCGGAGTTTCATAGCAAATTTGTTGATGCAGTTCAACAGTTGGGGATCAGTTTTGCTTGCCCATTGCGCATACTCGAAATCATGAACGTGCCGGGACTGACTAAAAATATGGTCAAGAATCACCTTTGGCGCTACAAGAAACTACTGAGAGATGGACGAGCGTCGCTAGACCAAGATAGAGGCGGTTCAACACGACCAGATTCCACGAAGAGTAGCCGCCGAGTTGCCAACCCTACTTCGGCTAGCAAGAAAACAAGGTTTTATTGGACCTCGGAGCTTCATAGCAAATTTGTTGATGCAGTTCAACAGTTAGGGATCAGTTTGGCTCGCCCATCGCGCATACTCAAGATCATGAACATGCCGGAATTGGATAGAAATAAAGTCAGGAACCACCTTTGGTGCTACAAAAGACTACTGAGAGATGGACGAGTGGCGCTAGACCAAGATAGAGGCAGTTCAAGTTTAAACGATGAGCATGGCTGTGATCGCAATCCTCATGAAGCAGGAAGCATCCAATCACCTCTTAACACCGATGGGACTGACAATTACACGGTCGATTGTTCAGGCATCAATCAGAGTACTCCCCTGGGTTATCCTAGTACTCCTCAGGAGTATGTACCGCAATTTCAGCAAATCGGGACTCCCCAGTCTGAGCACCGACTGGCCGTTAATACTAGTCCTACAGCGGATCTAACATTGGCAGGAGATGCACGTACAATCTTGCGAGACGATTACGGAGATTCCGGCTCGAAGAATCAGGTGGTCCATGACGAAAATGGAGAAAAGATTCCTTCTCCAGTAGTCGACAATACTCAACCTGAGTGTCAGTCGCTCGATGGTTCAGACGATCTCCTTGAAAACATCTATTCTTGGTTCGATCGGCTGAATTCCCCCCTGAGTTACCCTGGTACTCCCCAAGAGTATGTACAACAATTTCAGCAGGTATGGACTCCCCAATTTGAGCACCAACCGATCGTTAGTGTTATTCCTACGGCGAATCCAGCATTGGGTACAAACCTACTGGACAACGATGAAAATACCAACTCGAGAAGTGAGGTTGTTCATGTCGAAAGTAGTGTGAGGAACCCATCGCCAACGGTTGAGGATGCCCGACTTGGGCGTCAATGGCTTGAAATTTCAAGTGAGTCCCTCAGTGAGCAACTCGGCGTGTGGATCACGCATAAACCGAGGAACCAGGTTGTTCATGCCGAAAATGGGAGAAGTCCGTCACCAGCAATTAAGGATGCTCAACTTGAACGACTCGAGCGGTCGGACGATCTCATGAATGAGCAACTCAGCCTATGGGTCAAGCATTTTGGAACAAGTGCATCTTCGCAGTCGTGACCGGTACCGGCGACCGGACATCTGGTTCGAAGCTCGTGTGCTAAATCATTAGAAGGCTCAGGAGAGTGAGAGGTGAATACGTCGAATGAATGTGTTACGGATCTCGTTGTAAAGTTCCCGCGGGAACATTTTAATTAACGCTGAAAACTAACCGCTCTGAGTGTCAACATTACCCTTTGAACGTCTTCGAGCCAAGGGCCATGGATTAATCACTTAATCCGTGGAGCAAATTCCATGAACGATGACTATCACCCGCGGAGCATAATGGGATCTACCCCGTTCAGCACGAAATACGTTTGGTCACGAAGCCTCCCATTTGGTAAAACGATGTATCGTTCCTAAACGATCTTCAACCGAATACCAAAGTAATGTCTCATTTCTTTCCCTTCTCAGGTGATAAACGTGGATAAATCACTCAAGGAGCCATATGTTCAAATAACAAAACAGACGTTGCCCAACCAGGGGCAGCTGAACCATTGATATTGCAAATATTCCAAGCATGGATAAGCGGATTTGATAGACGTGGTTCATATCAATACGCGACGTCAGAACGGGATGAGAACCAAGAGTAAAGTTGTATCGTCCCAATTTGTCTTCAATTTGGGAATATGAGTTAACACTTGTTATTTATCCTTGATAGGGACTCACCATCAAGGAGGACAGATTTTCACAACCTGTGTGCACTCGTAGGGGCACACGACCAAGGGTAAGATGTATCGTTCTAATTTTTTGAAAAATGCGTGAACGTACAATAACATGTTTCTTCCATATTTTCAGGGATCTCCAGCCGCGGGGGACAGGTAAGTATCTCTTTCCCCGATCCATTGAAGATGTTGAATAAAAACTGAGAAGAAAAGAAAAGCTTTCAGAATCTAATGTCTAGAAAAGACATAGAATTCAAAATTCATTGGCTTTCGTTTTTTTTAAAACAGGAGGTTGTCTGAACATGAATAAGAACATGCATGGTGCATCATAAAATCCCCTTGACAGGTAAAATTTTTGGAGAAAATGAAAGAGATTTTTTCCAATCAAAAGTTCAAAACTTTCAAAAGGACGTTTTCTCAAAAGACAAGAGGCAAAGCCTAGTCCAAACACGTCCTACACACACTGGAGAGAAGTGGAGCGGATTAGATAGCAAAATCTGGACCTATGGAAGTAGGGATTATTCGCAACAATTACATGGATTGGGATGACAGAGGCATTCGTTTCATATCCCCAAATACTACAGGTGACCATTGACAACCCCTTCGAACGACGGTTTTCATTCTCAACCCTGTCAAGAACCACCCCACATTGGGGCAAAATGGAGGTGAGTCCAGCAACATCAGGAGAAAATGGTTAGAAATTTTCTTGCTCGGACTAACATCAATCTTTGTGTGTTGTTTATATGGTAATCCAAATGCCATAGGATGATGAGAAGCATTCATTTCTCTATCCCACACACCATATCCTTTGCATAGCCAAGTTGAGCCTGCAAATTCATTTCATAAACCCATTGGTGATCATTGCAAGTTCCAAAACAAAGGCAAATCACTTCAGGAACGGAGAAGTTCAAGACTTAGGGTTTACGAAGAAACTACTAAGTTGATACTCAAGCGTGCTAAGAGCCAAGTCATATATCTAGCACAATTGCCAAGCATCCCACTTGCGACAAGGGATTAAAGAAATCCCAAGCATCAAGAAAAAGCAAAGTGCCTGGTAAAAGCGAGGCAGATGCTCGGGTAAACAATTTGATCGATCCCTGAAGAAACCTGGTAGGGAAAAGAAGAGGGAAGAACCCCTAATGGAGTCAGATCAAGAAGACCGCTCCCCAAATGATGTCAGTCGTGGAGCAAAAACACAGAAAGAGTTGTCAACCTCTTAATACCACAAGAGACGCTCTCTAAAGAGTTTGTGCACACCTCAAAAGCGGTTGCACGCCTCAAAAATTGAAGATGCAGAATGGAAAAGACAGGTGACAAGTTTGCAATGATCACCAAGGTCAATCCCCTCATAAATTCTGGGCCAAAAACAAGCCTTTTTTTTGGTCCCCAATCCTACCAATGTTACAACCCTGAAACAGTCTTCTCTGACTAAGGCACTTGGGTTAACATATAGCTTAGCTCGAAGAGGTACGAGCAAGACTATTTCTTTCTCATTTTGCAGGGTTCTTGACTTGTAAACCCGGAGCAGATGGTGAAGAGTTTCATTCAATGGCCTCGACTCCAAAGCGGGTCCCCCTTGAAAACCAATATCTAAGCCCAACATTACGGTCCCGTGGAAGACCTCCCGACCGATCAAAATGTACGCGCTGCGAATGAGCCTAAAACCTAGGCACAGGTTAGTAGGGAATTGAGTGCATCCCCTATAAAAACCACTATCTCAAAACAGGTGAGAAGACCTCATCGTCGAGAAATATTCCAATAGATGTTTTGAACAAACTCTTTTCGGAAATTTTCAAATTGTTTGATCCAGGTTTGCCGCACAAGGAATTTGTGATCACATCTGTGTGTTGCAAGAATGCTTTGGATAACCTCCAGCATCAAAATAAACATTTCACAATTAAAACTTAAGTCATACGGTTTTTGTCAAATGGATAGCCGTGGTCTTCCCAAAGATCACTAACGTTTTCTTGGTGAAGAAAAATCTTTCAGGCTCAAACTTCCGCAGGATACTTGGAGAACCCAGCTCCCAGAATGTCGCCTCAACAGACTCAAGTGAAGTTTTGTCAAAATAAAATCTTTCACTGCTTCAAAAACTGAATTCCCGACAAACTTCGGGATCTCTAAAAAAAAGAGGGGAAGAAAAACCCTTTTAAATCAAACAGTCTCATCGGACGTGGAGAACCCTCGTCATGAGACCCCTTTTCAAATATCAAACAGTCTCATCGGACGTGGAGAACCCTCGTCATGAGACCCATTTTCAAAGAAAAACAAAGGTAGATACCGCCTGAAGGGTCAACTCAAGGTAGAAACCGCCTAAAGGGTCAAACAAAGGTAGAAACCGCCTAAAGGGTCAAAACAAAGGTAGATACCGCCTGAAGGGTCAACTCAAGGTAGAAACCGCCTAAAGGGTCAAACAAAGGTAGAAACCGCCTAAAGGGTCAAAACAAAGGTAGATACCGCCTGAAGGGTCAACTCAAGGTAGAAACCGCCTAAAGGGTCAAAACAAAGGTAGATACCGCCTGAAGGGTCAACTCAAGGTAGAAACCGCCTGAAGGATCAACACAAGGTAGAAACCGCCTGAAGGGTCAACTCAAGGTAGAAACCGCCTGAAGGGTCAAATTAATGGTAGATACCGCTATAAGGGTCTACTCATTGGTAGATACCGCCATAAGGGTCAACTCATTGGTAAGTACCGCCGTAAGAATCAACACAAAGGTCCGATCCACCATACGGATCAAAATCCTTGGCAAATCCTAAAGTGTGGGATGCGCCTTCCTTAGGTTCCTACCAGTTAGGAATTCCATAATGGTATGACCTACCATACAGGTCAGAACTTAATCTCCCTAGGATTTTCTGAAACGAGTCCTAGGTATCTTCTTGAAAGTCGTCGCAACCGGCAGCATCCGACAGGTGAGCTTCAGGTAAGCCTCTCTCACTCCGGCCCATGTTCAAATTGTTAGAGCAAACCAGGGATTGATTTGAGCTTTTATTAATAGCCTTAAGGATCCAATGTCATAACATTTCTTCTCTCATTTTTCTAGTTGAGTCGGTTAGGAATCATGTGCCACCTTATCTTTGAGAAAAACCTCTAACGAGATTCCTCTCAAAGAGGGGCAGCTGTTGACACCTGATTTTTGACCATTTATTATTGTGATTTTTATTCTTTAAAATTAATTAAAAATATCAAAAAGGGGTCATAAAATCACAAAATCAGCTTTGGAAGCCTTGGCCTAGCCTCGGGGACCAATTTTGAACAAAAAATATTTTTTGGCATTTTATAATATTTTTCGAATTTATTTAATTATAAAAATACCCAAAAAAAATCAGAAAAATACCATTCGTGGTCAGAAAATTACAAAAAATATTCAATAATTTCGTTTTAATGCTTAACCTAATTAAAAATGGGTATTGAACCGTTCGTGCACTGAAGGATAGTGATTGAATCCAAAATAAAAGGAGAGTTGGATCCCTAAAAGCCAAATGGAATGGAATCACCGAAAGGGAGAGAGCGGCGCCATTGCTTGCAAAAAGAAAGGAAATGGGATGGGGACAAAAGAGAGTGGGATTATAAAAAAAAAGAAAAGGGAGAGAGAAGAGGACCACAACAGGACACCACGGTATGACTCCATCCATTTTTTTATTTTTTGCTGAGTCATCAAAAGGGGCTTTGAGGGAGATAGTTTTTTTTAGGGAGCCCGACGAACCCATGCACGCCGGTTCTTCCTCCCTCCTCCGCCGAACGTTCCTTCGGCTCGCACCCTCTTTTTTTTAGCCACCTCTGACCACCTCTGCCCCCAGTCGCCGTTTGCCACCTCCGACTACCCTCCTCAGCCGTCGCATCTCCGCCGCCATCGGTCGTCAATGAGCCATCGGATAACGCCGAAAGACCTCGACGTCCAGCCTCCTCTGTTTCGGTTT
The DNA here is from genome assembly GCA_021437785.1 of Rhodomyrtus psidioides. NCBI lineage: Eukaryota > Viridiplantae > Streptophyta > Magnoliopsida > Myrtales > Myrtaceae > Rhodomyrtus > Rhodomyrtus psidioides. The sequence continues at coordinate 284,569 of JAILYB010000244.1, read as the reverse complement.
CAGTGCGCTGCTTGCACCTTGCCGGCCAGCAACGCCGCCCCCGACCATCACCCACCACCTCGCCGTCCTCCTTCCGACCCGCAGGCCCAACCCAAACCTTCGTTAGTCGCTGTGAACCACCCCGGAATCACGAGGTAGCTCGAGAGGCCGTCATGCTCTGTTTTGGCTTTCAGGCTCCTCCGCCTCAGATCCGCTATATCCAGCCCAGCATCTCCACAGCTCCACCACAGCCATCACCAGACCCCACTCCATCCTGCCGCTGTCTCAGTTTTACCACCGCCTTGGGTGGTCTGGGCTCAGCTTCCTTTCCGAGTCGTTGATCTTCGTCCGTCGCCAATCCTGGATTCGGCTTCCGCGTCGCCTATTCCGGTCTTAGTGGCCGGAGCTTGCGGGTTGTTTCTTCTGTCGGGACCAACTCTACCGCTGTCGCATAGTCGCTGCTGCGGCTAGTCCTCGCCCAATCTGCTTTGACCCGTTGTCGCGAGTGGTTGTCCCAAGCCGTCGCTGAGTCGCTCCCCCAAAATTGCCGAGACGTTACTGACAGTCTCGTGCAAAGGCTGAGTCAAAGAACAAAGCTCTCAAATCTCGCAAGCCATACTTGCATGAATCTCGACATTTGCATGCACAGAGAAGAGGAGGATGGTGGCAGAAGGAGAGAAGGGGAGCAGATCTTGATGGCTATGACGAAGCACGCCAAACTTGTGGCGAAGCGAAGACCACAGTCCGACGAGATGGCGGTATGACGACAAGTGCAACCCGTGCGGGCGGATCGCTCTGACAGGCTCACCTCGTTATTTCGGTGTTCGTTGTCGTTCTTGGTGAACCATTGAGCGATAGTCCGATTAAGGATTTTGGAGCTCGCATAACCATACATACACCCCTCGTCCGGCGACCACCATCTGGCGGCAGGACTTGCACCAATGCAACTGCGGAGGACGACCAAGAGAGCTTGGTTTTGAAGCTCGTTGGTATCAGAGCGACCTTGAATTTCTTTGTTTTTGCAGGCGGACGCCTCTGCTTCGGGCCAAGAACTTCGGTGTTGCTCTGATGATTGTACCTTCGCATCACCAAGAGCCTCTAATGAGTAACAGAGTCCGGTTCTCCTCTTTTAACTTTTCTGTGGAGTGTTGAACTTGTAGGTTTCAAACCCAGCTAAGCAATCCAGGAAGGTTAGCCGTGGATGTCCATGCCAAGAAGCCAACTGGGAATCGATTACCCATCATCGTACACCATCGTCAAACCCTCATATATCCACCACACCCCTTGCAAAAGGGAAATCATCGAACCCATCCTGAACTCGAAAACTCTCTTCGAGCTCGAGAGCTCGCTTTCTGGCGAAACCGAACCTGTTGAAGCGTAGGAGTCAAGAATCGCCATGGAAACTTGAGAAGGCTGAGGACTGCCGATCACTCTTGGGACCTCTACCGGAGATATCAAAGTCGTCGATCCTCCATTCCAACCTCTTGAAGATCAGAGGAAGCTCGAAGACTCGACGGATTATCCCGCAAACTAAAAAAAAAACAGCTTGTCAACGGCATGACGGACATCGCCAAATTGCAGTCCATGGTTAGAGGCCATTCTGGTAAGCTTCCCGATCTTCATTAATAGTTGTTGCGTGCTCGGAGTTGGAAAGCCGAGGAAGAAAACGAACAAAAATCAGCGGTCAAGGTATTTAATGCATGCGGGCGTGAATGGGTATTTCGGTAGGTTTCTGTGTTGTTGCGTGGAGAAGACGATGCAAACTGATCCAAGAAATAATAAAAAAAATGATGAAAAGCTGAGGGCATCTAAAAGGGGAGGGGGCACGGCGTTTTGGTGTTATGCATATGGGTTTATTCCAAGATTGGGCCAGCTAATGAATTTTTTTTGTTTTGGGCCTCTAATGGAAAGAATTGAAATAAATTGGGTTATGTCTAAGTTTAAGTCAATTTGGCCTTTGTAAAGGAATGGACTTTTGGCTGGCATGTAGTTATTAAAGGGGTTGGGTTTAGGGGCCCAAATCAGATTACCATTTTCGAAATAAAAAAATAAAAAAATAAAATAATAAAAAATCATAAAAATTCAGAAAATTCAGAAAAAAAATTCTAAAAAAATTTCAGAAAATAGGAAATGGCCACATTCAACTGGCCATGACCTGTTCCGGGTCTTTCGACCCCCGATCTTTTCCGAAATGACGGTTTTGCCCTTCCGGCACACCATCTTCCAAAAAAATTCTAAAAAATTCAGGAAATTCCCAAAAAATAGGAAATGGCCACAAACAACTGGCCAAGTCTCATTCCGGGTGTTTTGAACCCCGACCCTTCTTAAAATGACAATTTCGCCCTTTGGGCGAATTGTCTTCCAAAAATTGAAGAAAAATCAAGAAATTTCAAAACATTCCCAAAAATGGGAAATGGCCACAATCAACTGGTCATGGAATATTTTGGGTAATTCGGTATCCAAGTCTTCCAAAAATTGACGATTTTGCCCTTCGGGCTAATCGCCTCCAAATCTTCCCATTTTACCCCTGGTTCGAAGTCACAACTTCCTTAAGCCTTTATGGTTATATTAGGAAGTCATTGATCTGAATTGATGTGCATTGAAGTGATTTATTTATGTACTTGATTGCGTTTTCATTTAAATTGATTGTGATTGATAGGAATAGTCGTCCAATCTGCATGAAAACCCTGAATCAAACCTACCTCACCCAAACTTGCGCCTGCATGAACTCCTAGCTAGGAAAATCACTCGCGTTAGGTACCGAAAGGGCGTTGGTAATGACACCAACGTAACCAAGTCCCCGAACCCAAAATCTCTGGTTCCGCAGAACTGATCGACCTCTCCCAATTGGTCAGTAAGGTTTCCGGTCTACCCTCCAATAAAGACCGGTGGCGACTCCAAATGCATGCACAAGTTGCACATGCCACCACGACCACACTGAAGGTCGAAAGCGATCGACTCTTATCGTCGAATCCCTTTGAAAAAATACTCCCGCCGCGATTTGGTATGGGCCTGGGAGGGCCCGCACCGATCCAAGACCCGCGATCGGTAATCCATTAGCCGCGTCCGCTTCCGGACGGGTCGCGACAACAGCCCCCAATTCCTTTGCACGCGCCTATTTCGAGGAGTGTCTTCAAAGTGGCCAAGCATTAGAGCTTTGTCCTTGACTACCTTGATGAGATGCTTGACGATACCCGGCACAAAGAGAGGTTTCCGTCTAAACAGGATGTGGTTTCTCTCAAACCAAATGATATGACATAAGGCACCAAAAGAAAATCTAGCCAATCGATGAGGAAGGGATTGACCACTAAGGTGTTGTAGATCCCAACGTACATGATCAAGCCATGGCTGGTTACGCCACGATAAATTACATTTGGAAGCCCAAATTAAAGCTATACTACTTGTTATAGAACAACTAAAAAACAGATGGTCAATCGAGTCTGGTCTACATTTACAAAATACACAAACCCCATCCACTTCCTCTATTCTACGATAATGAAGTAAAAGCACCTGAGTAGGGAGGCGGTTCAGAGTTGCTAACCATAAAAGGAAGGTGTGCCAAGGAGAAAGAATACGATCCCATATAAATGAATGCCAAAACACAACCGGTCCTCTATTTCTGATGAAATCCCAAGCAGAGGCCACCGAGAAAGTTCCCGAGGAATGAGGCAGCCATATGAGTTTGTCCGACCTATCTTCCACAAAGAGAGGGGCAGAGTCAAGCCAACCCATAATAGTATCAAGAATAGCCGAACACTGCCACACCGAATCAAAGAAGGATCGAACTGATGTATCTCGAGGGATTTTTTAGCGGTATATATCCCCGTGAGTAAACAACATATACAAAGACCTCTGTCATGCCAATGATCAAACCAGAAAGAGGTGATGTAACCATTTCCAATCCTCCATCTAAACTGTAAGTAGAATTCGGGACGGAGGTCCAATATTTTTTTCCAAGCCTAAGAGCAGAATGTAGGCCTGGAAGCTACCCAAAAGTTTACATTTTTCAGGAAAGTAGAATGAATCCACTTACACCATAACGACTCTTTATCAGTGAAAAGAATCCAAATATGCTTAAGAGTCAAGGCCGTGTTACAATCCACTAGTCGCCAGATACCCAATCCTCCCTCAACTTTTGGAAGCCATATATCATTCCAAGAGACCTTGGCTCCACCTACACCCAGGTACGACCCCTTCCAAAGAAACTGTCTAAGTATCTGCTCAATTTTATTCAGGACAGACTTTAGAAGGGTGAACATGCTGGCCCAATACACATGAATAGAGTGTAAAACCGATCTAATGAGTTGCAAGCGCCCAGCATACAATAAGAATCTCTGGGACCAAGAACGAGCTCTAGCAGTAATAGTATTTACCAGGACTTCACAGTCTAGCTTACTAAGTCTAGAAGCAATAATAGGGACACCAAGGTAACGAAAAGGAAGAGTACCTTCTTGGAACCCCAAGCAATCCCGAATCTAATGTTGCAGGGCATCCGTCCCACTAGAAAAGTAGGCATCGCTCTTACAAGCATTCGGCCTCAAGCCAGACCAAGAGGAGAAAAGGTCTAGACTAGACGTGGTCGGTTCGGCGGAACCGCCTGTTCCAGTTCAGGAACCGGCGGTTTCGGTTCCTAAAAAAGCCTGAAACGGAACTGGCCCTTGAAGAGGTGATTCCAGTTCCGAGTCCGGTTTAAGGAACCGCTGGTTCCGCCTGTTCAATTGTCCATACTTTTTTTTATAATTTATTTGCAATATAAATAATCAAATTGAAGGTAGTTGAGTGGTTTAGGGCACTTACTTCAACTAAAAGATCAAGGGTTCGAATCTCACTTCAAGCAATTATCATTTTCTCTATTTTTTTTCTTTTATTTTTTTAAAAAAATGGCGGTTCGGAACTGAAACCGGCCCTTGAAGGCCGGTTCCAGTTCGGGCTCGGGCTTGCGGGCCCGGTCAACTGGCCGATCAACGAGCCGATTGCGGGCCTATTCCGGGCCCACGGGCCCAAATGGCCATGTCTAGTCTAGACCCTCCTTTAGCCGAGAGATGGAGCCCATATGCGCCTTTGCAAACAGTAGCACATCACCCACAAAGAAAAGATGAGATAGCTCCAATGGCTTACATCTCCAAAAATAGTTGAATCCCGGCGGTCTTGTCTTGGCATGTAGGATACCAAAAAATATCTCAATGACCATAGTGAACAAGTAAGGTGATAGATGACCCCCATGCCTAATACCATGACTACTTGAAAAGAAGCCATGAAGCTCCACATTAATAGCCAGGGAAAACTTTGGCGATGTAACACATTGTCGCGACCCTCTCGCGGCGAGGAATACAAGGCGAGGAGGCTAATGGGCCGCCCGATCGTCGCCTGATCGGACGCGGGCCTCTCCCAAGGTCCATTACCCAAATCGCAACGGTTGGATATACGTGATCGACCTTCGGTGTGGTCTAGTGACTGTGATACGTGTACATGCCATGGAGTCGTCACCAATCGTTTTGTGGAGGGTACAATCGAAAACCCTATCGAATAGTTGGGAGTGGTCTATTCGATTCTGCGGAAACCAGAGAAATGAGTTCGGGGACTTAGTTACGCCAACTATCAGAGTTGACGTCCTTTCGGTACCTAAGCTGGATGGTTTATCTGATCTTGGGATTTCATACGGATGGGTGAGGTATAGATCCTAAATCTAGGAACTCATGCAGACATGAATAGCTACCCTATCACTCACAGTCATTAAAATAAAAGCGCAAGTCAAGGATCCATAGCATGCGGATAAATCACATGAAATCAGCGTGGCATCCCTAATGAGGCCCTATTAGCCTAGAGAAGTCTCAATCAAGGCTTAGGAATGGTTTTGACATGATTTGCCCAAGATGGGCAAAATCGTAATTTTGAACAATTCGGGGACAATTCACCTCGGAAGGGCAAAATCATCATTTTAGATGAAATTTACAGTCAAAAGACGGTGAAAAAGGAATTGGCGATCAAATCCTTCCATTTCCTATTTTTTGAGAATTTCAAGGAATTTTCTGGAATTTACAAGTGATTTTACCCTTGGAGGGGTAAAGTCGTCATTTGGACAAAGACGAGAACTGAAAATCTCAAATATTAGGGTTGGTTACCCACCTGACCCAAACCCTAATTTTAAGCAATTTCTAGGACTCGATTGGAACAAGAAAGACGATTTTCCCATTGATGGGGCAAAATCGTCATTTTGAGAAAAGGGTCGGGACTCGAAAACCCAAGCCTAAGAATTGATCGTCTACCCGACCCTAATTTTTACCTTGGCATTATCGGCCTATCTCAAGTACAAAGCAAGGACGAATTACCCCTAAAGGGCATTGTCGTCAATTTCCAGAGAGAACGGATGAGAAATCCCAAAAATAGGATTGACCAGTTGTCTGTGGTCAATCCTCAATTTTTGGGGATTTCTGGAGTGTCTAGGATTTTCCCAAAATTTTTCCACATTTTTTTGGATTTTCTGGAATTTTCTAGCATTTTTTTTTATTTTCTAGGATTTTTCTGATTTTTTTATTTTTTTTTATTTTTAAAAATCATTTTCTGAATTTTTTATTTAAAATTGTGATTCGGACCGGGTCGACCCGACCCAGACACGGACCCGCTGAACTGACGCCCCCAAAACGACGACGTCCCAGCCTTTTTTATTATTGGATTAATCGGATTTAATCCGATGGTCCCTGTTGAACCGCGTGGCTAATCCATTTTTTTTGGATCAGATTACCTAAACCTACGGCCCCGATCGAAGATTGACTGTCTCTCTGCCGTCCGATTCAATTGCCTAGATCTACGGTCATGATTAGAACCCAAGACTTGATCTGGGCCGTTCAACCCCACTAACCAAAAACGACGTCGCATACCCACTAACCTATACGTTACCGTTTCGGTTCTGTTTGATTTTCCAATTTAAAACCATTTTCGAATAATCCCAATTATTAATCGGACGGTCACCATTTGTTAGACTCGATTAACCTAGGCCGTTCGATCTATGCCGACTCGCCCTAACCGACTAACGGTCGAGCTGACTCGACTTCCATACGGACCAATGGCGGACTGCCACCTAAGCTTTGACCCGCTGACTATGCCACATCAGCTTCGTCTTCAACCTCGCGACTCTGGTGGAATGAACGGCTGAGCATCTCCGGCGATGATCTAACGGTGGAATCTTGACGGAATGGAACGAGACCGGTGGCAATCGACTCAAATAACCCCTATTTTAACATATCTACGAATCGCGACATCTAATCCACATAATCACAAGTATCATGCAAAGTGCCGAATACGGCCATGGGAGTTCAATCACACAGACCACGCGAAATCAGATCGATTCATTCACAGATTGACATGGCAGGAGGCGCAGAAGACTTACCTCGAGCTCCGATCGAGCTCGCTCGACCCAGATTTGGCTGGGCAAGAATGGACAGTGTTCGACAATGGAGGTTGGGATTGGGAGACTCAATTCGGGGTGTGCAAATGAAATCGACGCAAAATAGATGTGCGACAATGGTCAATAATGTTCAAAGCATAAAACGCACACACTAAATGCAAGAATCATGGCCACAACTGAAATCCGCCATTGAAGCTCAGTGTAGAGTTTGAAGCTTTGACTCACCTGTTTTCGTGACTTCAGATTGCGCGGCCGATGGAGATAGCTTCTTGGCGGTATAGGCGACCTCCTAAGGGTCTCTCCGAGCTTTGGTCTACCTTGGAAAGGCCTGACCGATGCTCTGCAATTCCGAGCTTTGCCCTCGACACTGGCGGTGGAGAGCGAGCTCTTTCTCTTCCTTTTTCTCTCTCTCTCAATTCTGTTTTCCCTCTTCCAACTGAATCAACCGTCCTCCTCAACCGAAAGTCCCCGCAGGCTTATATAGCTCGTTGGATTTTTGGCGCCGAACCGGGGGGACTAACAGACTCGAACTGGAACGTGTAGTCACGCGCCTTCAGGTCCAAACGGTGTCGAGGAGGATGGGCATTCCGTCCAACTCCGTTCGGTCCTCCGGCGAGCTCCGCCTCATACGAATTTGGCACGAATTTGACCTGCGTTTGAGAGTGTTGACTTTCGCAGGTTTGCAGGTTTGACTGACCTCGCCGGAGCTTGTCCAGCGGTTATTTGTCTCGGGGTTGGGCTTGATCGAAAGGTACTGAAGTGAGGAACAAGACGCCCACCCAACCTCTTCTGATTGTGACCGATTGCCCAGTCAATTGCTCGATCAAACTTCACCTGGACACTGTTCATTTGCTCGTGGAATCTTGAGATTGAAGACGATGCAATGGTGGAACCAGTTCGACCGGTCTGACCGGGCGGTCTGATGGGGAATTTTTGTAATTGAACATCATAATCGAACTTAGGACATGAGTATTACCTAGAAATGTGATTTTGCCCAAAAGTTCACATCAATTTCTACGAAAACCCCAAATTTTCATTTAATTGCAAATTGGGGATTATGCAATTAAAGGTTCAAATGACCAAATTGGACCAAATTAATTATGCCAATCGATTCAAAATGATGAAAACCATTGGGCAGCATGTTTAATTTGCAATGATAGCCCTTGAATTGAAAGTAATTTCAATTATGCCGAATTTCAAGGACTAAAATGCAATTTAGTATGCAATTTGTGCAATTGGGCAATTTGTACGAACAATTGGGCTAAATTGAAATAGGGGACAATCAGATTGAATGTCAAGATCCTAAAAAATGCCAAAATTACAAATTAAAAGACTCAATTGATATTTTTTTCTCAAATTCAATCATATGTGTAACAAAGGAACACCTAAAATTGAATCTGATTTTGGAATTTTTGTGAGGTCAAAAATACAAGGGATTAAAAATAAAAATATTTGCTATTTTTTCATATTTTGGTGACCTCAAATACTATTTTTCTTCAATTTTTTAGTATTTTTCTAATTTCCAAAAATACTAAAAAAAATGCAAAAAATATGAAAAAAAAAATTGTCAAAAATGGTTCCTTAGGCTTGGTCAAGGCCACCAAAGTTGATTTTGCAATTTTTTTTTGACTTTTTATGAATTTTCTATGAATTTTCTAAGAAATGGCTAAAAAAAAGGCTGATCCAAAATTAGGTGTCAACAGCTGCCCCTCTTTGAGAGGAATCTCGCGAGAGGTTTATCTCACAGACAGGTAACACCTAAATCTAGATCGACTCTACTGGGGAAATAGAAAAATGGATCTTGACATTTAATCTTTCTTATCCTGCTGGTGAATACTCTGCCTTATCTTTGCCAATGTGAGAGAAAGAGAGACGGGATAGCGATAATCACCTGTTACTTACCTGCCTGATGCTCGTGCGGCATGTGCGGTTTATAGCGGGTTCAAGTAGATACCTAGGGGCTCGTCTCTTGAGCGTCCTAGGGCGATTAAATTCTAGCATGTATGGTAGGCCGTACCAAAGTGGGATTCCTATGTTGACAGGAACCTGTGAATGACGCACCCAGTCTCTTAGGGATTGTCAGAAGTTTTGATCCGTATGGTGGATCAGACCATAAATATGACTCCTCTCTATTGGGAACCTATAGATGACGCATCCGCTCTTTAGATATTGTCGAACATTTTGATCCTTCAGGGGGATCAGGCCAAGAATAGGACTCCTCTCTGCTAGGAACCTATGGATGACGCAACTGTTCTTTATGGATTGTCGAACATTTTGATCCTTCAGGGGGATCAGGTCGAGAATAGGACTCCTCTCTGCTAGGAACCTATGGATGATGCACCCGTTCTTTAGGGATTGTCAAACATTTTGATCCTTCAAGGGGATCAGGCCGAGAATAGGACTCCTCTCTGCTAGGAACCTATGGATGACGCACCTGTTCTTTAGAGATTGTCGAACATTTTGATCCTTTAGGGGGATCAGGCCGAGAATAGGACTCCTCTCTGCTAGGAACATATGGATGACGCACCCGTTCTTTAGGGATTGTCGAACATTTTGATCCTATATTCTAAGGAATTAACTAGGATCTATACAAATAAGGTATACCTAATCTTTAGGCTTTACCAAATGAGCTATTCTGGGTTTAGGGATTACCTAAAACCTCACATATAGCTGGTTCTGAAAATTGTCCTTTTGACATGCAAGGCGTTATTCTAGGATCTAGGGACTCCAAGAATCCTGCAGAAAGCTCGAACCTGCAAAAACTTTGATAAGATTCTTCTGGGTACTAGGGGTTACCTGAAATCTCGCAGAAAGACGTTCTTGAATGTCGTCCTTTCGACATTGGAGGTGACATTCTGGGATCTGGGGGTTCCAGGCATCCTGCAGAAAGCTCAAACCTGTAAAACTTGAATCTCTCTTAGAGACGATTCGGAAGATTGTCCTTTTGACATCGGAGGTGACATTCTGGGATCTGGGGACTCCAAGAATCCTGCAGAAAGCTCAAACCTGAAAAACTGAAATCTCACAGAGGGATGATTTCGAAGATTGTCCTTTCGACATGATGATAAACATGATGCAGATTAAAGGTTCATTTTAACCTATACAATTATGCAAAATGATTCGAGATGCCGGAGATTATCCAAGATATCTCAAAGCATGCGAAGATGATCGAGGATCCCTATGAGGCATATCCTGGATTGAACAATTTGAAGTTTCCAAACGAAACTTGCTTTCGAGCATTCTATTGGAATATCTTCGTCAGAAGGGTCTTCTTACCAATTTTCCTGGCTTGGTCTTTTCACAATTAGAGCACTCGAATCTCCTAATACCCTGTACTTGGGTTTTCGGGACCGTTCGCAGCGTATACATTCAGATCAATCGGGAGGTCTTTACGGGATCGTAATGTTGGGTTTGGACATAGTTTCTGAAAGGGGACTCACTTGCTGAGTCAGGTCTTTTTGCACAAAAAATTTTCTTCATCTGCTCCGGGTTTACAAGTCAAGAACCCTGCAAAATGAGAAAGAAATAATCTTGCTCGAACTTCTTCGAGCTAAGCTTAAGCATTAAACCCTACGCTAACCCAAATGCTTAAATCAGAAAAGACTTCTCAGGGTTGTAACACAGGTAGGATTAGGGACCGAAAAAGGCTTATTTTTGGCCCATAACATGTGAAGGGTTTAACATTGGTGATCACTGCAGATTTACTGCCGATCTGGTCTCTTCTGGTTCAAAGAGCGCCTTCAGTCTTTGAAGTGCATTAGTAGTCATTGGAGAACCTCTCTCTCACGCTAGTGCGGCATCAACATCTGAATGTGACATAATCAGGGAGTGTCTTTCACGGTTTATCTCCCTTGTGATTTTCTTTTACAACCAGATCTCACTAGTGACCTATACATAGGCATCATGCCATCTTTTTGCATTTACAAGATCAAACACATGATTCACCAGTGTACAAGTATTTGGAGGGGCATTGACCTTGCTTTTACCAGGCACTTTGCTTTTTCTTGATGCCCAGGATTGATTTTTTCTTTTTTCCTTTTTGTTGAAATCCCAGCTTTTCTTTTCTTTTTGGAGTCAGGATTTTCAAATAAGTGTGTTAGCTGTGCAACTTTGAATCTTAGCACTCCGACATTAACCCAGGAACTTTTATCCTTCCCATTCTTTTTGAAGTGACGTCATTTCTGCCTTGGGATATGCAATGATCACCAATGGGTTTGCGAAACGAATGTGCAGGCTCAACTGGGCTGTTCAAAGGGTAAAAGTGTATATGGTAGAGAAACGAATGCTTTTCGTCATCCTAAAGCACTTGAATTACCATAAAAGTTAAAATGACAAGCAACACACGAAGATTGATGCAAGTCTGAGCAAGAGAATTTCTAGCCATTTACCTCATGATACCGCTGGACGTACCTCCAGTTTGCCCTAATGTGGGGTAGTCCTTGATAGGGGTAAAGAATGCAACCGCCGCTCAAAGGGTTATCAATGGTTACCTGTAGTGTTTAGGATGAGGAATGAATGCCTCCGTCTTCCTGATCCATGTAATCGATGCAAAGGGCCCTTGTAACCTCAGATTCAGGCTTTCCTATTCTCACATTTCTCTCATCTCTCGAGTGTATGTAGGACGTGTTTGGATCATGTTTGCCCTTCATTTGGAGGGATATTCCTGTTAGATAGCCTAAGCAAGCTATGTCTTTGGGAAAAATCAGCTTGATTTTCTCCAGGTGTTTTAATCCACAAGAGACTTCCATGATGCATCATGCATACTTTGAACATGCTTGGACAATCTCTGATCTTTGACAGGTGCGCAATAAATGCAAGGAATTCATTTCTCAAAAGCGAGATTTATTTCTAAGTTCGGGCATGTGAATATTCATTTTCTTGCTCTTTTTATCTTATGGAAGATGCGAGAAGTTTTACTGCATTTGTCTTCCATCTTCATCAGGCATTCCTGCATGTAGGATAAAGTAGACATCCTTATGAGTGAAAGGTGGCTTAACCTTTGATGGAACAGATACATATCACATGATACTCGGTGTTGAAGATCTTTCTGTCCTGGGTTTCATTCGGATGAGTCCAATTTCGAGTTCACTTCTTGGAATCCTGCAAAACTGAACACATGCTAGTGTATGCATGGATGCATAATGCGCTTATGCAATGGCTACTATGGCGGCTCGGGTCATTTTGGAACAAGCTACATGTTCAACATCTGATTTCATTTCAAGGGTAATATTTCTTCACAACATCTGAATTTACAGGGTGCCCCAATTCTTCTCCTTCAGAATTTACAAGAATCAATGCTCCTCCTGTGAGAATTTTCTTGACAATATAGGGGCCTTCATAATTTGGGGTAAACTTACCTCCGGGATGGACAACATTTGGCAGAGTCTTTTTTACCACCAGATCATTCTCTTCAAAACTTCTGGCTCTAACCTTTTGATTGAATGACTTGGCCACCCTCTTCTGGTAACCTTGACCATGACAGATGGCTCTAAGACGCTTCTCGTCTATCAAATTCAGCTGTTCATCTCTGTGCTCGGAGTATTCTGACTTGGAGAGTTTACCCTCTGATAAGATCCTTAAAGAGGAAATTTTAACTTCCACGGGTAGGACTGCTTCAATTTCGTACACCAGACTGTAGGGGGTTGCCCCTGTAGAAGTCATTATCGAAGTTTGATATGCCATTAAGGCAAAGGGTAGCCTTTCATGCTAATCCCTATAGTTTTCTGCAGTCTTAGCCAAAATTCTCTTGATGTTCTTGTTGGCTGCTTCCACTGCTCCATTCATCTGTGGGCGGTAAAGGGACGAATTAAGATGTCGAATACCAAAGTGGTCAAGCAGATTATTGACAATCTTGTTGTTCAAGTTGGACCCATTATCTGTAATGATCGCTTGAGGGGTACCATATCTGGAGATTATGTCCCTCTTGATAAACCTTGCCACATTTCTTGTCATGACATTCTTGTAAGAACTGGCTTCTATCCACTTTGTGAAGTAATCAATTGCCACCAGGATGAAGCGGTGACCATTTGAAGCCATGGGGTTGATAGGTCCTATCATGTCTATTCCCCACATAGAAAAAGGCCAAGCTCCAGACATTTGATGTAATTCATTCGGGGGCGTATTAATTTTATCGCCGTATATTTGGCACTGGTGGCATGACCGGACATGTTGACAACAGTCTGATTCAATGGTCATCCAATAATAGCCAAGCCGCATGATCTTTCTAGCGAGGAGATGGCCGTTCATAAGAGGCCCACATACACCTTCATGGATCTCCTTCATGAGAGTATTTGCTTTTTTAGCATCTACACACCTTAATAAAGTGGAGTCAAACGACCTTCCGTACAGAATTTGTCCACTGAGGAAGAATTTGCTGGCCATCCTGGTTATGTATCTTTGGTCTTCTGCCTGGCATCCCTCGGGAAACTCCCCTTTTAGGAGATAATTCTTGATGTCATAATACCATGGCTCTCCATCAAATTCTTCTTCGATCAGCATACAATAGGCTGGCCTTTCAACTATGCCGATCCTTAGGGGTTCTATTTCTAACCCACCAGTTACTTGCAACATTGAGGCCAATGTGGCTAGTGCATCTGCGAACTGGTTGTGAGATCTTGGTAAGTATTCGAACGACACTTCCTCGAACTTAAGTGTCAGTTCTTCAAGGTATTCGTGATAAGGGATGAGTTTTGCGTCCTTCGTTTTCCACTCTCTATGTGTCTGTAAAATGATGAGCATGGAATCTCCATAAACTTGCAACTTAGGTAGTCCCATGGAAATGGCTAATCGTAAGCCTAGAATGCAAGCCTCGTATTATGAGATATTGTTGGTGCAGGGGAAAGTCATCTTTGCCGCAACAGGATAATGTTGGTCATTAGGGGATATCAACACCGCCCCAGTGCCTATTCCAATAGATTAACACCACCATCGACATACATGACCCATTTATCCTCTATCAGGTTCAAAACTTGGTTTTCGACCTTTGTTTCTCGGGAAGACTCGCAAGTTGATGGGCCTTCTGCTAACATATCTGCTATGGCTCTTCCTTTTACTGACTTTTGTGGAAAGCACCTGATGTCAAATTCAAACAACATCACCTGCCATTTTGCTAATTTTCCAATCAGCGCGGGTTTCTCCAGAAGGTATTTGATGGGATCATTTTCAGTTATCAGCTGAACATGGTGATGTAGGGTATATTGTCTTAATCTGCGAAGTACCCATACCGTCGCTACGTAAGCCCTTTCAACAGGTATGTACTTTGCTTCAGATGGCGTGAACTTCTTACTCAAGTAGTAGACGGCTCTTTCCTTCCCATCTACTAGACTGGTTTGGGCAAGTAAGGCTCCTAAAGATTCCTGTCGTATAGTCAGATATAAGGTCAAGGGATGACCTAGGATGGGCGGCACAAGTACTGGTGGAGTGGCTAGATAGTTCTGGATCTCTTGGAACGCCTGACTGCATTCTGCGTTCCATGTCACTTTCGCACCCTTTTTGAGTAATCTGAAGATAGGTTTAGCTACATCTAACAACTGATTGATGAATCTAGCAATATAATTCAGTCTCCCCAGAAGGCTTCTCACTTCTTTTACTGTGGATGGAGTTGCTAGATCATGGATGGCTTGAATCTTTGAAGGATTAATCTCAATGCCCCTGTTACTGACCATGAATCCGAGAAGTTTCCCAGATTTTTCCCCAAACACACATTTGTTGGGGTTCAATCGCAACTTATATTTGCGCAGCCGCTCAAATAACTTTCTTAACACCTGTATATGATCCTGTCCCTTCTTGGACTTGGCGATCATGTCATCGACATATACTTCAATTTCTTTATGGATCATATCGTAGAACAACGTGACCATAGCCTTTTGGTAGGTGGCCCCCGCGTTCTTTAATCCAAAGGGCATAACCTTATAGCAAAAGTTTCCGCAGGGCGTGGTAAAGGCAGTCTTTGGTTTGTCCTCATGTTTCATGAGGATCTGGTTATATCCTGAGAATCCATCCATAAATGAGAACATTTCGTACCCCGTTGTAATATCCACCAACACGTCAATGTGAGGTAGTGGAAAATCGTCTTTTGGGCTTGCTCTATTCAGATCTCGATAATCCACGCAGATCCGAACTTTCCCATCTTTTTTCATGACGGGAACTATGTTTGCAATCCAGTCCGAGTAGGGGATAGCTAGCCTACTCTGAGAAGCTTCATGACTTCATCCTTAATTCTGTCTTCTAACTCGGCTTTCATCCGTCTGCTACCCTGTCTGACGGGTTTAACACTGGGATCCGTGGGTAATGCATGTTCCACAATCTTAGGATCCAAACCCGGCATGTCGGCGTAAGACCATGCAAAGACATCTTGATACTCCATCAACAATTCGGTAAACCTAAGCCTTTCATTTCGGGATAAATGTCTACCGATCTTGACTTCCTTGATATCCGTGGAGTCCCCTAAGTTAATAACGACCGGTTCTTCTGAAGTTGGAGGCATTGATTCCTCAAAGGCGTTCCATTCTCTGCGGATAGACGCTTAACCTTCGTCCTCATCTTCCTCAATGTTATAGGAACAATCAATGTGGAGATCTGAATCGCATAACAACCTGGTATATATGTTTGAGATGTCATGCCTGAAATGTCATGAGCTTGGTTAGTTCATACTTCATAAAAAATGCCATGCATGAGTGTGAAAAATATTTTTGAAAATGATTTCAAAATAAGTGCAGGTGTAAATGGGACTAGTCCTCATATCATAGGACATCATTATCCCCCATTTTTTTTTAGAAATTAGGAATCATATGAAAAATCAGGCCTCAAGCTTCTGCGCGGAAGACTAGTATCATCATTGGGCTGATTTATGGTTCCATATGTCCTTAATAAAACTTGCGTGATTTTATTGAATGCAAAATGGGCCGCATTACAAACTATGCTGTTTGGACCAACGGTCGGAGATCCAAAGGTTTGCCAGATCTGGTTCTGCTGCTGGAGTTATGTCCTCTTTTGACAACCATCTAGAGTTCTTGCTGAAATAGGCGTTCAAAGGTTTATTGAACATCTGGGACCTGCCTTTCCAAGCTGGAGAACCGATGAATGAATCTTTCGGGTTGTTCTGGCTTCCATGGCATCCCAGGCTCTTGCCTCGGCCTGTTGCTTTTGGGGTAGACTCGCCCAAGTGGTTTTTCTGATACCCCAGGCCCATCCTATGCTGGTTAGCTTTCAACTGCAAGGGGTACTCATTCCTTGACCATGCTTGCCCAGACCCTCTCCAGGGTTATATCCATATGCCAGTAGCATCTTAGCTGATAAAAGATTGGCTTCAGAGATATAAGGGGCTTTCACTCTTGTCCCAACGGGAGTGTGTACTGTCGCCACCAACTCCAAGGAATGATAGCTTGCTTCCATCTTAACTTCGGGCTCGATGTAGGGAATAGTGCTGTTCTGATATGTTTGGAGGTCAACTTCTCCATGTACGGTAACCACCTTCCCATCCATCACAAAGCGCACCTTCTGATGTAAGCTTAATGGCACGGCTCCTGCTACATGGATCCAAGGTCTCCCCAGCAGGAATCCGAATGCACTAGGCAAATCCATTACTTGGAAATTTATAGAGAATCTGGTTGGGCCAATGAGTACGTCGAGCTCAATCTCACCTACCATAGTCTTCTTCATTCCATCGAAAGCTCTTACAGCTGTTTTGGAGGCCTTAATCATTTCTTCTTTGATGCCCAAACTCCTCAAGGTAGCTAGAGGGCATATGTTGAAAGCAGATTCGTTGTCGATTAGTACTTGCGCTATTCTCTTTCCGTTGCACTGTGCAGTAATGTATAGGGCATTGTTATGTCCCCTCCCTTCCATGGGAAAGTCTTCATCGGAGAAGCTCAATTGATCTTTCAGGAGGATCGCCCCTACGAAGTCCCCCAGCTGCACATCATTGATTGTTTCAGGGACATGCACCTCGTTGAGTATCTTCAATAGTGCATTCTTATGCTTCTATGAATTGATGAATAAATCCAGTAAGGATATTTGAGCTGGCATCTTCCTCAGCTGCTCTATTACTTCAAACTCGCTGGTTTTAATGATGGACATGAGCTTTTCTGTGTCTTCCTTCGAGACTTCTTTCTTTTCGGACTCGCCTTCCCTAGAGGCGTAGAATCGTCCAGATCTCATTACTGCATCTACTTCTTTCGTCCCATAGTCCCAATGGACCGCTTTAGGATCGTACTCTTTTATCGAAGGGAGTTGTATGGTTATTGTCTTTGGATAAGATGTTTCTGGTTCAGCTGTGTCGTCTTCTTCCTCTTCCGTCAATCGAATTACGACGGGCTTGACTATGCAATCTTCTGCCTCATTCAAGATATCAAGATCTTCCAACTTAATCAGCACAGCTGTAGGTAGACATGGCCAAATTGGACCCGGACCCGGAACCGGCCCGTTGACCGGCTCGGAACAGGCCCGTTGACCGGGTCCGCGGTTCCGAACCGGAACCGGAACCGGACCTTCACGGGCCGGTTCCAACCCATTTTTATAAATAATAATAATAATAATCTGTGGGCCTCGCCCCCTGAAAATTTCAGGGGACGGGGCCCCCCCTCTCGCGGGAAAGAGCCGCGAACGGCTCTTTCCCCCAAACGGCCGTCACTGACGGTCGTTTGGGGGAAGAGCCGTTGGCTCTTCCCCAACGGCAATTTGCAACGGCCCGAAGGCCAAAAATAAAAAAAAAATTAAAAATTAAAAAAACTCTATAAATACATCTCAATCCTTATTTATTTTTCTCACAATTTCTCTCAATTCTCTCTAATACTCTCAAGTGTCAAGTCTCACAATCTCTCAAATTCTCTCAATCTGCTATTCTCTCTAAATTTGGTCTCAATTTTTCTATCAATTTTCTCAAAAAATGGCAAGTGGAAGCAGAAATACTAGAAAGGGAAAGAACCCGATGCCGATCGAGATGGGAGAATCCGATTATCCCGTTCATGAATATGATCCTCGTGAATATGCATGTTGGGAAGACGACGATGCTTCCAATCTCAACGTCGAGCACGTCTCAACGCAAGAAAGTCTTCGTCCTCGTGGTGTCGAAGAATCGTCGATAGCGAAGGAGCTGGGACGAAAGAGCTGAGAATCCGATTTATGGCTACACTTTAACAAAGTGTGGAATGAAAATGAAGGCAAGTTTGATATAAGCTATAAATATTGTCCGCAGACATACAAGCTTGGTAAAGAAGATGGCTATGGAACATTTTGTCGGCATGTGACGAAAAAACATCCAACGCAAGCGGGGATCGACACTAGCCAACAACAAATTCCTGGGTTCGTCAATCCTAACGCTCATCCTTTATTTTGTTTCACTAATGCACTTTACAAAGAAACATTAGCTGAATATGTTGCCCTTGAGCATGCTCCGTTTAATACTGGTGAAAATCCTAATTTTAGATATTTGGTAAACACTGCGTTAGCTCCGCAAGCACCATTTGTTTCGAGAAATACTCTTAAACGCGAACTTGAACATGTTTATACAAAACAAAAAAAGAAATTGTTAAGATTTTTTAAAGAATTCAATGGACGTGTACATATAGGTAGTGATATTTGGACTGATTCTTGGAATATTAATTCTTATATGGGTATCACGTGCCATTGGATAGGTGATGATTGGGTTATTAAAAAAAGACTTTTTGCATTTCGAGTTTTTCCTGAAAGGCATACGGCCCATATTATTTATAGACTAATTAGGCAAGTTTTAGAAGAATTTAATTTGATTGATAAAATTTTTTCAGTTGGTTTTGATAATGCCGCCGCAAATACTGCTTCCATTCCTGAGTTAGAAAAACTTTGTAAACCCTCTTTTGGCGGATAATTGTTTCACATTAGATGTGCTTGCCATGTTTTAAATTTATGTGTTCAAGATGGTTTACGAGTTCTTGCAACATCTCTTCAGCCAATAAATAATGCAATTAGATATTTGTGGAGCCATCCTCAACTTATGAAAGAGTGGGGAAAATATTGTAAAAAAAATGGGAGAAGGGCAAAAAGGTTTCCAAAAGATATTCCGACTCGTTGGAATTCTACCTACGAGATGCTTCTACAAACTTTTGATTACAAAGATTTATTATGTTCCTTTATTTCGGATAATGTTCCCGATATTGCTTTGCTCCCGCAACATTGGGAAGTTTGCAAAAAAAAATTATATTTTTTGAAAGTTTTTAATGATGCTACTAATATTTTATCTGGTGTTTATTATCCTACTACGCATTTATTTTTAATAGAGTGTGTTAACATTGCTGGTATTTTTAATGAATGTGAAAAATATACTGAATTAGCTTCGAGTATTTTAGTAATGCGAGAAAAATGGTTGCATTATTACTTGAACATTCCTCTTGTCTATTTAGTTGGTATTATTTTCGATCCACGTACTAAATTAGATGGTTTATTAGATTATTTGAATGCTTATTATTATGAATGTTTACATTTGAATGAAGTAATAGATATTCATAGTATACAAGTAGATGTTAAAAAAGTTATAGTAGAATTATATAATGAATTTTGTAGTAAATATGGTTTAAGTGATAGTGGATGTCAATCTGTCAAGTCTAGTGTCTCACGAAGCAATACAGGTATTTCACTTGGTAGAGGGTATAAAATGCTCATGAGTAGGCAAAAATAAAAATAAAAAGGGACAGCATGTAGTATTTCCGAATTAGAAAACTATTTAACAATTTATTTTGAGTTTAGTGATTCCGAACACAGCGCAGCAGATTTCAAGATTCTTGAGTGGTGGAAGAACCATTCAATTCAATATCCAGTTCTCTCCCTCATTGCAAGACAAATATTAGTGACACCTTCTTCGACAGTGGCAGTTGAACAAGCATTTAGTGCTGGAGGATTAATTGTAGACTCCCGCCGTTCAAGATTAAATCCAGAAAGTGTGGAGTTTCAAGCTTGCGTCGATGATTGGACAAGGGCTAAGCTTCGACAATAAGAGTTGGATCGAGAACACGACTTCTTCAGTGATGATTGTGGAGATACCACCGCCACCACAACAACAGGTAGCGACGATTGAGGATGAGGTAAGTTGGGGTTACTGTTGACACCTGATTTTTGATCAGTCTTTCATAATTTTTTTTTTAATAAAGACGAAAAATACAAAAAAAGAAGAAAAGAATAAAATCAAGAAAAATAATATCTGAGGTCACAAAAATATATAAAAATAGTCGGTATATAAAAATTCAGGTTCAATTTTAGGTGTTCCTCGATCATCATAAAATTGAATTTGGGCAAAAATATTAATAATAATAAAAAAGGGGAAAAACATAATCATTTAAAAGAAAAAGCAAAAGAAAAGAGATTTGACCAAATAATTTTGTCTTTGCCTTTTTATTGTCACTTTTCATTTTTTTATCTATTATTATTATCATTATTATTATTATTATTATATTTTATTTTATTTTATTTCATTATTATTAATATGGACGACGCCTTTTTTTTTTGGGAGCTGCTTCTTCCGTCTTCTTGAGCAGGGTGGCAGCTTCTTCCTTTTTTTTGGGGAGCCCGTGCGAGCAGACGACAACCTCAGACCGAAGCATCCTCCGTCCACGAATCTCCTGCACCTTCGGGCTTCACTCATCTCCATCTACCACACCATACACAGTGCCACCATCACCACCCAAACTCCATAAATCCGACCCTCCCTTTTACTACCCTGTTTGAGCTCCATTTCAACTTCCGCTCGCTGCTCCTTGTTCCTCTTCGGTTTGCAGCTGCCGCGGCTGCCTCGACCTCACTCCTTCCTCCGTTCCACCACCGTCAACCGCGACCTCTAGCGACCCGTCACCGCCGCCCCGACCGCCAGAAGCCGCCGGACCACCTTGAAACAGCTCGACGCCGGTCTGCTCTGTTTCGGTGTCCGGGACTGCCCGCGCTTCCACAGCCGCTCTTGACCGTCTCCGACCACCACCCGCTGACCCTAGGACCTTCCTCCGTTCCTCAGGCCATCGTGCAATCGTCGGAAGCCGTCGCGGAGTCTTCGAACAGCCGCGGGAAAGCCAGTCCCTGTTTTCGCTACCCTTGACCGAACCGCATCATCCTCTTCCTCTGGCCTCGTACAACGTCGCCGTCGCCGCCAGCCATCTCATCGACAACCACCAGCCTCCTCATCTCCATCCCGACCCAGTCACACCTCCCGTTGAGCGCCGGAGTCGCCGCAAACCACCACGGAAGCTGATGTCCCCTGTTTTGGTGTTAGCTGCGTTTCGCCTCTGCTCCGACGAGAAACCATCACTTTCACCATTTACCATCGCCGCTCCCGACCACCACGATCCACCTATAGCTCTCTCCGACCGCCACAGCCTTGTGCCGTCGCCAGCTTGCCGCCTCGACCGAGCTCTCCCTGTTTTTTTCGTCGGTGTGTCGTGTCCACGGGCCGCGTTCATGGGCCGGTTGAACGGGCCATGGCCCATTTTGGTCTAGGCCACGGCCTGGGAAGTGGGCCGAGTATATGGGCCCGTGTGCCAGGTATATGGGCCAATTTGGCCGGAGCTTTGGCCCACGGGCCGAGGGATTGGGCCGTCGCCCGAGAATTTTGGGGCTCGTGGTCTGTCAACATTCAAGGTTCGCATCGAAGGATTTTTCTGGAGATTTCCGCCAAGCTCGACTCGAGTATTTGACTGCGTCGCATATGGAGATGGTCACACGCTGGGGGGGTTTAGCGTTTGAAGGTCGGTATCTAATCAGGTATATTTTGCGTACTCGGTCCGTTTATCAGAGTTATTTTTCTAAAGTATTGCCATTATAGACTTGATTTGCATGTATTTATTTCAATCTGGTAGTTAGCTTGTTTACTTGGTTAAGTGTGGTATGTTGTCAAAGAAAATATTTTCAGAAAATATTAATAATAAAAAACAAAAAAATCTAAAAAAAAAAAGAAAAATCAAGAAATTCCAAAAAAATTCTCAAAAATGGGAAATGGCCACAATCAACTGGCCATGGAACATTTTGGGTAATTCGGTATCCAGACCTTCCCAAAATGACGATTTTGCCCTTCGGGCTAATCGTCCCCAAATTTTCCCATTTTGCCCCCGGTCCGAAATCACTCCTTCCCTAAGCCCTTATGGCTATACTAGGAAGCCATCGATTTGAATTGATATGCCTTGGTGTGATTTATTTATGTACTTGGTTGCGCTTTCATTTAAATTGATTGTGATTGATAGGAATAGTCTTCCAATCTGCATAAAACCCTGAATCAAACCTACCCCACCCAAAATTGCGCCTGCATGAAATCCTAGTTAGGAAAATCACTCGTGTTAGGTACCGAAAGGGCGTTGGTAACGACACCAGCGTAACCAAGTCCCCGAACCCAAAATCTCTGGTTCCGTAGAACTGATCGATCTCTCCCAATCGATCAGTAAGGTTTCCGGTCTACCCTCCAAGAAAGACCGGTGGCGACTCCAAATGCATGCACAAGTTGCACATGCCACCACGACCACACTAAGGTCGAAAGCGATCGACTCTTATCGTCGAATCCTCCTGAGAAATACTCCCGCCGCGATTTGGTATGGGCCTGGGAGGGCTCGCGCCGATCCAAGACCCGTGATCGGTAATCCATTAGCCGCGTCCGCTTCCGGACGGGTCGCGACAGCTGGCGACTCCACTGGGGACCCTTGCTCTAGAACATATAATTCTAGACCTCATGTGGACTTAGGCCGTAATTAAAACACTGAGTGATTTTTCTAACCATGCAGGCGCTTTCAAAGGTGAGGTAAGTCCGCTTATGATAGGTGTTATATGTTTTTGCAGATTGGAGTAATAAGGGGGGGTAGTCTGTGATTAACTTTGTTTTATGCAGGTTGGGCGTATGAATGTATGTTGTGTGGATGATTTGAAGTGCTGATTGATAAACTGTTGTGCATGACTTGCATTGTGATGATCACGACACATGGACACACACAACCGCGCCTAAAACCCCAGGCGCCGCCTTTAGGAACACAATAGAAGGAATTGAAAATGGAATCTCCGTGAGGAAAAACACGGGGTAATCCACTTTTCAATTCCGCTCGCTTCGAACTATGGATCGAGTCCCAATGCAACGATAGCTGTGCAATGGAATCGGCTCTTTCTAGAACTCGAGGTGGGAACCTTAACCTTAGGTGCCAAACCCTCTGATTTTTAGAAGTTTACCATCACTCGTCTCATGCGCATGTCTTTGGGCGGTTGGTACACCTAAAACCGCACATAAGTCGACGAGTTTGGTTGGTAAGACTCTCTATCCCTCAAATCTATTACAGTTCATATAAATATAGGCATTTCATTCATTGCATTCTGGTGATTAGATTAAATGCCATTTCAAGGATAGATATGTGTGTTCTTCCCAAACGTCCTTGATAGAAGACGAAGAGGATGATATCCCATGACAAACATCGAGTGTGCGATAAGGAGTATACTATGGACATTATTGAGGTATCATCCAATGAAGATGAAGAGTTGGGGCAAGTGATCCTGAAGACACAGATCGAAACTGGGGCATCCTTAAACGTTAGGATCACATTCCTTTGTTTCATTTTTCATTACTAGTCCTCTGGTATAGGGTTTATTTTTACCGAGGTTTTCTCTACCTCACCCCTTAGAGTAATTGTATTAGGAATCTATTGGTGTATACATTCAGATGGAACTTGGTTGTATTTCTTTTTGACGGGTCATGGGAATGTGATAGTGGCATTTTCTCTAATCATCTGAATACTCCCAAGTCAAGTTTATAATTCCTTTAGAGGAAATTATTTCGCTAGAAGGAATTATACACTTGAATTGGTCCATGCATGTCATACGTCACTAGTAATCCACGATAATTGATCAAGATTATTGGCGTTATTTCGAATTTAATGACAAGATAGATGTCCAAATTGCTCTCGTTCTTAACAAAACGGCCTTGATTTGGATGCCGTATCTTCAATTAAATTTAAAACACGTCGTTATGCCTTGCACTTTTGACTAATTCGCTCTTCTGAAAATTGGTCAGAAGCTATTATCGTGAATTACATTCCTTTCAATAGTATGCTTTATTTTGATGAATATTGATAAAAACTTTTCGCACAAGATTAAAACCCTTGTAAAAAGTTTGTCCTTATTAATCACGAGCAAGCATAAGATTGAAAGGGGTTTATGCTTTCTTTTTCAAATTATTCCTTCTGATTCTGTCGTTTCATTTGCAGGTAAAAAATAGGTAATAGAGAGAAATCTTTTCCCGGATAAGTCTGAGGCTATTCTTTCATCTGACCATGAGCGAGTTAGAAAATCAGAGCACATATACTCGACTTATTATGGATCGGCTCATCTAAGTCTAAGATGTCCGGATGCCCGAAGAAATGGACCATATAAAAGCTAAAACACGCACACAGGAGCTTTCATTCACTTTCGCTCAATCGAAAGACTTTCAAAGCAGATTAATACAGATTAGTGAGGCGGAAAAATAAAGCCAACTGAGCCCTAATCAGCAGCACGAAGGAGCTCAATTGGCCCTCCATATGGTTGATTCCCTGCCTACGCTCACCGCTCCGTATATCATGATCCGCGAGCTGGAGAAGAAGGCGCTTGCACTCATTCTTAAGGTCAGCAACCTTGGCCCTGTGATCTTCAGCAGCAAGTTCCAAGTCCCGGACCAATTCCCTCCCACGGGATACATCCGCCGTAACAGTATCGAGTCGCTCTTCCAGCCAATCGCTCTGAAACTTCAACATGATGTTACGACGATCGTGCTCATAGGTGATCAGGCACAAGGCCAAACGCTCCACCAGATTTCCACGTTCACGAAGCATCGTCGAGACCCGCTCGTTGGCAGTTTCCATAACCTTGTTGTGGCTGTCAGCCACGAAGTTAGTCAACGTCAGGCAGTCACAGCGGTCTTCGTAGCGGGCTCGCAAGACACGAGCCACGAGAACTTCTCGGTGAGCAACGCGGTAAGCCTCTAGAAAGTTTGCAAAGAGGGCTGGGAATGTTTTATACTCCTTCTCCAACTCAGTACCCTCGATGGAAGTAGTGTCAGTGGCCGCAAATAGAACGCGGATCTCAGCCTCGATCTCCGGATGATCGGCTATGTAAGCATAGCCCCGACCCAAGAGATTATAGAGTTTTTCCCATCGGGCCGGGACTGCGTTTGAAAAGACGCAAGCATGGGAAGAGTCAGAGGAAGAAGCAGAAGATGAAGCCATTTCTTGTTGGAAGGATGGAAAGGAAGACGAGTGCGATGGAATGAATGAAAGTGAAAGCTGGGCAAATGAGAGCACTAACCTTCTCCTCGTTTCATAGTAGCTCAAAAATGGAGAAAAATTACAGCAATAATGCTTGTGGAGCCGGGGTAGTTAATGTAAAGCAGGGGCTGCTCCTCCCGTGAAGCATCAGACATGTCTCGATCCGCGATTCCAGGCCTGACGAGTTTGAAAAGTTGTAAAAGAGTTGTCTATTTCACCATTATTGAGATGGAGCGGGAGTCGAGCGCAAATATCGAAGGAGCCGCGGTAGGGTTGATAGTTTTGTCATGATGAAAAGCTGAGCGGGTAGTGGACGTAATTTAGTCTTTTGAGAGATAGTGGGGGGCAGGTTCGGCTATCGAGGAAAGAAAAGCGGTCCGTGATCTCTCCACCATGAAAAGGAAGGAAGACGACAAGACGAGAAACTCAAAATCTCTAGAAGAGCTCTCGCCTGGTGATCGTCTTCCATGCTCGAAGAGCGACTCCTGAGTACGCAAAGTCACTCAAAAGAAAGTTTAGAGAGAGTAAACATACGAAGAGGATTACAAGACCTTGAGTGAATAAAAAAAAAGAGACGAACAAACCTCTTCTTGATCCAGTATGTTTAACAGTCATAGTCATTTGTTGGAGATGACTGACCCAAATGTCCTAGGTAATGTGCAGTTGGGAGACCTCGAAGTCTTTGGGATCGAGCCAGATGTCGAAACCATGCTACCCAACCCTGCTGGCAACGAGGTTCAGGATCAGGGCAGCGACGATGACAGTGGTGGCGACGACGACAGTAGCAGCAACAACGACGGCAGCGGCGATGTCCCATCTCGTGGAAGAAGACGTCGCCGGCTCTATACTGAGAAGGAAATCCAGATACTCGAAGCCGCCTTCAATAAGTGCCGTTACCCGGATACGAGACGAAGAAGAAAATTAGCCCGGAAATTAGAGATGGAACCCTTAAGGGTCAAGCACTGGTTTCAAAACAGACGGGCCAGATCAGTGGTTCGGGGAAAGTGTCAAGAGCTCGAAACTCTAAAAGAAGAATACGCCAAGCTTCGAGCAGAAAACATGTGGTGTAAGGAAGTCCTCATCAACGCCGCTTGCCTTAACTGCGGTGGTTCTATCGACACTCGCGAAATGTTCCGTGATAAGTTTTCTATGAGAATCGCAGGTGGTCGTCCGCCACCCCACTCCCTCAAACCATCTTTGGAAAGAGGGGAGGCGCGTTACTACAATTTCCCTGACAATGGGCTTACTATCACCACAGACCAGTTCGAAGTCAACCAGCTTCCCCTGCAACAACCTCTGGCACAACCAGACCCCGCCGAGAGTGAATCGAGGAATGATCGCCGAGTCACGGATGCTATCCTGAGTCGCCAAAAGAAGTTCATATGGTCTCCAGAGCTTCACAGAAAATTCCTTGATGCGGTTCACCAAATAGGGAATGACTCATTATGTCCAACACGCGTACATGAGGTCATGAATGAACCGGGGCTCGCTAGAAGGTTAGTTGCAAACCACCTTAATGGTTACCGCAGGAAGCTACGACGGCGTCATGCCGCACGGCGCCTAGAAGAGCCCGACTCGAACTTGAACATTAGGTACGGCTACGAATGCAACAGCCATGCCTCAAGAAGAGCCCTGCCGAGTCTCGATACCAACCAAGCCGGTAGCTCTACCACCAACTGTTGGAGAATTGGTCAATATAGCCCTATCAGTCATCTTAATGTTCCTCAAGAATACGTGCCACCGGTGCAACAAATATACACTTCCCCGCTCGAGCAGCGGCCGTCCACCGGCGCTCTTCCTGCTGCTGATCCACCCACGACGTCTAATGTTCAGGAGTTCGCCCAACTAGGGCCTATGATCTCAGATGATCTAGTGGGGGAACACTTCGAACAATTTTGCTTCCCTGATCTCTGAGTGAGACACGCTTTTGATAGGAAAGAGGTCGACCCTCCTCTTTTCTTCTCAAACAAAGATGGTGGTCACAGTTCGAAGAATCCATCGGGAGGAGGCTAGCAAACCTTCACGGCCATGATCTGGAGTCGATGACTGCGCACCTGAACCCAGACATGATGGGGTGGTGATCGAACATACCCAGAGAAAAGGGGGGGCTTGTACACAAGTAGAACTTATTTCTTATTTGCGCATTGTAAAGTTTCAATCGGAGCAGTTCCTTTCTTCTTTAAGGCCTAGGGTTGATTTCACACAATGATGCTTGCTAACATCATCATGTTTAGCTACAACAATCTTTTGTCATGATGGGTTCGAGGTAAATCGACCAAGCGCATGAAGGCAAACGTGCCAGCATAGGTTACAAACATAACGTGAGCGGGCTCGAAAGCGGAAAGATCGTCAGTTGCCTCAAACACTATGATTGCGAAACCAAGGGCAATATTGAATCTTGCGAAGGATAAGCGGAAATGTACATACACTCTCATTTATAGCACTTAACAGGAGACTTTACAAACAGACTACTGAGGAGGAACCGTAAATCCAAAGTGAGTTCTAATGAGCATCACAAATGAGCTCAATTGATTCTCCATGCTATCCATGCCTTGCTTACAACCCACACTCTGGGAATCGAGGTCTACAAGCTTGAAGAAAAGGAGGCGACATTTCTCCTTAAGGTCGTTCACCTTGGTCTCAAAGTACTCGAACTCAAGCTCTAAGTCATGAGCCAGCACCCTCCCGCGAGCTATATCCATGCTCAGGTCTTCAAGCCTTTCCTCCAACCAGGCACACTGGAACCTCAGCACGAGGTTGTGCTGATCTTGCTCAAAGGCGGTGTCAAAAAGAGCCAGACGCTCCACCAAGTTGTCCCTCTCACGGACCAACATCGAAACCTGGGCGTGGGCGTATTCAACAGCCCTTTTATGGTTATCGGCCGTCAGCATGGCCAACATCAGGGACTCAGTTCGGTCCTGATAGCGGGCTCGCACGATACCAGCCAAAGTGACCTCCCGGCTAGCAACTTCATAAGCCTGCAGGAAATTGTTGAAGAGAGTTGGGAAGATCACAAACTCCCTTTGAAGTTTCGTACCTTCAATACACACAGTATCCAGGGCCGGAATCAGAGTACGAACTTCAACCTCAGCTTCAGGATGACTGTTTATGTAGCCATAACCTCTACCCAAGAGGTGATAAAACCTCTCCCATTGGGTTGAAGCTTCGGCTGAGGCAGCGGGTACGGGAGAGGAAGCCATCTGCGATTCAACGACAGAGAAAAGAAGGAATGATGGAGGAGTGTTTGAGAGGTTAGATCGAAATGTTAATCTCCTCGATGTAAACCTCTCGCCCTTTAACGCTCGAACGAGAAAGGGAAAGCTGCAATAATTTTTCTATACGCAGCAGGGCTAATCAAGCCTCATTAATACATCCCTGGTGAGTCACAGATCCACCCCTGTCCCGTGATTTCGGGCTTAGAAAAGGTGACAACACCTAAAGGCCGGCGGACCTATTACTTTGGAGACCGAGCTAGGGGGACAGGCGTAATGCTCGATAAAGCAAAAGTTGACACGGGAAATCTGCACGCTCCACTCAGGCAAGAGAGAGTAAGAACGGACGGAGGGAATCACGAAGTCTCGAAAGGAACGCCCGTCAGACGCTCGTTACTCGCTTTCAAAGCGACGCTTCTTGGAACACGCCTAATCTCTGATAATTACAGAGAGGGCGAACATCTGAGAAAGGGTGGAGAAGATCAAGCGAACGAAGATCAGGAAAAGACATTGCGACCCAAAATGTTCAAGGGGTACCATCATCTGTTGGAAACGCCTGACCTGAATGTTTCCGAACTTGAACGGCTAGAGGAATTTGAAGACCTCGGAAATGAATTCGTCACGAAGGACATGGAAATCGACTCGACCATCCAGGAGATTCAAGCCCTCAGCGACCAAGACGCCAGCAACGATGATCCGCGCCAGAAAAGAAAGCGTCGCCAGCTCTACACTCCGGATGAGGTCCAGATACTTGAAGCTATCTTCAAGGGATGCCCTTTCCCGGACACAGAACAGAGGAAGAAGTTGGGTCAAAAACTAGGGACGAGCCCTTTGAGGATCTTGAATTGGTTTCAAAATAAACGAACCAAGCTGAGTAAGCAGTACAAACGACGGGAGACCGCATTTCTAAAGGAGCAGAACGAGAAGCTTCGAACAAAGAACGTGAGGTATGAAGAAGTTCTTAGCACTATTGTCTGCCCTAACTGCGGTGGCCCTACCACTCTCAGTAGATTGTTTCCCGTTAAGCCTTCTGCTATGATCGAAAATACTGGTGATGTGCATGAACAAATCAATCCCACAAAGATAGTGCCAGTGCCTTCTGAAGGAGGGAATATATGCCACTATGATGAGAGTCACCACGTCAGAGCCAAAGAGTCTTCTCTACAACGGCTTCGGGCAGGATCAGATCCTGCTCGAGAAGAGTTAAAGATCAGCCGTCAAGCTGTCAACGCTATTCTGAACCAAGAGAAGAAGATTTTCGCGTGGCCCCTTGAGCTTCACCGCAAGTTCTTAGACGTGGTTCGGCGAATATGGCTCGACTATGCACGCCCGAAGAAAGTAATGGAGGCCCTGAATGCACCAGAACTTACCAAGGCTATGGTCTCAAATCACCTCGGTTGTTACAGAAGAGCGCTAAGACAGCGTCATACTAACCTCGGTTACAAATTCAACACTTATTGGGAAATTGATCAGAATATTCATCTGAGTCATCCCAATTTTCTTCAAGAGTGTGTGCCACAGATGCAGCAGGTGCAGCACCCATCCGTCGCTGTTTTTCCGCTTACTAATGAGCTTTCTGCGCTTAGTGCCCAAGGACTTGCCGAACTAGGGCATGTGGTTTCAAAGGATCTAACAAGGGAATGCGTTGAGCATTTTTGTTTCCCTAATTCCCAAGTAGGAGATGCTTATGGGGGTCAATCGATCAACTCCCCTCTCATGTTCTCGAGAAGAAATGGAGGTTCCAGCTCGAAGGACCGGTCGGGCGATACTACCCAACCCATACATCAATATTTCGAAGGATCAGATGACTTCTGCGACGATCAGTCAGTGATACTTCGATCCAAAATGTTCCAAGGATACCGTCATTTGTTGGAAACGCCCGACTTAGAAGTCTCCGAGCTTAAACTGCTAGAAGAATTTGAAGATCACGGGCCCGAATCTGGCACGATGGTCATGGAGATTGACACTTCCAACGATGAAACTCAAGGTTGTGGTAATGAAAACAATGCCCATAGCAGTGATCAGCGTCAGAAAGGAAAACATCCCCATCACCGTACTTCAAGTCAAGACCGGGAGCTTGATTTTTTCTTCGAGGAATGCCCCCATCCAGATGAGAAGCAGAGGGCTGAGCTAGGTCGAGAGTTAGGGTGGGAGCCTAGGAAGGTCAATAATTGGTTTCGTAACAAACGAGCCCGGCTGGGGAATCTACATAGACAACAAGAGCTAGCGATTCTGAAGGAAGAAAATGAAAAGCTTCGAACAGAAAGCGCTAGATATGAGGAAGCGCTGAGCAGTGCCACTTGCCTTGATTGCAATAACCATATTCTCATCAGTGAAATATTCTCCGAAGAGCCACTTCTAGAGATTGGTAGTGCTCATATGTTACAATGCCTTTCGCAATGTCTTCCGGTGCAGTCAGATACCGTCGAAGGCTTACAAGAGCAGTTTCCAACACAATCAGATCTCATAGAGATTAGTCGGCAAGTTGTTCTTGTTGACAAGAAAACGCGATTTTCTTGGACTGCTGAACTCCATCAGAAATTTGTTGATACAGTTCGACAGTTGGGGATCGACACGGCACGATCAACGCGCATACACGAAATCCTGAACGTGCCTGGACTCTCTAAAGTTAACGTCGCGAGCCACCTTGGATATTTCAGGAGGTTGCTAAAAGAGGGACGGGTGACACTGAGCTCGGATGGAGCTGGTTCGAACTTAAATGTTGGTCATAACTGCAACCACGATGATTGTAGAGCCAGGAACACCCAGCCATGTTTCGGTGTTGACGAGACCAGCAACCATGTCACCGACTCCTCTAACCCAAATCAGAACGCTCCACCAAGCAGTCTCAATACCCCTCAAGTGTATATACCGCAGTTCCCGCAAATAGGAACTCCCCAATTTGAGTACCAACCTGTTGCTAGTGCTCTTCCCATGGCAAATCCAACATTTACATGGGACATGTCTACATATTTGCCGGTCAACAAGGGAGGTTCCAGCTCGAGGAATCAAATCATCCAAGGCGAGAGTGATCTATCGCCAGCGGTCGGTAACACTCGACTTGAGCATCAATGGCTCGGAGATTCGAGCGATTTCCTTGGAGAGGAACTCAATTTCTGGCTCGATCAGCCTGAAGCTGGCGGACTCTTGCAATAGTGATACAGAGCCGACGATCAGGTGTTTGATTCAAGGCGCGATTTGTAAAAAAATGTTCGGAGAAAAGAGGTTGAATAGCCTGAATGAATGTATTGGCAATCCCATTGTAAGGCTCCCATGGGGGCATTTCTCATTTACGCTTAAAACTAGTCGTACGAAGATCCGCCTTACCTTCTGAGCATCTTTAAGCTCAGGGGCGAGCTCCCCAAGCAATGATCATCGTTCGCAGAGCATGACGGAATACATCCCTTCAATGCAAAATGCATCTGGCCGCGAAGCCACCCATTTGGTAAAACGATGTATCGTTCCTAAACGATCTCCAATCGGATACCGAAATAATGTCTTCTTTCTTTTCCTTCTCAGATGATAAACATGGATAAATCACTTAAGGAGTCATGCGTTCAAATAGCAGAACAGACGCTGCCCAGCTGGGGGCAGATGAACCATTGATGTTACAAACGCTCCAAGCATGGATAGGCGGATTTGATAGAGGTTGTTCATATCAATACGCAACATCAGAATGTGATGAAAATCAAGAGTAAAGTTGTATCGTCCCAATTTGTCTTGAATTTGGGAATATGAATTAACACTCATTGTTTATCCTTGACAGGGGAATCGCCCTGGAAGCGAACAGGTTTTTACATCCCATGTACTACTCGTTAGAGTACATGACTAAGGGTAGGATGTATCGTTTCGATTTTTGGAAAATTTGTGAACATACAATGATATACTTCTTTTACAATTTGCAGGGATCCGCAGCTGCGGGGGACAGGTAAGCATCCCTTTCCCCAATCCATTGAAGATGTTAAATAAAAAAGAAAAGCTTTCAGAATCTAATGTCTAGAAAAGACATAGAATTCAAACTTCATTGGCATTCATGTTTTAAAACAGGAGGTTGTCTGAACATGAATAAGATCATGCAGGGTGCATCATAAAATCCCATTGACGGGTAAAATTTTTGGAGAAAATGAAAGAGATTTTTTCCAATCAAAAGTTCAAAACTTTCAAAAGGACGTTTTCTCAAAAGACGAGAGGCAAAGCCTAGTCCAAACATGTCCTATACACACTTAAGAGAGAAGTAGAGCGAATCAGACAGCAAAATCTGGACCTACGGAGATAGGGACCATTCGCAGCGATTACATGGGTTGGGACGACGGAGGCATTCGTTTCATATCCCCCAAACACTACAGGTGACCGTTGATAACCCCTTTGAACGGCGGTTTTCATTCTTAACCCTGTCAAGAACCACCTCACACTGGGGCAAAATGGAGGTGAGTCCAGCAGCATCAGGAGAAATGGTTAGAAATTTTGTTGCTCGGACTAACATTAGTCTTCGTGTGTTGTTTATATGGTAATCCAAGTGCCATAGGATGACGAGAAGCATTCATTTTTCTATCCCACATACGTTTATCCTTTGCACAGCCAAGTCGAGCCTGCAAATTCGTTTCATGAACCCGTTGGTGATCATTACACATTTCAAGATGGATGCAGCATCACTTTAGAAACGGAAGAGCTCAAGACTAAGGGATTAGAAAGAAATTCCTGGATTTATGGTAAAAGCATGTTTAGACTTTCGATCATATGTCTAAAGTGATCTCCTGAAGAAGAGAAAAATGGGATTTCAAAAAAAAAAAAAAAAAAAAGAATGAAAATGAGAAAAAATCCCGGCATCAAGAAAAAGCAAAGTGCCTGGTAAAAGCAAGGCTGATGCCCGTGCAAGCTGTTTGATTGACCCACAATAAAGTCTAGATGGGAAAAGAGGAAATCCCCGAAGGAGCCAAATTCCAAAAAGGCTGCTCGCCAAATGGTGTCAAGCGCGGAATAAAGGCGCAAAAGAGAAAGGACAGGTAGCAAATCTGCAATGATCACCAATGTCAAACTCTCCAAGAATTTTGGGCCAAAAACAAGCCTTTTTCTGTCCCCAATCCTACCAATGTTACGACCCCGAAGGAGTCTTCTCTGACTAAGACACTTGGGTTGACATATAGCTTAGCTCGAAGAAGTACGAGCAAGACTATTTCTCTCTCATTTTGCAGGGTTCTTGACTTGTAAACCCGGAGCAGATGGTGAAGACTTTCATTCAATGGCCTCGACTCCAAAGCGGGTCCCCTTTGAAAGCCAATATCCAAGCCCAACATTACGGTCCCGTGGAAGACCTCCCGACCGATCAAAATGTATGCGCTGCAAATGAGCCTAAAACCTAGGCACAGGTTAGTAGGGAATCGAGTGCATCCCCTATAAAAACCACTATCTTAAAAAGGTGAGAAGACCTCATTGTCGAGAAATATTCCAATTGATGTTTTGAACAAACTCTTTTTGGAATTTTCAAACTGTTGATCCAAATTTTCCATGCAAGGAATTTGTGATCACATTTGCATGTTGTAAGAATGCTTTGGATAACCTCCAACATCAAAAATGCACATTTCATGACTAAAACTTAAGTCGTAAAATTTTGTCGATTGGACAATTATTATCTTCCCAAAGATTATTAACATCTTCTTGGTGAAGAAAAATCTTTCAGGTTTGAACTTTCTGCAGGATACCTAGAGAACCCAGCTCCCAGAATGTCGCCTCAGCAGACCCGAGTCCTAGCATGATGTGGAGAACCCTCGTCCTAGGACCCATCTTCAGAAATATCAAGCAGTCTCATCGGACGTGGAGAACCCTCGTCATGAGACCCCTTTTCATAATTTAGGCAGTCTCATCGGACGTGGAGAACCCTCGTCATGAGACCCCTTTTCAAAGTCAAATCATATGGTAGAAACCGCCTGAAGGATCAAATCAAGGTAGATACCGCCTGAAGGGTCAACTCAAAGGTAGATACCGCATGAAGGGTCAAAACAAAGGTGGAAACCGCCTGAAGGGTCAAACTAAGGTAGAAACCGCCTGAAGGGTCAACTCAATGGTAGAAACCGCCTGAAGGGTCAAACCAAGGTAGAAACCGCCTGAAGGATCAACATGATGATAGACACCGCCATAAGGGTCAACACGTTAGTAAATACTGACATAAGGATCGACACAAAGGTCCGATCCACCATACGGATCAAAATCCTTGGCAAATCCCAAAGTGTAGGATGCGCCTTCCTTAGGTTCCTACCAGTTAGGAATTCCACAACGGTATGACCTACCATACAGGTCAGAGCTTAATCTCCCTAGGATATTCTGAATGACGAGTCCTAGGTATCTTCTTGAAAGTTGTCGCAGCGGGGAACATCCGACAGGTGAGCCTCAGATAAGCCTCTCTCTTCTCGGACCATGTTCAAATTGTTGGAGTAAATCAGGAATTAATCAAGAACTTTAAGGATCCGATGTCATAGCGTTTCTTCTTTCTTTTTCCAGTCGAGTCGATCGGAACACAGGTGTCACCTTGTCTTTGAGAGAAACCTCTGACGAAATTCCTCTCAAAGAGGGGCAGCTGTTGACACCTGATTTTTGATCAGTCTTTCATAATTTATTTTTTAATAAAGACGAAAAATACAAAAAAAGAAGAAAAGAATAAAATCAAGAAAAATAATATCTGAGGTCACAAAAATATATAAAAATAGTCGGTATATAAAAATTTAGGTTCAATTTTAGGTGTTCCTCGATCATCATAAAATTGAATTTGGGCAAAAATATTAATAATAATAAAAAAGGGGAAAAACATAATCATTTAAAAGAAAAAGCAAAAGAAAAGAGATTTGACCAAATAATTTTGTCTTTGCCTTTTTATTGTCACTTTTCATTTTTTTATCTATTATTATTATCATTATTATTATTATTATTATATTTTATTTTATTTTATTTCATTATTATTAATATGGACGACGCCTTTTTTTTTTGGGAGCTGCTTCTTCCGTCTTCTTGAGCAGGGTGGCAGCTTCTTCCTTTTTTTTGGGGAGCCCGTGCGAGCAGACGACAACCTCAGACCGAAGCATCCTCCGTCCACGAATCTCCTGCACCTTCGGGCTTCACTCATCTCCATCTACCACACCATACACAGTGCCACCATCACCACCCAAACTCCATAAATCCGACCCTCCCTTTTACTACCCTGTTTGAGCTCCATTTCAACTTCCGCTCGCTGCTCCTTGTTCCTCTTCGGTTTGCAGCTGCCGCGGCTGCCTCGACCTCACTCCTTCCTCCGTTCCACCACCGTCAACCGCGACCTCTAGCGACCCGTCACCGCCGCCCCGACCGCCAGAAGCCGCCGGACCACCTTGAAACAGCTCGACGCCGGTCTGCTCTGTTTCGGTGTCCGGGACTGCCCGCGCTTCCACAGCCGCTCTTGACCGTCTCCGACCACCACCCGCTGACCCTAGGACCTTCCTCCGTTCCTCAGGCCGTCGTGCAATCGTTGGAAGCCGTCGCGGAGTCTTCGAACAGCCGCGGGAAAGCCAGTCCCTGTTTTCGCTACCCTTGACCGAACCACATCATCCTCTTCCTCTGGCCTCGTACAACGTCGCCGTCGCCGCCAGCCATCTCATCGACAACCACCAGCCTCCTCATCTCCATCCCGACCCAGTCACACCTCCCGTTGAGCGCCGGAGTCGCCGCAAACCACCACGGAAGCTGATGTCCCCTGTTTTGGTGTTAGCTGCGTTTCGCCTCTGCTCCGACGAGAAACCATCACTTTCACCATTTACCATCGCCGCTCCCGACCACCACGATCCACCTATAGCTCTCTCCGACCGCCACAGCCTTGTGCCGTCGCCAGCTTGCCGCCTCGACCGAGCTCTCCCTGTTTTTTTCGTCGGTGTGTCGTGTCCACGGGCCGCGTTCATGGGCCGGTTGAACGGGCCATGGCCCATTTTGGTCTAGGCCACGGCCTGGGAAGTGGGCCGAGTATATGGGCCCGTGTGCCAGGTATATGGGCCAATTTGGCCGGAGCTTTGGCCCACGGGCCGAGGGATTGGGCCGTCGCCCGAGAATTTTGGGGCTCGTGGTCTGTCAACATTCAAGGTTCGCATCGAAGGATTTTTCTGGAGATTTCCGCCAAGCTCGACTCGAGTATTTGACTGCGTCGCATATGGAGATGGTCACACGCTGGGGGGGTTTAGCGTTTGAAGGTCGGTATCTAATCAGGTATATTTTGCGTACTCGGTCCGTTTATCAGAGTTATTTTTCTAAAGTATTGCCATTATAGACTTGATTTGCATGTATTTATTTCAATCTGGTAGTTAGCTTGTTTACTTGGTTAAGTGTGGTATGTTGTCAAAGAAAATATTTTCAGAAAATATTAATAATAAAAAACAAAAAAAAATCTAAAAAAAAAAAAGAAAAATCAAGAAATTCCAAAAAAATTCTCAAAAATGGGAAATGGCCACAATCAACTGGCCATGGAACATTTTGGGTAATTCGGTATCCAGACCTTCCCAAAATGACGATTTTGCCCTTCGGGCTAATCGTCCCCAAATTTTCCCATTTTGCCCCCGGTCCGAAATCACTCCTTCCCTAAGCCCTTATGGCTATACTAGGAAGCCATCGATTTGAATTGATATGCCTTGGTGTGATTTATTTATGTACTTGGTTGCTCTTTCATTTAAATTGATTGTGATTGATAGGAATAGTCTTCCAATCTGCATAAAACCCTGAATCAAACCTACCCCACCCAAAATTGCGCCTGCATGAAATCCTAGTTAGGAAAATCACTCGCGTTAGGTACCGAAAGGGCGTTGGTAACGACACCAGCGTAACCAAGTCCCCGAACCCAAAATCTCTGGTTCCGTAGAACTGATCGATCTCTCCCAATCGATCAGTAAGGTTTCCGGTCTACCCTCCAAGAAAGACCGGTGGCGACTCCAAATGCATGCACAAGTTGCACATGCCACCACGACCACACTAAGGTCGAAAGCGATCGACTCTTATCGTCGAATCCTCCTGAGAAATACTCCCGCCGCGATTTGGTATGGGCCTGGGAGGGCTCGCGCCGATCCAAGACCCGTGATCGGTAATCCATTAGCCGCGTCCGCTTCCGGACGGGTCGCGACAGTTACCAAAGGTAAGAGAACTACATGGGCTTTGATTCTTCTATCCCCAAGAAGATATGTAGGCGATTAATGATAATTCATTAAGTTCAAGCCCACTCCTCATCTTTTTTTTTCAAATTTTTTTACAATGTACAATTTGATTATAAATTTTAATTAATAATTTATAAATTTATTTTATTATTTTAAAAATAAAATTAAAGGTTCCGGAACCGGAACCGGCCCGAAACCGTCCGGTACCGAACCGGCACCGGAATCGGAACCGAACCGGCACCGGAACCGGAACCGGAACAGGTCCTTTATGGGCCGGTTCCAGAACCGGAACCGGCGGTTCGACGGAACCGTGCACATCTAGCTGTAGGTGCTTCGATCATTGACACAGTGTTGTCAAAGTCCTTTGAAAAGATTTCATCTCTCAGTTGACAATGTCGGTCGTCATCATCTAATACCGCTGACGTTGCAGATCGTGGGTATTCTCTCATTCCCCATAGTTGTTCAACTAAGCTTCGTTGCTGGTCTTTCAATCTCTCTATTTCAGCATGTCATTCTGTGTCAGGCTTGGTATCCCTGATCTGATTAAGCAATGACTCAGGCTCTTTTAAAAAAGGCTTTTCCGGTTGAACGGGATCATCCATGCCTTCCCACCCGTTTGGTATGATGTCTTCCATTCTCTGATAGAAGTTAGGAGGAGCAGAGTACTTTACTTTAAAGTTGTATCCTCCAGAATCCTGACCCAGGTTGTCTACAATTTCACCCATTTCTAGCGCGTTAGCCATGAACCTGCGATCTGCTAGACTTCGTCCTTTGGCTTCCAGTTCGTCTTTTTCGGGCTCTTCTTCGAGCTCAATGATTGGCCCAAAATCGCCTTCCAGACCTTCATGCGGGATGTTCCACATGCTTCCCTACTCAGTTTTAATCGCGAAGTGGCTCCCTTTGAAGGATAGAGAAGATTCGACCCCCACGAATTTTTCGTCGTTAATATCGGACATTATCCCCAAGCTCATCATTTTAGCTATACACAGTTTCTTCATGTCAGCGGAGATCTCCCCTTCTTTTAGGTATAGTGAAGCGATTGCCAAGATGTTGGTCAATTTAGACACGTCCACCTTTAGCTCAAGGTGGCTTTCCTCCTCTTCAGCGAATATTGCCCCTATTGCTTGGTGATCATGGAGTGAATTTTCTTACACATTCGGAGCCGTGTTATCAAATTTCAAGATCTGGCTGTCAATCTGAGCCTGTACCTTTAGCTTAAGGATATAGCAATTGTCAACACTATATCCCCTTTCGCCCATGTGATAGACACAAGTCTGGCTTTCGTCAAAACTTGGATATTTAACAGGATTTGCCCTAGGTGGTTCCTTCGCCACCAAGTGTTGCTCTAGCAACATCGGGAGCAGCTTGGATAAGGGTCGCGGGAGTGCCGAGAACTGCCTCTGGGGTTGCCTCCTTCTAGGCTCTTGCACTTTCGGCGCCGACTAGGATAATCCTTCTTTGGTCTGATTAGAATTGCCAAACGATTTGGGCTTATGGGGGTTCGGTATGAATGCTATGTCGAGCCCGGCCTCTTTCTCTTTCTTCAAGGGAAACTGTCTCCCAGTAGAAGCTTCATGAGGCCTCCTTTCTCTTAAGGCTATTCTAGCCTTTCATCTATCTTTATCAAGTGTGCGAATGTCTGACATCCCGAGGTGTTTAACCTGTCAAAGTATTCGTAGGGGAGTGTTTTCAGGAATAAATCAACCAGCTTATCTTCTGGGATAGACGGCTTTACTTGGGTTGCCAAAGCCCGCCATCTCTGGGCGTATGTTCTAATCAGCTCGCCCCTTGCCTTTGAGGTTCGTAGAAGGTCTTCTCTCGTCGGGGCTGTAGCCGTGTTGAACTTGTACTGCCTGAGGAAGTCCTCAGCAAGATCTTCCCACCCATCATAATCATCGAGGTCTAGTTCGATGAACCAAGCCAGAGCGGCGCCCGCCAGACTCTCCTGTAACGTGTTCATCAGCAATGGGACATAATCTGAGAATTGCGCCATCTTGCGCAGGTAGTATTTGAGGTGAGCGCGGGGACAGCCCGTCCCATTATACTTCCTTACAAAGTCTGGTTCTCTATAGTCAGGAGGGGTCTCTACCTTGACGAAGGCAGATATCGTGTCGAAATGAGCCAACTCGTAACCTTGGCTGCTCAAGCATTCTTCAATTTTGGCTAATCTCTTAGCCTCCACTTCAATTTTTGCGGTCTGCTTCCCCTTTTCATCCTTCTCTAGGTTGATGACAACAGGGGGTGCCTTTTGTTGTAACTAGATGTTCAGCATATGAATGCCCTCATCTGCATGTTGGGTATTTTCCGTCGTCTCTTTGTCAGCTACATAGGGTGCAAGTGATGGACTTGAGTTATTCTGATTATGGGCTACTGCCTGTCTGGCGTGGGAGGCTTACGGCATTGCTTTAATATCAGCCATCATGGTTGCCATAGCGATCATCTGGGTTTCCAGCATGCCTACGCGTGGGGTCAACTCCTGTTGTTCCATTCTCGTCTTAAGTCGAGTGCGAAAACGATGCGTTGGTAATTCCGTGATGAGAGTGTACCTGTTTTCAGAAGAAATTCCAATGAGTATTTCTTCGGTACTGACGAAATGAAGTACTCGATCCTTCTAATTGCATGTTTTCTATTGGCGAATGAGAAAAAGAACTACCCCATGAGCCTTAGTGTCATGTGAGTAGTTCTTTTAATCATTCTCCAAAAAGAATTCATGAAATTAAAAAGAAGCGTAATTTTTTACAATAGTTTTATGCATTAGTGAAATATGTTCACATTCATGTTCATGTGTCTAAAAATGGTATCCAGTACGAGTGAGAATGCTTGAAAATGCATTATAATGTCTGCTTATTTTACACTTGACAGAATAGTCTATTCAAGTCTAGGGCGTTTGAGGCCTAAGGCATCCTCGTCACTCCCATACAGATCAGTCTATTCGGTTTGGGAGTCTTCATCTTCTGAATATAACGGTGCCCCCATATCTTCGGGTATGTACGGCTCTACTCTAGGCACGTACGGTACGATGTATTCAGGTACATAGGGCTCGACAAGGCTGCGTTTGGTTGCTTCAAAGTGCTGGATGTATTCTGTGGAAGCCTTGTGAATGTTCTCCTTACGAGTCATGTTTTCTAGCCAACTTATATCTTCGGCCTGAGAATTCGTCAAAGAGTGTATAATAAACATCACTTTGGCTTCGAATTGTTTCTTCTTTTCTCCCACGAGGGTCTCGTTTGGTATGTCAAATGAGAAGATACCAGGTCGGGGTGGAGAAGGGATCTCCTGTAATGCCCCAAATTGTCGGACAACCCTCTTCGGATAATATGCGGTAGCGCCCGTGAATCCTAGCAAAGGGACTGGACCTTCGCCATTGCATGCTAGTCTGACTTTGCCCAGTGTTGGCAACCTTAGCCGCCATCGGAGCTGTTCGGGTTTTAAGGTTCTAAGAAATTCTTTCCATTCTCTAAAGTTGAACTTAGGAATGCGTGTGTGGGTTCTGACGAAGGTTTTAAGGGGATAAGCATCGGGGCTAATCTCAGTGAAACCCATGCGGATATGGAATTGTCTGACATGAGATGTGAACCACAGATACAGAAGATTACTAGAGACTCTAAAGATTCCCCTCTTGTTTTTCTTGAAGCGATTTAGGGAAAGAAATATTTCAGTAAGGATGATATTTGAATAATCCCACCCACAACAGACTTGTCTGACTACAACGGCCATAATAGGATCGAAGGTGACAGATGAGATTGGGAATAATACGAAGCTAAAGAAGGCCAACACAAAGGCTCTACCTGATTTAGTCCATTTAGCAGCAGGGAGATTGGGGAATCGATCTAGGAGGAAGGATAGTGAAATTCGCCCAGAATTACTTTTGGCGTCTGCTTTGACTTCTTTGAGGCTTGTGTCAAGGAATTCAGCTAGTTGACTCAATGGATCGAATCCTATGGGAGGTTGAACTAGCAAGTGAGTGAATTCAACTCCGATGGCGGCGTTGTATTCTTCAAGAGTAGAGGTAACCTCCAGTCCCTCTATGCAGAATGTTGCGGTGGTGGGATCCCAATAAAGTGCCATGGCTTGAATAAAGGCAGGGGGCACTCAATCTTCAGCAGGTCCAATAGATACCCTAGTCGCGATTTGGCGTACTTCTGGCTAGCTTCACCCATGCTATCCTACCATGATAGGAGCTCGGCCCGAGGAATTTTGAACACTTGAATATCATTCTTTCCCATCAAGTCTAAAATATGCGAATGAATTTGATTTGAAAAAGTCAATCGTCAAAAATTACTTTAAAACATGGGACTATGCAAATGCCATGAAGTATGCATGGACCAACTTAATTGCATAGTTCAATCGAAGAAATGGAAATTAGAACCTTTTTTTTTTCAGGTACTGAAGACCTGACTTGAAGTCTAATTTGAATTTCAAGAAAGTGAATTATGCAATTTAGTCGGGTTCACTTCAGTGACTAAGGGAAATAACAACGTCACATTCCATTGATCAAAACATCAAAATGGGAGAAGAGCGGAATGAATCCCTTATTACAACCAGGACGCCTAATGAAAGAAATGTAAGAAGAGACTCTTCAAACAAGAAAGCCATAAAAGTCCGTTGGAATGTGAGGATCTAATCCACATTTTCTAAAGGTCTACTCATCCTCACGAAGATAGTCAGTCGGGAATCCTTCTCCAGCTGAGTGTAGGGGACCGTCTTCAATGCATTGGTCGAGGGGTCCTAGTTCCTCTGGCTATTCTCTGGTCCATGGCATGATGACTTCTGGAGTTTTCTCACGTCTCGTCTTCTTGAGTGTAATGCGTTTCGATTTCGTCTTGATCGCAGGGCGTCTTCTTTTTCCCCAAAAGCTGATCCTTGGTATATCTTCATTAGCACGTCGTTCAGCTTGTCGACGTGCATATGCCTCTCTGGCTAGGTGGTTGCGACGCTGTCTCTTCGTCTCCAAATAATTCTTGAACATCTCGTCCGCTTGTCGCTTGAATCTGAGGTTGTCGACATAGTAGCGGGTTTGGCAATCTTCAGCATATCCCAACTTGCATCCAGTTATCTCTCGACCATACACGAATCTGGTGAAGTGTAACCTCGTGTTCGGCCCAAGGCGAGTGACTTTCCTTAGGCATTCGAAGGTTACCAACTCTGTTGAACTTTTAGGAAACAGCGACATCCTATCCCCTTATCATCGTTATTTCAATTAGTCATTTGAGTGATTTTCCTGATGTATGCAAATGCATGTATGTGTATGCAATGTACGAGTCATACTACAGAACAGGGAGTAGTAAAGTACATTGAAAATAAATACCTTACCAACCAAACTTGGGGATGTAAAATGTTCCCCTGTAACCATGTGCGGTTTTAGGTATACCAACCATCAACAGACAAGCGCATGAGATAAGTGGGTATACTCTAGAAATCGAAAATCGGGTGAGGAACCTATGGTCCAGGCTCCCACGATCTAAATGAGGCAGACTCCTCCCCAAGGGTACCCACCCAAGAGGGCTAGATATCGCCAATTTGGATTGTGAGCGGGAACGAATACGAAAGTCTCAAGTGCCATCATACACGAGATCCTTTCGCATCCCTTCCCTATCTAAGGTAACCTAGAGGTGGTTGCAGTCAGGGTTTGACCGCCAGTGTGTGCGATGTGTCGTGATCATCACAATGCAAGGTCATGCACAGCAGTTTGTATCAAAACACCGCTTCAGTAGGTGCGTAAGATAAACATACGTTCCCAACTCCAACCTGCAAGAAAAATGTCAACAATCACTCCACCCCTTATTTCTCCAATATGCAAAAACATCTAACACAATAGTTAGCGTACGTACCTCACCTTCGAGAGCATCTGTAGAAAAGAAGGTCAGATAAACCAATCAACTTTTTAATCGGCTCAAGTCCTCTGGAATTGTGCGAAACCAGAGATTCTAGTTTAGAATAAGTCCCCAGCGGAGTCGCCAGTCTGTCGCGACCCTCTCGCGGCGAGGAATACAAGGCGAGGGGGCTAATGGGCCGCCCGATCGTCGCCTGATCGGACGC
The DNA here is from genome assembly GCA_021437785.1 of Rhodomyrtus psidioides. Lineage (NCBI taxonomy): Eukaryota > Viridiplantae > Streptophyta > Magnoliopsida > Myrtales > Myrtaceae > Rhodomyrtus > Rhodomyrtus psidioides. The sequence goes on along the minus strand of JAILYB010000244.1, from coordinate 240,555 downwards.
AGGCCTCTCCCAAGGTCCATTACCCAAATCGCAACGGTTGGATATATGTGGTCGACCTTCGGCGTGGTCTAGTGACATGTGATACATGTACAAGCCATGGAGTCGCCACCAATCGTTTTGTGGGGGGTATGATCGGAAACCCTATCGAATAGTTGGGAGTGGTCTATTTGATTCTGCGGAAACCAGAAAAATGGGTTTGTGGACTTAGTTACGCCAACTATCAGAGTTGACGCCCTTTCGATACCAAAGCTGGATGGTTCATCTGATCTTGGGATTTCATACGGATGAGTGAGGTATAGATCCTAAATCTAGGAACTCATGCAGACAGGAATAGATACCATATCACTCACAGTCATTAAAATAAAAGCGCAAGTCAATGATGCATAGCATCCAGATAAATCACATGAAATCAGCGTGGCATCCCTAATGAGGCCTTATTAGCCTAGAGAAGTCTCAATCAAGGCTTAGGAATGGTTTTGACATGATTTGCCCATGAGGGGCAAAATCGTAATTTTGAACAATTCGAGGACAATTCTCCTCGAAAGGGAAAAATCGTCATTTTAGATGAAATTTGCAGTCAAAACACGGTGAAAAAGGAATTGGCGATCAAATCCTTCAATTTCCTATTTTTCAGGAATTTCCAGGATTTTTCTGGAATTTACAAGTGATTTTACCTTTGGAGGGGTAAAGTCATCATTTGGACAAAGACGAGAACTGAAAATCTCAAATATTGGGGTTGGTCACCCACCTGACCCAAACCCTAATTTTAAGCAATTTCCAGGACTCGATTGGAACAAAAAAGACGATTGTCCCATTGAGGGGGCAAAATCGTCATTTTGAGAAAAGGATCGGGACTCGAAAACCCAAGCCTAATAATTGGTTGCCTACCCGACCATAATTCTTACCTTGGCATTATCGGCCTATCTCAAGTACAAAGCAGGGACGAATTACCCCTAAAGGGCATTGTCGTCAATTTCCAGAGAGAACGGATGAGAAATCCCAAAAATAGGATTGACCAGTTGTCTGTGGTCTATCCTCAATTTTTGGGGATTTCTGGAGTGTCTAAGATTTTCCCAAAAATTTTCCACATTTTTTTTGGTTTTTCTGGATTTTTTTAGCATTTTTTTTAGATTTTCTTGGATTTTTTTTTATTTTTAAGAATCATTTTCTAAATTTTTTATTTAAAATTGTGATTCGGACCGGGTCTACTCGACCCACTCTGGTCGGAACCCGGCCCAGACCCGGACCCGCTGAACCGACGCCCCCAAAACGACGCCGTCCCAGCCTTTTTTATTATTGGATTAATCAGATTTAATACGACGGTCCCTAATGAACCGCGTGGCTAATCCATGGTCTTTGGATCAGATTACCTAAACCTACGGCCCCGATCGAAGATTGATTGTCTCTCTGCCGTCCGATCCGATTGCCTAGATCTACGGTCACGATTAGAACCCAAGACTTGATCTGGGCCGTTCAACCTAACTAACCTAAAACGACGTCGCATACCCACTAACCTATACGGCATCGTTTCGGTTCTGTTTGATTTTCCAATTTAAAACCATTTTCGAATAATCCCAATTATTAATCGGACGGTCACCATTTGTTAGACTCAATTAACCTAGGCCGTTCGATCTATGCTGACTCGCCCTAACCGACTAACGGTCGAGCTGACTCGACATCCACACGGACCAATGGCGGACTGCCACCTAAGCTTTGACCCGCTGACTACGCCACGTCACCTTCGTCTTCAACCTCGCGACTCTGGTGGAATGAATGGCTGAACATCTCCGGCGATGATCTAACGGTGGAATCTTGACGGAATGGAACGAGACCGGCGGCAATCGACTCACAATAACCTCTATTTTAACATATCTAAGAATCGTGACATCTAATCCACATAATCACAAGAATCATGCAAAGTGCCGAGTACGGCCATGGAAGTTCAATCACACAGACCACGCGAAATCAGGTCGATTCATTCACAGATTGACACGATAGGAGGCGCAGAAGACTTACCTCGAGCTCCGATCGAGCTCGCTCGGCCCAGATTTGGCTGGGCAAGAATGGACAGTGTTCGACAATGGAGGTTGGGATTGGGAGACTCAATTCGGGGTGTGCAAGTGAAATCGAAGTAAAATAGATGTGCGACAATGGTCAGTAATGTTCAAAGCACAAAACGCACACACTAAATGCAAGAATCATGGCCAAAACTGAAATCCGCCATTGAAGCTCAGTGTAGAGTTCGAAGCTTTGACTCATCTGTTTTTGTGACTTCAGATTGCGCGGCTGACGGTGATAGCTTCCTGGCGGTATGGGCGACCTCCTGAGGGTCTCTCCGAGCTTTGGTCTAGCCTGGAAAGGCCTGACCGATGCTTTGCAATTCCGAGCTTCGCCCTCGACACTGGCGATGGAGAGCGAGCTCTTTCTCTTCCTTTTTCTCTCTCTCTCTCTCAATTCTGTTTTCCCTCTTCCAACTGAATCAACTGTCCTCCTCAACCGAAAGTCCCCACAGGCTTATATAGCTCGTTGGATTTTTTGGCGCCGAACTGAGGGGACTAACAAACTCAAACTGGCACGTGTAGTCACGCGCCTTCAGGTCCAAACGGCGTCGGGGAGGATGGGGATTCCGTCCAACTCCGTTTGGTCCTCCGACGAGCTCCGACTCTTGCGAATTTTGCACGAATTTGACCTGCGTTTGAGAGTGTTGACTTTCGCAGGTTTGCAGGTTTGACTGACTTCGCCGGAACTTGTCCGGCGGTCATTTGGCTCGGGGCTGGGCTTGATCGAAAGGTACTGAAGTGAGGAACAAGACGCCCACCCAACCTCTTCTGATTGTGACCAATTGCCAGTCAATTGCTCGATTAAACTTCACTTGGACACTGTTCATTTGCCCAGGGAGTCTTGAGGTTGAAGACGATGCAATGGTGGATCGGTTCGGCCGGTCTGACCGGGCGGTCTGACCGGTCAGAACCGGTTCTAACCTAATTTTTTGAAATTAACCCCAAATTGATGGGGAATTTTTGTAATTGAACATCATAATCGAACTTAGGACATGATTATTATCTAGAAATGTGATTTTGCCCAAAAGTTCACATCAATTTCTACGAAAACCCAAATTTGTATTTAATTGCAAATTGGGGATTATGCAATTGAAGGTTCAAATGACCAAATTGGACCAAATTACTTATGCCAATCGATTCAAACTGATGAAAACCATTGGGGAGCATGTTTAATTTGCAATGATAGCCCTTGAATTGAAAGTAATTTCAATTATGCCCAATTTCAAGAACTAAAATGCAATTCAGTATGCAATTTGTGCAATTGGGCAATTTGTGCTAACAATTGGGCTAGATTGAAATAGGGGATAATCAGATTGAATGTTAAGATCCTAAAAAATGCCAAAATTGCAAATTAAAAGACTCAATTGATATTTTTTCTCAAATTCAATCATATGTGTAACAAAGGAACACCTAAAATTGAATTTGATTTTGGAATTTTTGTGAGGTCAAAAATACAAGGGATTAAAAATAAAAATATTGGCTATTTTTCCATATTTTTGTGACCTCAAATGCTATTTTTCTTGATTTTTCTAGTATTTTTCTAATTTCCAAAAATACTAAAAATATGCGAAAAATATGAAAAATTAGTTTTTTGATCAAAAATGGTTCCTTAGGCTTGGCCAAGGCCACCAAAGTTGATTTTGTAATTTTTTGACGTTTTATGAATTTTCTATGAATTTTTTAAGAAATGGCTAAAAAAGGGCTGATCCAAAATTAGGTGTCAACACACATTCCATGATCAATTTGATAAAGAATTCCGGGAAGCGAAAAGCTTGAAACACCAACTCCAAGAATGACTAATCAACAAGTCTACCTTGATCGCATACTTCAGTTTGTACGGCTCATGATGAAACCCCACAAACAACTCCTGAGCAAGCGTGATGTTGTCGCTAATCCTTTTGCCTTTGACAAATGCATTCTGTGAAGGGCTAATGATGTATGGTAGAGTGCAAGAAATCCTATTGGATTGTATCTTGGTTATGCATTTGTATATGGTGTTATAGCATGTAATAGGCCTAAAATCCGTCATGGCCGAGGCGTTAGGGACTTTTGGTACAAGAGAAAGAATGGTAGCATTAGTCTCCTTAAGTAGGCATCCATTAGTAAGGAAGTCCTTGATAGCTAGAATCACAAAAGAACCAACAATATCTCAGGAGGATGTAAAAAAGTCGACATTGAAGCCATCGGGTCCACGAGCTTTACCTCTAGCCAGAGAGAAGAAGGTGCCACGAATTTCCTCATCCGAGAACGGCCGAGAAAGGGATTCCACTTGAATATCATCTAGAGTCCGACCAATGAACTCCCGAATGTCATGAACTTTTTTCGCTTCTTTTCTTTCTTTGTTTTGCCCCCGAAGGGCAAAATTGTCATTTCAGATGAAGTATGTAGTCACAAGATGATGGAAATGAGATTGGCGATCAAACCCATCCATTTCCTATTTTTCGGGAATTTTCAGAATTATTCTGGAATTCAAAAGTGATTTTACCCTCGGAGGGGTAAAATCGTCATTTTAGGCGATGATAAGAATTGAAAATCTCGAATATTAAGGTTGGTCATCCACTTGACCCAAACCTAATTTTAAGCAATTTTCAAGACTCGATTGGAATAAGAAAGACGATTTACCCATTTGGAGTAAAATCGTCTTTTCGAGAAAAGAGACGAGATTCGAAAACCTAAGCCTAAGAATTGGTCGCCTAACCGACCCTAATTCTTACCTTGGCATTATTGACTTTATCTCGCATACAACAAAGATGACTTACCCCTAAAGGGTAATATCGTCGATTCTTGGGAGAACGGATAAAAAATTCCAAAAATAGGATTAACCAGTTGTCTGTGGTCAATCCTCAATTTTTGGGGATTTCTGGAATATTTGGGATTTTTTCATAATTTTCCTATTTTTTTTCTAGGATTTTCTAGCATTTTTTTTAGGATTTTCTAGAATTTTTCTGATTTTTTTTTTATTTTTTTAAAATCATTTTTCGATTTTTTTATTAAAAAATATGTCTCGGACCGAAACCAGAGAAATGGGATCGAGGAATTTGTTATGCCCACTATCAGAGTTGACGCCCTTTCGGCACCTAAGTTGAATGATTTATCTAATCCTAATATTTATGCAGACGAGTGGGGTATGGATCCTAAATCTAGGAGTTCATGTAGGTGCGAATAACTACCCTATCACTCACAATCAGTAGAATTAAATACGCAAATCAAGGATCCAAAGCATACGGATAAACCACATGAAAACAGCATGGCATCCCTAAAGAGGCCCTATTAGCCTAAAGAAGTATCAATCAAGGCTTATGAGTGATTTTGACATGACTCACCCATGAAGGAGTTTGCCCAGACCTGGACCTGCGCGACCTACAGCCCCGAAACGACGCCGTTTCTGTTTTTTTTTTTTTATTTTCTGATTATTTGGACTTGATCCGATGGTCCCTATTGAACTACGTGGCTAATCCACAGCCACCAGATGATCTGACTGAAATCTTCGGCCTAGATTGAACGGAGACTCGATCAGGGCCGTCCGATTAACCTATTAAAATCTACGGTCAGGATTAGAAGGCTAAATTCGATCTGGACCGTTCACCCTTACTAACCTAAACGACGTCGCCTAGTCACTAACCCACACGGCGCCGTTTCAATACAAATGATTTTTCGATTTTAAAATATTTTCGGAAATTCCTAATTACTAATATTAAAAATTGGCCCCGATTAACCTAGACTGTCCGATCTAAGCTGACTCGGCTCTAACAGACTAACGGTCTATCCAGCTGGACACCCACGCAGACTAATCGCACGTCGCCACCTAAGCACGCTGACCCGCTGACCTGCCGACCTGCCACGTCATCGTCTTCAACCTCTCAACGTATACTACTGAACGAACGGCCGAGGTTTCTCCGCTGTTGATCGGAGGGAGAACCTTGACCAATCGACTCGAATCCTGTACCAATCGACTCGCCATCGTCTCTAGTTTAACATATCTAAGAATCGGAGCATCTAATCCACGAAATCGCGAGTATCATGCAGAACGCCGAGTACGGCCATGGAAGTTCGATCGCACGATTTACATCAAACCATGGCAATTCAGTCACAGAATAGCATTAATGGAGGTTCAGAAGACTTACCTCGAGCTTCGATTGAGCTCGCATGACCTAGATTTGGCTAGGCAAGAATGAACATGGCACAGCCATGGAGGTCGGATTTGGAGACTCAATTCGAGGTATTCAAGCGAGGTCAATGCAAAATGAATATGGGACGATGGGTAGTGATGCTTAGGGAGAAAAACACACATGCTAACTACAAGGATTATGGTCAGAGGCGAGATCCGCCATTGATGCTCAGTAAGAAAGCTCGAAGAATGATCTTACCTATTCTTGGGTTTTCAGGCGGCGCGGTCGGTGACGATCGACTCCTGACAGCTTGGGCGATCTCCTGATGACCCCTTCGAGTTTGGTCTAGCCTGAAAAGGCCCAACCGATGCTCTGCAAATTCGAGCTCCACCCTCGACAATGGCGATGGAGGGTGAGCTCTCTCTCTCTCCCCTTCTCTCTCTCCGTTGATTCAGTTCAATCCTCCCAACCGAACTAACCAACCTCTTTGTTCTAGAAGGTCCATTAGCCTTTATACTTTTTTCGAATTTTGGCGCCGAGCAGGGAACTCCCATTGGCCTTTGTCACGTGCCTCCCATGCGCCATTTGGTCATCGGGCGGTGACAGAATCTGTTGGGTTTTCGTCTATGTCCGTCAAGGTCGCCGGCCTTCTCAACTTGGTGCGAATTTGGACGAATTTGTTCTGCGTTTTGCTTTCGTTGACTTTTGCAGGTACCGCAACCTTGACCGGTCAATTACTTTCCATCTCGGCGACGTCAGGTGGTGTCATCAGTATTGATCGACGGGGGACGACGAGAGGAACAAAACGTCCACCGTTCCCCTTTCAATTACTTGCGAATTGAGCTTCAATTTGACAACCAAAATCAACCAAGGGGATTGTTCATCAACGCGAGAGCTTTGGGGAAGAAGAAGATACTGTAGCGGACCGGTTCGACCGGGCGGTCTGACCGGTCCGACCGGGCGGTTTGACCGGTCCGAACCGGTTCCGATTTGAAATTTTCAAATTAAACCCAAATTGGTGGGGAATATTTGCAATTAATCCTCATAATCGAACTTAGGACATCATTTTTATCAAAAAATATGATTTTGCCCAAAAGTTCATGTCAATTTCTACAAAAACCCCAAATTTTCTTTTAATTGCAATTAGGCAAATCGTGAAATTGGAGACTCAATTGATCGAATTGGACAAAACCACCTATGCCAATCGATTCAAAATGATTAAATGCATTAGGTAATGACTTCAATTTGCAATGATAGTCCCTGAATTGAAAGTAATTTCAATTATCCCCAAATTCAAGGACTAAATTGCAATTAAGTAAGCAATTTAGCCCAATTCATGCAATTGAGCAATTTGTGCAAATAATTGGGCTAAATTACAATAAGGGACAATTAGATTGAATGTCAAGATCCTAAAAAATGCCAAAATTACAAATTAAAAGACTCAATTGACATTTTTTTTACCAAATTCAATCATATGTGTAACAAAGGAACACGTAAAATTGAATTTGATTTTGGACGTTTTGTGTGGTCAAAAAGACAAAGGATTTAAAATAAAAATATTGACTACTTTTTCATATTTTTGTGACCTCAGATGATATTTTTCTTGAATTTTCAAGTATTTTTATATTTTCCAAAAATACTAAAAAAGCGAAAAATATGAAAAATTATTTTTTTTTTGTCAAAAATGGTTCCTTAGGCTTGGCCAAGGCCACCAAAGTTGATTTTTTTAATTTTTTTTTACTTTTTATGAATTTTTTATGAATTTTCTAAGAATAAGCTAGAAAAAGGGTTGATCCAAAATTAGGAGTCAACAGCTGCCCCTCTTTGAGAGAAATCTCGTGAGAGGTTGCACTCAAAGATTGGTGACACCTAAGTCTAGATCGACTCTACTAGGGGATAGAAAAAATGAATCTTGACATCCAATCTCTCTTGTCCTGCCGGTGAATGCTTTGTTTTATCTTTGCCGATGTGTGTGTGTGTGTGTGTGTGTGAGAGAGAGAGAGAGAGAGAGAGAGAGAGAGAGAGAGAGAGAGAGAGAGAGAGAGAGAGAGAGAGAGAGAGAGAGAGAGGTGGGATAGAGATGCTTACCTATCGCTTACCTGTATGATGCTCGTGCGGCATGCGCGGTGTATAGCGAATTCAAGTGAATACCTAGAGACTCGTCTCTTGAGTATGCTAGGGCGGTTAAACTCTAGCCCGTATGGTAGACCAAACCAAAGTGGGATTCCTATTTTGACAGGAACTTATGGATGGCGCACCCGTTCTTTAGGGATTGTCAGAAGTTTTGATCCGTACGGTGGATCAAACCATGGATAGGACTCCTTTCTGCTAGGAACCTATAGATGACGCACCCGCTCTGTAGGGATTGTCGAACATTTTGATCCGTCAAGGGGATCAGGCCGTGAATATGACTCCTTTTTGCTAGGAACCTATGGATGATGCACCCGTTCTGTAGAGATTGTCGAACATTTTGATCCGTCAGGGGGATCAGGCCGTGAATATGACTCCTTTCTGCTAGGAACCTATAGAAGACGCATCCTTTCTGTAAGGATTGTCGACAGCTAAGCTGATCCTACATCTTGAGGAATCAACGAGGATTTATACAAATGCGATATACCTAACTTTAGGTTTACCAAAGGAGCTATTCGGGGTTCATGGACTACCTAGAACCTTATAGAGAGCTGGTTCTGAAGATTGTCCTCTTTGACATGCAAGGTTTTATTTTGGGACTCGGGGACTCCAAGTGTCCTGCAGAAGACTCAAACCTGCAAAAGCATCGATACGATGTTTCTGGGATTTAGGGGTTACCTGAAATCTCGCAGAATGACGATTCTGAAACTTGTCCTTTTGACATGTTAGGTAGTTTTTTGGGATCTGGAGACTCCAAGTATCCTACAGAGAACTCAAACCTGATATCTCGCTAAAAACGATTCTAAAGTTCTTCATTGCGAAGCAAAGTGTACTTCTTGGACCTAGGGCTGCCATGAGTCTCATAGAAGCTTAGACTTGAGAGTTCATTCCACATTTGAAAAGATATCAGTCATCTTGAGGTAATGATAATTATAATGCAAGTAAATGCTCATTTTAACCTATACAATTATGCAAAATGATTTAGGACGCTGAAGGTTATCTAAAACATCTTAAAGCATCCGAGGATGATCAAGAATCCTTGTGAGGAAAATCCTTGGATCAAACAATTTGAAGCTTCCAACCAAAGCTTGCTTTCAAGCATTCTATTAGAATGTCTCTATCAAAAAGGGCTTCTTACCAATTCTTTGACTTTGGTCTTTTCACAACAAGAGCACTCGAATTTCCTAATACCCTGTACTTGGGATTTCGGGGCCATTCGCAGCGCATACATTTAGATCAATCGGGAGCTCTTTACAGGACCGTAATGTTGGGCTTGGACATGGTTTCCAAAGGGGGACTCACTATCTGAGTCAGGTCTTTTTTGAACGAAAAATGTTCTTCATCTGCTCTGGGTTTACAAGCCAAGAACCTTGCAAGAATGAGAAAGAAATGATCTTGTTCGAACTTCCTCGAGCTAAGCTCATACATTAAACCCTACGTTAACCCAAATGCTTTAATCAGAAAAGACTTCTCAGGGTTGTAACGCAGGTAGGATTGGGGACCGAAAAGGCTTGTTTTTGGCTTAGAATATGCGAAGGGTTTAACATTGGTAATCACTGTAGGTTTGCTGCCGATCTAGTCCCTTCCAGTTCAAAGAACGTCTTCAGTCTTCGAAGTGCACATTTGTCTTTAGAGAATATCTCTCTCACGTTAAGACAGCGTCAACATCTTGTCTATGCTGTCGTCATCTGAATGTGACATAACTTGGGAGTATCTTTTGCAGTCTAGCTCCCACGAGATTTTTTTTTCAATCAGATCTCACTAGTGACCTATACAAAGGTATCATGCCATCTTTTGGCATTCACAAGATCAAACACATGATTCACAAGTGTACAAGTATTTGGATAGGCATTGGCCTTGCTTTTACCAGGCACTTTTCTTTTTCTTGATGCCCATGATTGGTTTTTTCTCTTTTTTTTTTCTTTTCTCATCTTTTGTTGAAATCCCATCTTTTCCTTTCTTTTGGGAACTAAGATTTTCAAATGAGCGTGCTAGATGTACAACTTGAATCTCAGCACTCAAACATTAACCCGAGAATTTCTTATGATTCCTATATTTTGGACTCTTCCGCTGTGGAAGTGATATCGCTTCCACCTTGGAATATGCAATGACCACCAACGGGTTTGTGAAACGAATGTACAGGCTCAACCAGGCTGTGCACAGGGTAAAAGTGTATAGGATAGAGAAACGAATGCTTTTCGTCATCTTAAAGCATCTAAATTATCATAGAAGTTAAAATGACAAGCAACACACGAAGATTGATGCAAGTTTGAGCAAGAGAATTTCTAATCATTTACCTCTTGACACTGCTGGGCTTACCTCCAGCTGGCCCCAATGTGGGGTGGTTCTTGACAGGGTAAAAAATGCAACCGCCGTTCAAAGGGTTATCAATGGTCACCTGTAGTGTTTAAGATAAAGAAATGAGTGCCTCCGTCATCCCAATCTATGTAATCGATGCGAAAGGCCCTTATATCCTCAGGTTCAGGCTTTTCTATCCTCATATCTCTCTCATCTCTCGAGTGAGTGTAGGACGTGTTTGGATTAGGTTTTCCTTTCATCTGGAGGAACATCTCTGCTAGATAGTCTAAGCAAGCCGTATTTTTGGAAAAATCATTTTGTTTTTCTCCAGGCATTTTACTACACAAGAGATTTTAATGATGCATCATGTATACTTTGACCATGCTTAGACAACCTTCGGTTCTGACAAGTGTGCAATAAATGTCTGGAATTTATTTTTCAAAAATAAGGTTTATTCCTAAGTTCGAGCATATGACAGTTCATTCTCCTGTTCTTTTCATCTTATAGGAGGTGAGAGATTTTACAGTGTTTCTCCTTTGTTGTCTTCTATCTTCATAAGGCTTTCCTGCATGTAAAATAGAATAGACATTCCTGTGAGTGAAAGATGTTTTAACCCTTGATGGAACATATATATATCACCTGATTCTTGATGTCGAGGATTCTTCTATTTAGGGTTCCATTTGAATGATTTCAACTTTGAGTTTATTTCTTGGAATCCTGCAAAACCGAGCACATGCTAATGTATGCATGGATGCATGGTATGCTTATGTAATGACCGTCATGACGATTCGGGACAAGCCACATAATCAATATTCGATTTCATTTCAAGGATAATACTTCTTCACAGTATCTGAATTTACAGGGTGCCCCAATTCTTCTCCTTCAGAATTTACAAGAATTAACGCTCCTCCTGTGATGATTTTCTTGACAATATATGGGCCTTCGTAATTCGGGGTAAACTTGCCTCTTGGATAGACAGCATTTGGCAGAGTCTTCTTTACCACCAGGTCATTCACCTCAAAATTTCTGGCTCTAACTTTCCGATTAAATGACTTGGCTACCCTCTTCTGGTAACCCTGACCATGACAGATTGCTCTAAGATGTTTCTCGTCTATCAAATTCAGCTGTTCATATCTGTGTTTGAAGTATTCTATCTCGGAGAGTTTAGCCTCTGATGAGATTCTCAAATAGGGAACCTTAACCTCTATGGGCAGGACAGCTTCCATCCCGTATACAAGAGCATAAGGAGTTGCCCCTATAGAAGTTCTGATCGAAGTTCGATATGCCATTAAGGCGAAAGGTAGCCTTTCATGCCAATCCCTATAATTTTTTACAGTCTTAGTCAGGATCTTTTTGATATTCTTGTTAGCCACTTCTACTGCCCCATTCATCTATGGACGGTAAGGGGAAGAATTGAGATGTCGAATACCAAAGCGATCTAGCAGATCGTCGACAATCTTGTTATTCAGGTTGGACCAATTATCTGTAATGATCGCTTGAGGGGTACCATATCGAGAGATTATGTCTCTCTTAATAAACCTTGCCACACACCTTGCGGTGACATTCTTGTAAGAATTTGCCTCTATCGACTTTGTGAAGTAATCGATCGCCACCAAGATGAAGCGATGACCATTTGAAGCCGTTGGATTTATAGGTCCTATCATGTCTATTCCCCACATAGAAAAAGGCCAAGTTTCGGACATTTGATGAAGTTCGTTCGGGGGCGCATTAATCTTATCACCATATACTTGGCACTGGTGGCATGACCGGACATGCTGACAAAGTCTGATTCGATGGTCATCCAATAATAGCCAAGCCGCATGATCTTCTTAGCGAGGAGGTGGCCGTTCATATGGGGCCCACATATACCTTCATGGATCTCTTTCATGAGAACATTCGCTTCTTTAGCATCTACGCATCTTAACAGAGTGGAGTCAAATGATCTTTTGTACAGAACTTGTCCACTAGGGAAGAACTTGCCGGCCATCCTGGCTATGTACCTCCGGTCTCCTGCCTAACACCCTTTAGGAAACTCCCTCTTTAAGAGATAGTTCTTGATATCGTAATACCACGGCTCTCCGTCAAATTCTTCTTCTATCATCATACAGTAGGCTGGTTTTTTAACTATACCGATCCTTAGTGGTTCTATTTCTAACCCACCAATTATTTGCAACATCGAGGCCAGTGTGGCTAATGCATCTGCAAATTGGTTATGAGATCTTGGCAGGTATTCAAATGACACTTCTTCGAACTTAAGTGTCAACTCTTCGAGATATTCATGATAGGGGATGAGCTTTGCGTCCTTTGTTTTCCACTCTCCCTGTGTCTGTAAAATGATGAGCATGGAATCTCCATAAACTTGTAGCCTAGGTATTTCCATGGAGATGGCTAACCGTAAGCCTAGAATACACGCCTCGTATTCTAAGATATTGTTAGTGCAAGGGAAAGTCATCTTTGCCGCAACAAGATAATGTTGATCGTCAGGGGATATCAATACTGCCCCAGTGCCGGCTCCTGATAGATTAACAGCGCCATCGAAATACATAACCCATTTATCCTCTGCCAGGTTCAAAACTTGATCTTCCGTCTTTGCCTTTCCAGAAGACTTGCAACTTTATGAATTTTCTACTAACATATCAGCTATGGCCCTCCCTTTTATCGATTTTTATGGAGAACACCTGATGTCAAATTCGGATAACATCACCTGCCATTTTGTTAACTTCCCAATCAGAGCGGGTTTCTCCAGGAGGTATTTGATAGGGTCATTTTCTATTACCAGCAGAATATGGTGATGTAGGGTATACTGTCTTAACCTGCGAAGTACCCATACAGTTGCTACGCAAGCCCTTTCAACAGGTATGTATTTTGCTTCAGACGATGTGAATTTCTTGCTCAAGTAGTAGATGACCCTTTCCTTACCATCTATCGGGCTTATTTGGGCAAGTAAGGCTCCCAAAGATTCCTGCTGTATAGTCAAATATAAGGTCAATGGGTGACCTGGAATGGGCGGCACAAGTACTGGTGTGAGTGACTAGATAGTTCTTGATCTTCTGGAACGCCTAGCTATATTCTGCGTCCCATGTCACTTTTACACCCTTCTTGAGTAGTCTGAAAATTGGTTTAGCCATATTTGATAACTGATTGATGAATCTGGCAATATAGTTTAATCTCCCTAGAAGACTTCTTACTTCTTTTACTGTGGAGGGAGTTGCTAGGTCATGGATAGCTTGAATCTTTGAAGGATCAATCTCAATGCCCCTGTTACTGACCATGAATTCGAGAAGTTTCCCAGATTTTGCCCCAAACACACATTTGTTAGGGTTCAACCTCAACTTATATTTGCGTAGTCGCTCAAATAGTTTTCTTAGCACATGAATGTGATCTTGTCCCTTCTTGGACTTGGCGATCATATCATCGACATATACTTCGATTTCCTTATGGATCATGTCATGGAATAGTGTGATCATAGCTTTCTGATAGGTGGCCCCAGCGTTCTTCAGTCCGAAGGGCATAACCTTATAGCAAAAGTTTCCCTAGGGCGTGGTAAATGCAGTCTTCGGTTTGTCCTCCTGCTTCCCTAGGGCGTGGTTATATCCGAAGAATCCATCCATGAATGAGAATAGTTCATACCCCGCGGTACTATCCACCAGCACGTCAATGTGAGGTAGTGAGAAATCATCTTTCGGGCTCGCTCTATTCAAATCTCGATAATCTACGCAGATCCAAACTCTGCCATCCTTCTTCATGATGGGGAATATATTTGCAATCCAATCCGAGTACGGGATAGCTTCAATAGAGCCTACCCTAAGAAGTTTCATCACCTCTTCCTTAATTTTATCTTCTAACTCGGCTTTCATCCGTCTGTTGCCTTGCCTGACAGGTTTAATACTGGGATCTATGGGTAATGCATGTTCCACAATTCTTGGATCCAAACCCGACATGTCAGCATATGACCACGCGAAGACATCCTGATATTCCCTCAGTAATTCTGTAAACCTGAGCCTTTCATCTTGGGATAAATATCTACCGATCTTGATTTCCTTGATATCTATAGTGTCACCCAAGTTAATAACAACTGGTTCTTCTGAAGTAGGAGGCATTGACTCCTTGAAGGCACTCCATTCTCTACGGATAGATACATAATCTTCATCCTCATCCTCTTCAATATTGTAGGAACAGTAATCGAGGCAATCCGAATTGCATAATAACCTGGTATGTATGTTTGAGATGATATACTCAGAAGTAGTGGCTTCATCACCCAGCCACTCTATGATGACATTCACGAAGTCGTCTCCCAAGAGAGGGTTTGCCAGATCTAATTCTGCTGCTGGAGTTATATCTTCTTCTGACAGCCACCTAGAGTTCATGTTGAAATATTCGTTCAAAGGGCTGCTGAACATCATAGATTTGCCCTTCCAAGCTGGAGAACTAATGAATGAATCCTTCTAATTTTTCTGGCTTCCATGGCATCCTTGGCTCTTGCCTCGGCCTCGACCTGCTGTTTTAGGGGCAGACTCACTCATGCGGGTTTTCTGATACCCCAAGCCCATTCTATGCTCATTAGATTTCAACTGTAGAGGAGTACTCATTCCTTGACCATACTTGACCAGACCCTCTCTAGGGTTGTATCCGTATGCTAGTAGCATCTTGGCTAGTAAAAAGTTGGCTTCAGAAATATCAAGAGTTCTCAATCTTGCCCCCACGAAAGTGTGTACTGCTGCGACCAACTCTAGGGAATGGTAGCTTGCTTCCAACTGAATTTCAGGTTCGATGTAGGGAATGGCGCTACTCTGATCTGCTTGTAGATCAACTTCTCCATGCACGGTAATCACCTTCCCATCCACCATGAATCGTACTTTCTGGTGTATGCTTGAAGGTACGGCTTCGGCCACATGAATCCAAGGTCTTCCCAACAAGAATCCAAATGCGCTAGGCAAATCCATCACTTGGAAGTTTATAGAGAATTTGGTTGGGCTGATAAGCACATCGAGCTCAATCTCACCTACCATAGTCTTATTCATTCCATCAAAAGCTCTCACAGCTGTTTTAGAGGTTTTAACCATCTTTTTTTTGATGCCCAAACTCCTCAATGTAGCTAAAGGGCAGATGTTGAAAGCGGATCCGTTGTCAATTAATACGTGCGCTACCCTCTTTCCGTTGCACTATTCTGTAATGTATAAAGCCTTGTTGTGCCATCTCCCTTCCATGGGGAAGTCTTCATCGGAGAAGCTTAGTTGGTCTTTTAGAAGGATCGCCCCCATGAAATCCCCTAACTGTACATCATTAATAGTCTCAGGGACATGCACCTCATTTAATATTTTAAACAGTGCATTTTTGTGTTTCTCTGAGTTGATGAATAAAGCCAACAAAGATATCTGGGCCGGCATATTCCTTAACTGCTCTATCACTTTAAACTCACTGGTTTTGATGATGGACATGAGTTTTTTTGTGTCTTCCTTCGAAACTTCTTTCTTTTCGGATTCACCTTCCCTAGGGGCGTAAAATCGTCCAGACCTCATTACCGCATCTACTTCCTTCGTCCCATAGTCCCAGTGAACTGCCTTAGGGTCGTATTCTTCTACCGTGGAGACTTTTATAGTTACTGTCGTCAGGCATGATGCCTTTGGCTCAGTTCTATTGTCTGCTTCATCTTTTGGCAGTCGAATCACAACAGGTTTGATCAGACCATCTTCTTCCTAACTCAAGCTGTCAAGCTCTTCTAGTTTGATCACTACAGTCGTAGTGGCTTTAATCATTGACATAGTGTCGCCAAAGTTTTTGTGATAGTCACATTTTCCAGTTGACGATTACTTAGTTCTGCTGTCATTGCAAATTTCGGGTACTCTCTCATTTCCTTGAATAGTTCAACTGAGTTTTGCTGCTGAGTTTTTGATCTCTCCATTTCGACATACTGCTCTGCGTTAAGCTTGGCATCTATCATCTGGTCAAACGACGATTCAAGTTTCTTCATAGAAGGCTTTTCCACATCCTTCGGGATATCTAGTTGAATGGGATCATCCATACCTCTCCATCCGTCTGGTATGATATCTTCCATTCTCTGATAGAAACTAGGAAGAGCACAATATTTTACCTTAAAGTTGTATCCCCCAGAATCTTCATCCAGATTGTCTATGATTTCTCCCTTTTCTAGTGCGTTAGCCATGAATCTGCGATCTGCCAGACTTTGCCTGCTAGCTTCTAGTTCATCCTCGTCAAGTTCTTCTTCTAGCTTGATAATCGGCTCAAGATCGCCTACCTGACTTTCGTGCGGGATACTCCACATGTTTCCATGTTCAATTTTAATCACAAAGTGGTTCCCTTCCAAGCTTATAGAGGCATCGATTCCCTTGAATCTTTCATCGGTAACACTCGATATTATCCCTAAGCTCATCATCTTGGCGATACACAACTTCTTCATGTCGGCCGAAACTTCCCCATCTTTTGGATATAAGGAGGCGATTGCCATAATGTTGTTTAGCTTAGGTATATCCATCTTCAGTTCCATGTGGTTTTCTTCTTCATCAGTGAATATCGCCCCTACTGTTTGGTGATCAGGGAGTGGATTCTCTTGTACATTCGGAGTCATGTCATCAAACTTCAAAATCTGACTGTCGATCAAAGCTTGCACCTTCAGCTTAAGGATATAGCAATTATCTACGCTGTGTCCTCGTTCACCCATGTGGTAGACATAGGTCTGGCTCTCATCAAAGCCAGGATATTTAACAGGATTTGCCCTAGGAGGTTCCTTTGCCACCAAGTATTGTTCGAGTAGCATTGGGAGCAGTTTGGATAAAGGCCTCAGGAGCTAAGAGAACTGCTTTTGGGGATGCCTCTTCCTAGGCTCTTGCCCTTTTGGCGCAGACCACGATGATCCTCCCTTGGTCTGATTAGAGTTATTAAACATCTTGGGCTTATGGGGGTCTGGTATAAAGGCTATGTCAAGCCCAGCCTCTCTCTCTTTTTTCAGGGAATATTGCTTTCTGGTAGAAGTTTTATGCGGCCTCCTCTCCCTCAAGGCCCACTCGAGTCTTTCGGCCACCTTTATTAGGTGAGTAAAGGTTTGACATCCTGAGGTGTTCAATCTGTCAAAGTATTCATATGGAAGTGCTTTTTAAGAACAAGTCAATCAGCTCCTCTTCTGGGATTGATGGTTTTACTTGGGTCGTCAAAGCTTGCCACCTCTGGGCGTATGTTCTGATTGTTTTACCCCTCGCTTTTGAAGTTCGTAGCAGGTCTTCCCTCATCGGGGCTGTAGCTGTGTTGAACTTATACTGCCTAAGGAAATCTTCTGCAAGATCTTCTCACCCATCATAGTCATCCAGGTCTAACTCGATGAACCAAGAAAGGGCGGCGCTAGCCAGACTCTCCTAGAATGTATTCATCAGCAACGGAACGTAGTCTGAATATTGCGCCATCTTATGTAGGTAATATTTGAGGTGAGCCCGGGGACAACCTGTCCCATTATATTTCCTCACGAAGTCTGGTTCCTTGTAGTCATGAGGGGTCTCCACTTTGGCGAAAGGAGATATCTTGTCAAAACGTGCCAGCTCATAACCCTAGCTCTTTAAACATTCTTCGATCTTGGCTATTCTCTTAGCCTCCGCTTCAATTTTCACGGTCTGCTTCCCATTTTCCTCCTTCTCGAGGTTGATGACAACATGGGGTACCTTTGGCTGTGACTGGATGTTCGGCATACGGATATCTTCCTCTGTACATTGGGTATCTTCTGCCGTTTCTTTATCAGCCATATCGGGCGCGAAGGATGAACCTGAGTTGTTCTGGTTATGGGCCACTATCTGTCTGGCGTGGGAGGCTTCCAGCATTGCCTTAATATCAGCCATCATAGTCGCCATAGTAGTCATCTGGGTTTCCAACATACCTACTCGTGGGGTCAACTCCTGTTGTTCCATTCTTGTCTTAAGTCGAGTGCGAAAACGATGCGTTGGTAATTCCGTGGTTAGAGTGTACCTATTTATTTAAAAAAAATAACAAGTGAGTGTTTCTTCAGGATTGACAAAATGAAATACTTGATTCTTCTAATTGCATGTTTTCTATTGGTGAATGAGAAAAAGGACTACTTTGTGAGCCTTAGTTTCACGCGGGCGGTTCTTTTAATTATTCTCCAAAAGAATTCATGAAATTAAAAGAAGCGTAATCTTTGACGATAGTTTTTATATATTTATAAAACATGTCCCCTCTCATGCACATGTGTTCAAAGTAATATTCAATACAAGTAAGTATGCATGAAAATGCATCATAATGTTTGCTCATTTTACACTTGACAGAATAGCCTATTCAATTCTAGGACGCTTGAGGTCTAAAGTGTCCTCATCATCCCAATATAGATCAATCTCTTCATCTGGGACCCTTCATCTTTCGAATACGACGGCGGTCCATATCTTCGGGTATGTATGGCTCTACCCCAATTACGTACGGTACGATATATTCAGGTACATAAGGTTCGACAAAGCTGCGTCTGGCCGCCTCAAAGTGCTGAATATATTCTGTGGTAGCCCTGTGAACGCTCTCATTGCGAGTCATATCTTCTGGCCATCTTATATCTTCGGCCTGAGAGTTCTTCAAAGAGTGTATAATAAATTCCACCTTAGCTTCAAACTGTTTCTTCTTTTCTCCTATAAAGGTCTCTTTCGGCATGTCAAATGAGAAGATACCAGGTCGCGGTGGTGAAGGGATCTCCTACAATGCCCCAAATGATCAATAACCCTCTTCGGATAATACGCAGTAGCGCCTGTGAATCCTAGCAAAGGGACTGGGTCTTCGTCATTACATGCGAGCATGACTTTGCCTAGTGTTGGCAATCTAAGTCGCCATCGGAGCTGTTCTGGTTTCAGAGTTCCAAGGAATTTCATCCATTCTATAAAGTTGAACTTAGGAATACGTGTATAGGTTCTGACGAAGGTTTTAAGAGGATAGGCATCGGAGCTAATCTCAGTGAAACCCATGCGGATATGGAATTGTCTAATTTGAATTTCAGGCCAGTAAATTATGCAATTTAGTCAGGTTCACTCTAGTGACTAAATGGAATAACAAAGTCACATTCCATTGGTCAATACATCAAATGGGGGTAGAGCGGGGGTGAATCCCTTATTACAACCAGGACGCCTAATGAAAGAAAGGTAAAGAGAGACTTTGCAAATAAGAAAGCCATAAAAGGCCGATGGAATGTGAGGATCTAAGTCACCCCTTCCAAAGTCTAATCTTCTTCAAAATGGTAGTCAGTTGGGAACCCTCCCCCAGTTGAGTGTAAGGGGTTGTCTTCAATGGATCGATCGAGGGGTCTCAGCTCCTCTGGCCATTCTCTAGTCCATGGTATAATGACTTCAGGGGTCTTCTCGTGTCTCGCCTTTTTGAGTACGATGCGCTTCGGTTTTGTCTTGGTCGCAGGACGTCTTCTTTTTCCCCAAAGAGTGATCATGGGTATATCTTCATTAGCTTGTCGTTCAGCCTTTCGACGAGCATACGCGTCTCTAGCTAAGTGATTGCTTGTCTCTTTATTTCCAAGTAATTCTTGAACATTCCGTCTGCTTGTCGCTTAAACCTGAGGTTATCGACATAGTAGCGAGTTTGGTAATCTTCAACGTATCCCAACTTGCGTCTAATTAGCTCTCAGCCATGCACAAATATGGTAAAGTGCAACCTCGTATTCGGTCTAGGGCGAGTGACTTTCCTTAGGTATTCGAAGATCACCAACTCTGTTGAACTTCTAGGAAACAGCGACATTCTGCCCCTTATCATCGTTATTTCAATTAGTCACTTGAGCGATTTCATGGTGTATGTGATGCACATGGATGTATGTAATGCATGAATCGTACTATAAAACAAAGAATAGTGAAGTACATTGAAAGTAAATGCCTTACCAACCAAACCCGGGGAATGTCAAACGTTCCCTTATAATGGTGAGTGGTTTTAGGTATACCAACCTTCCATAGACATGCGCATCAGACAAGTGGGTATACTCTAAAAAAAATCGAGAATCAGGTGAGGAACCTATGGCTCAGGCTCCCACGATCTAAATGAGGCAGATTCCTCCCTAAGGGTACCCACCCAAGAGGGCTAGATATCGCTAATTTGGATAGTGAGCGGGAACGAATACGAAAGTCTTAAGTGCCATCAAACACGAGATCCTTTCGTATTCTTTCCCTATCTAAGGTAACCTAGAGGTGGTTGCAGTCGGGGTTTGACCGTCAGTGTGTGTGATATGTCGTGATCATCACAATGCAAGTCATGCACAACAGTTTGTATCAAACACCGCTTCAATACGTGCGTAAGATAAACATACATTCCCAACTCCAACCTGTAGGAAAAATGTCAACAATCACCACACCCCTTATTTCTCCAATCTGCAAAAACGTCTAACACAATGGTTAGCATACGTACCTCATCTTCGAGAGCATCTGCAGAAAATGGGGCCAGATAAACCAATCAACTTTTTAATCTGCTCAAGTCCTCTAAAATTCCTAACCAGAGATTCTGGGTTCGGAATAAGTCCCCAGCGGAGTCTCCAGTCTGTCGCGACCCTCTCAAGCGCTATGCCGGGCTCTCGTGGGCTACCGCCCGATGTTGCCTGATCAGACGCGGGCCTCTCCCAAGGTCCATTACCCAAATCGCAACGGCTGGATATACGTGGTCGACTTTCGGTGTGGTCTGGTGACAAGTGATATGTGTACATGCCAAGGAGTCACCACCAATCGTTTCGTGGATGGTACGATCGGAAACCCTATCGAATATTTGGGAGCGATCGATTCGATTCTGCGAAAATCAAAAAAATGGGATCGGGGACTTTGTTACGCAACCGTCAGAGTTGACGCCCTTTCGGCACCTAAGTTGAATGATTTATCTAATCCTAAGATTCATGCAGACGAGTGGAGTACAGATCCTAAATCTAGGAGTTCATGCAGGTGGGAATAACTACCCTATCACTCATAATCAATAGAAATAAATGCGCAAATCAAGGATCCAAAGCATACGGATAAACCACATGAAAACAACATGGCATCCCTAATGAGGCCCTATTAGCCTAAGGAAGTATCAATCAAGGCTTATGAGTGATTTTGACATGACTCGCCCATGAAGGGCAAAATTGTAATTTAGAGAAATTTGGAGACAATTTGCCCCCGAAGGGAAAAAACATCATTTCAGATGAAGTATGTAGTCACAAGATGATGGAAATGGGATTGGCGATCAAACCCATCCATTTCCTATTTTTCGGGAATTTCTAGAATTTTTCTCGAATTCGGAAGTGATTTTACCCTCGGAGGGGTAAAATCGTCATTTTAGGCGAAGACAAGAATTGAAAATCTCGAATATTAAGGTTGGTCATCCACTTGACCCAAACCCTAATTTTAAGCAATTTTCAAGACTCGATTGGAATAAGAAAGACGATTTACCCATTGAGGGGTAAAATTGTCTTTTCGAGAAAAGGGACGAGATTCGGAAACTCAAGCCCAAGAATTGGTCGCCTAACCGACCATAATTCTTACCTTGGCATTATCGACTTTATCTCGCATATAGCAGAGGCGACTTACCCCTAAAGGGTAATATCGTCGATTCTTGGGAGAACGGACAAGAAATCCCAAAAATATGATTGACCAGTTGTCTGTGGTCAATCCTCAATTTTTGGGGATTTCTAGAATATCTAGGATTTTTTCATATTTTTCCTATATATATTTTTTATTTTCTAGGGTTTTCTAGCATTTTTTAGGATTTTCTAGAATTTTTCTGATTTTTTTTAAATCATTTTTCGATTTTTTTATTAAAAAAATGTGATTCGGACTGGATCGACCCGACCCACTCGGGTCGGAACCCGGCCCAGACCCGGACCCGCGCGACCCACAGCCCCGAAACGACGCCGTTTCTCTTTTTTTTTTCCTGATTATTTGGACTTGATCCGACGGTCCCTATTGAACTACGTGGCTAATCCACGGCCGCTAGATGATCTGACTGAAATCTACTGCCTAGATTGAATGGATACTCGACCAGGGCCGTCCGATTGACCTATTAAAATCTACGGTCAGGATTAGAAGGCTAAATTCGATCTGGACCGTTCACCCTTACTAACCTAAACGACGTCGCCTACTAATTAACCCACATGGCGCCGTTTCGATTCAATTTGATTTTTCGATTTTAAAATATTTTCAGATATTCCAAATTACTAATTGAACGGCTATTAGAAATTGGCCCCGTTTTACCTAGACGGTCCGATCTAAGCTGACTCGGCTCTAACAGACTAACGATCTATCCAGCTGGACACCCACGTAGACTAATCGCATGTCGCCACCTAAGCACGCTGACCCGCTGACCTGCCACGTCATCATCTTCAACCTCTCGACGTATACTATTGAACGAACGGCCGAGGTTTCTCCGCCGTTGATCGGAGGGAGAACCTTGACCAATCGACTCGAATCTTGTACCAATCGACTCGCCATCGTCTCTAGTTTAACATATCTAAGAATCGGAGCATCTAATCCACAAAAATCGCGAGTATCATGCAGAACGCCGAGTACGGCCATGGAAGTTCGATCGCGCGATTTACATCAAACTATGGCAATTCAGTCACAGAATAGCATCAATGGAGGTTCAAAAGACTTACCTCGAGCTCCAATTGAGCTCGCACGACCTAGATTTGGCTAGGCAAGAATGAACAGGGCACGACCTTGGAGGTCGGATTTGGAGACTCAATTCGAGGTATTCAAGCGAGGTTAATGCAAAATGAATATGCGACGATGGGTAGTGATGGTTGGGGAGCAAAACACACATGCTAACTACAAGGATTGTGGTCAGAGGCGAGATCCGCCATTGAAGCTCAGTAAGAAAGCTCGAAGACTAGTCTTACCTATTCTTGGGGTTTCAGGCGGCACGGTCGGTGACGATCGACTCCTGGCAGCTTGGGCGATCTCCTGATGACCCATTCGAGCTTTGGTCTAGCCTGAAAAGGCCCAACCGATGCTCTGCAAATCCGAGCTCCACCCTCGACAATGGCGATGGAGGGTGAGCTCTCTCTCTCTCCCCTTCTCTCTCTCTGTTGATTCAGTTCAATCCTCCCCAACCGAACTAACCAACCTCTTCGTTCTAGAAGGTCCTTTAGCCTTTATACCTATTTCGAATTTTGGCGCCGAGAGGGAACTCACATTGGCCTCTGTCACGTGCCTCCCATGCGCCATTTGGTCATCGGACGGTGACGGAATCTGTTGGGTTTCCGTATATGTCTGTCAGGGTCTCCGGCCTTATCAATTTGGTGCAAATTTGGATGAATTTGTTCTGCGTTTTGCTTTCGTTGACTTTTACAGGTACCGCAACCTTGACCGGTCAATTACTTTCCATCTCGGCGACGTCAGGTGGTGTCATCGGTGTTGATCGACGGGGGACGACGAGAGGAACAAAACGCCCACCGTTCCCCTTTCAATTACTTGCAAATTGACCTTCAATTTGACAACCAAAATCAACCAAGGGGACTGTTCATCCGTGCTAGAGCTTTGGGGAAGAAGAAGATACTGTAGCGGACCGGTCCGAGGGGGCGGTCTGACCGGTCCGAACCGGTTCCGATTTGAAATTTTCAAATTAAACCCAATTACTTGCAAATTGGTGGGGAATGTTTGCAATTAATCCTCATAATCGAATTTAGGACATCATTTTTATCCAAAAATGTCATTTTGCCCAAAAGTTCATGTCAATTTCTACAAAACCCCAAATTTTTATTTAATTGCAATTAGGCAAATCGTGAAATTGGAGGCTCAAATGATCGAATTGGACAAAACCACCTATGCCAATCGATTCAAAATGATGAAAATGCATTGGGTAATGACTTCAATTTGCAATGATAGTCCCTGAATTGAAAGTAATTTCAATTATCTCCAAATTCAAGGACTAAATGGCAATTAAAAATGTAATTTTGCCCAATTCATGCAATTGAGCAATTTGTGCAAATAATTGGGCTAAATTGCAATAAGGGACAATTAGATTGAATATTAAGATCCTATAAAATGCCAAAATTATAAATTAAAAGACTCAATTGACATTTTTTTTACCAAATTCAATCATATGTGTAACAAAGGAACACGTAAAATTGAATTTGATTTTGGTCTTTTTGTGAGGTCAAAAAGACAAAGGATTTAAAGGAAAAATATTGACCTTTTTTCCATATTTTGTGACCTAAGATGCTATTTTTCTTGAATTTTCAAGTATTTTCGTATTTTCCAAAAATACTAAAAAATGCGAAAAATATGAAAAATTGTTATTTTTTTGTCAAAAATGGTTCCTTAAACTTGGCCAAGGCCACCAAGTTGATTTTACAATTTTTTGACTTTTTATGAATTTTTTAAGAATAAGCTAGAAAAAGGGTTGATCCGAAATTAAGTGTCAACAATGTCTCACCTTGAAGTTCATACAGGCCGCCATGCTTGATTCCTTTCATTATCACCAGGGCACCTCGAACAATCTTCAAGACTCTACCTCGTGAAGAATACCTGCATCCAGCTGAATCTAGAGCACCGAAGTTCATACAAGTTCTTTTTCAATTCTGGAACGTGCCGTACTCCAGTCAATGTCCTCACAATACCATCATGCATTCTGATTTTAACATCACCAATACCCACAACATCGCATTCAGCGTTGTTTCCCAACTGCACTTTACTACTATCCATGCATTGATAAGAAGTAAACCAGTTCCTGTTTGGTGTAGAATGAAAAGAATAACCAGAATATATAATCCATCCGTCAAACGACGAATCCACAATAACAGACAAGACACTATTGACACCATAGGAATTTTCAGCTACATCTGCAATATCATTTGCAGACTGAACTCTAATTCCCTTAGCCCTTTGTCGCGACCCTCTTGAGGTTGTCGGGCTCTCGAGGGCTAATGGGCCGTCCTGTCTGGTCGGACGCGGGCCTCTCCCAAGGCCCATTACCCAAATCGCAACGGAGGTATGCGTGATCGACTTTCAGTGTGGTCTAGTGACATGTGCTAAGTGTGCATGCCATGGAGTCGCCACCAATCATTTTTTTAGGGTATGATTGGACCACCCAATCGAATAGTTGGGAGTTTCTATTCAATTTTGCGAGAACCAGAGAAATGGTTTCGGGGACTTAGTTACGCCAACCGTCAGAGTTGACGCCCTTTCGGTACCTAAGTTGACTGAATTTTCTAGCTTGAGATTCATGCGGATGAGTAAGGTATGAACCATAAATCTAGAAATTCATGCAGATAGGAGTGATTATCCTAGCAATCACAATCAGTAATAAAATGCGCAACTCAAGGAATCTAGATATGCAAATAAATCACATGGCATTCCTAGTAATGCCCTATTTATCAATCACAGCTCAAGAATGATTTAGCTGTCCTAGCCGTTCTACACTCGATCTGACCTAAGAAAAGCATTAGGAAGCATCGCAGGAGTTCGAGAGTACTCACATGGGGTTCGCCGTGCCCTGGTTTGGTCTTGGACGAGCTATCGAGCTCATGCCGACCCGATTATATTTGGGGATCCACTCGGCATTTTACACCATGAAATCATGTGAAACAAAAATGAAAATATTCAGCAAGGGGAATTTATTGTAGATGGTGGTCGATCTAATTGGACGTCAAGACTAAAAAATATGTAGAAATTTACAAATTAAAATACTCGAATGACATTTTTTTGCCAAATTCAACTCTATGCGTTGTGAAGAAACACATGCAATTGAACTTGAATTTTGACTATTTATGAGTTCAAAATGAAAAGGAAATTAAAATAAAAATATTGACTATTTTTCTATATTTTTACGACATCGAACGCTATTTTTCTTCATTTTTCATGTATTTTTCTATTTTTGGAAAATATTAAAAAATATGACAAATTATTTTTTTTTATCAAAAATGGTTCCTTTAGCTTGGTCAAGGCTACCAAAGATGATTTTTTTAATTTTTTTAACTTTTTATAGATTTTTTATGAATTTTTAAAAAATAAACTATGAAAGACTGATCAAAAATCAGGTGTCAACAGCTGCCCCTCTTTGAGAGGAATTTCGTCAGAGGTTTCTCTCAAAGACAAGGTGACACCTGTGTTCCGATCGACTCGACTGGGAAAAGAAAAGAAATCATGACATCCAATTTTCATGCCCATCAATGTGTGCTTTTCCT
Organism: Rhodomyrtus psidioides; assembly: GCA_021437785.1. Classification (NCBI taxonomy): domain Eukaryota; kingdom Viridiplantae; phylum Streptophyta; class Magnoliopsida; order Myrtales; family Myrtaceae; genus Rhodomyrtus; species Rhodomyrtus psidioides. The sequence goes on along the minus strand of JAILYB010000244.1, from coordinate 213,817 downwards.
TAAAAAGAGATGTGCTCATTCAATTCCCTGATATGATGTAAGAAAGTTAAGGAGTAGATAGACTTCCCTGCCCCTTACCTGTCGAATGCTTGCGGCATTTTCTGTGTCTGATGGGTTCAAGTAGATTCCTAAGGACTTGTCATCGGAGTGTCCTGGGGATGTTAAGCTCTGACCTGTATGGTAGGTCAAACCATAATGGGATTCCTAACTGATAGGAACCTAAGGAAGACGCATCCCACATTTGGGAATTTGCCAAGGGTTTTGATCCGTGTGGTGGACTAAACTAGAAATGGCTTGCCTAATGTAAGGCTTATTAGGGAAAACGAATCCTCCCGCGTTCGGGATTCATCAAGGTTTTGATCCGTATGGTGGATCGGACCATTGGGTTGATCCTTCAGGCGGTCTCTACCAGTCCTTTGACCCTTCAGGAGGTTTCTACCATTCATTGACCCTTCATGCGGTTTCTACCATTGGTTGACCCTTCAGGCGGTTTCTACCATACATTGACCCTTCAGGCGGTTTCTACCATTGTTTTGACCCTTCAGGCGGTTTCATCATTGGTTGACCCTTCAGGCGGTTTCTACCATACATTGACCCTTCAGGCGGTTTCTACCATTGTGTTGACCCTTCAGGCGGTTTCTACCATTGATTGACCCTTCAGGCGGTTTCTACCATTGAGTTGACCCTTCAGGCGGTTTCTACCATTTATGAGATTCCAAATTGATATGAATCAAAGGATGACGTACCCGCTCTTCGGGGCTAGTCGGAGACTCGATCATTCTGTGGATCGGTCTTAGAAAAGATTTGCCTACTAAAAGGCTTCACCTAAGGATGACGCACCCAGTCTTTGGGGCGGCCAAAAGTCCTGCAGAAAGCTTAGACCTGAAAAAATTTTCCTCGCCAAGAAGATGTTAGTAATCTTTGGGAAGACAATAATTGTCTAACTGACAAAATTCTACGACTTAAGTTTTAGTCATGAAATGTGCATTTTGATTGTTGGAGGTTATCCAAAACATTCCTGCCACATACAGATGTGATCATAAATTCCTTGCACGGAAACTCTAGATCAAACAATTTGAAAATTTCAAAAAGTGTTTGCTCAAAACATCCATTGGAGTATTTCTCATCCAAGAAGGCTCCTCACTGCTCTGTGATAATGATCTTTAATAGGGAAAGTGCTCAATTTCCTACCGACCTGTGCCTGGGTTTCAGGATCTTTCGCAACGCATACATTTCGATCAATCAGGAGGTCTTTCACGGGACCATAGTGTTAGGCTTGGATATCGGTTTCCAAGGGGGGCTCACTTTTGAGTCAAGGCCGTTGAACGAAATTTTTCACTATCTGCTCCGGGTTTACAAGTCAAGAACCCTGCAAAATGAGAAAGAAATAGTCTTGCTCGTACTTCTTTGAGCTAAGTCATACATTAACCCAAGTGTCTTAGTCAGAGAAGACTGCTTCAGGATTGTAACATTGGAAGGATTGGGGACCGAAAAAGGCTTGTTTTTTGCCTAGAAATTGTGAAGGGTTTGACATTGGTGATCATTGCAAATTTGCCACATGTCCTTCGAAGAACATCTCCATTTCTTGAAGTGTACACTCCTCTTTTAGAGCGCACAAGGATGTTTAAAAGCGTCTCTTGTTGCATTAAGAGACCGTCTGTTTGTGTGTTTGCTATTTGAGCACGACATCATTTGGGGAGTAGTCATCTTGATCTGACTCCTTTGGAGGGTCTTTTCATCATCTCTCTAGACTTTACTGGGGATATTTTGAATGGACATCGGCCTTGCTTTTTACCAGGCACTTTGCTTTTTCTTGATGTCTAGGGATTTTTCTTTTCCCCCTTTTTTTAATCCCGTGTTTTTCTTTTCTTTTGGAGCTAGGATTTTCAGCAATCATGCTAGATATGCAACTTAAACTTTGGCATGCTTCCGTTCCTAGAGTGATGTTGCCTTTGCTTTGGAATATGCAATGATCACCAATAGGTTGATGAAATGAATTTGTTGGCTCAACATGGTCGTGCAAAGGATAACAGTGTGTAGGATAGAGAAATGAATTATTCTCGTCATCCTATAACACTTGGATTATCATATAAACAACACACAAAGATTTATGTTAGTCCGAGCAAGAAAATTTCTAACCATTTACTTTCTAATACTGTTGGACTAACCTTCATTTGCCCCAATGTAGGGTGGTTCTTGACAGGGTTGAGAATGAAAATCGTCGTTCAATGGGGTTCTCAATGGGCATCTGTAGTGTTTGGAATGAAGAAAGAAATGCCTCTGTCTTCTCGATCCATGTAATCGTTGCGAATGACCCTTATGTCCATAGGTTAAGGTTTCTCAATCATTTCCAATCTCCTCATCTCTCAAGTGTGTATGGGACGTGTTTGGATTAGGCTCGCTTCTCTTATGAGAAAATACCCTTTTGAACAGTTCAAACGACTCTTGTTGGAAAAATTCATTTCATTTCATCAAGATTTATCCTTCAAAGGGATTTTGTGATGCACCATATATGTGTAATTCATGTTCAGACAATCTCTTGTTTTAAAACATGAATGTCAATGAAGTAAGAATTCTATGTCTTTTTAGATGTGAGAATCGAATTAATTCTGAAAGTTTTTAATCTCCAATGAATTGGGAAAAAGGATACTTACCTGCCCATCGAGGCTGGAGATCCTGGAGATATAAAAGGGATATGTCATTGTATATTCTAAAACTTTACAAAAATTGGAACGATACATCTTACCCTTGGTCATATGCTCCAACGAGTGTACAAGGGTTGTGAAAATCTGCACTTCACATAGTAACACAAGATTGTTAGGTGTTCTAAAGTTCTTTCGACTTCTTGGTTTTTGGAGAAAAATGAAACTTACATGTCTGCCCTGATGGCGAGCTCCTGCCAAGGATAAATATTAAGCATTATTTTGGGTTTCCAAATTCAAAACAAATTGGGACGATACTACTTTACTCTTGATTTGAATTCCATTCTGCATGCCAATGTGCAGATTGTAGAAGCCGGCCCTCAAGCTTGTGGCCACGATTTCTTCGTCTGGTTGGGCAACGAATCCACCTCGAGGATTTACGTCGGAGGAGATTCATTCATCTTTTTGGGCGTGTTTCATGCACTGTTATGTTATTTGAATGCATGGCTTCTTGGGTGCCTCGTCTCTGTTCATCACCTGAGAGGAAAATGAGAGAACATTATCCCCGCATCTGATTGAAAATCATTTAGGAACGATACGTTCTTTTTACCAAATGGGTGGCTCCGCGGCCAAATGCGTTTTACATTGAAAGGATGGATTCCATTACGCTCTGCGGATGATAACTATCACTTCAGGGACTTGCCCCACGGATTAAACGATGAATTTGATGTCTTCGGCTTCAACATGCTTTCCGGATGTAGGAATGGTTTGCCCCCATTTTCAGTGGAGATGGGTTTTGTCGAGTGGGCAAGATCAAAAACTCATCCTAGATTTGGCTTTAGTCGAAGGTTGAAATCCCGACCTTGGATAAGCGAATCATGATTCATCTCCTTCTGCTTCGGATTTGTCATTTGCATGCTTCACATTTTACAATACCAACTTCGCCGCTTGATGAAAATGAATCGATGATTTTCGAATTGCCCCAAGTTCTATAGTCATCTGCGTCGAATCTCTTTGAACTTCATCGGGTGATAGACCAACTGATAAAATGATTTTTCAATCCCGAGATCGAACTCCTGACGTTTCGTACCACTTCCATTTCACTGACTACCAGGACACAGCACTATTGGCGTCCCTAACTGGTTCGTTTTTTGTTATAAAATTCTTGAAGCAGTTAGCGACCCCCATCGAGAATGAAACAAGCTCAATTTAGAGTTCATAACGACTAAAGGTCCCTTAGAACGATACAGAGCTAACCGTCTTTGAGCTCGCTCGGGCTTTTGCTCGCATTTTCCTATGTGAAGCCTTTAAATGTTTTTCTTCGTGGCGTTCAATTGATTCGCCTCGACTCTAATCTAACAAGGGATTGTCGTACTCGAGCATGATGATGCTCGCAGGTAGTACTAATCGCTACCCCAGATTAACTCTAGGCATTAAGGAAGATTATCTCGCATGGAAGACTTTATGACAGAAAGATTAATGATACATCCAGTCACATGTGCCTAGGTCCCTTGAAGATTCTCGGTGATCAGCCAGTTACACCATGAATCAGATATATAATCGCCATTTTGGATCATAACTTCATAAGTCCATCAGTTTTAAACTGATCGATCCAGATATGGAGCTCCTCATCAAGGAAAGCTTTTGATTCTTCGAGCAACTGATATTCGGGTTGACCATCATCGCTTGGCGTAGAAGGATTCCTGTTTCTGTTGTGAGCGATTTGATTCTTCGAGCTAGAACCTTCGTCATTGCTCGAGATTATAAGAGGATGATTGATCGGTTCACTATCAAAAGCACCTTCCATTTGGGGATGGGAGAAACAAAAATCCTCAGAGCATCCCCCCGCTTGATCTTCCGAAATCATACGCCCAAGCTAGGCAGATCTTTGAACACTAGGCGCAATATGTTGATCGGCGATAGAAAGAGTACTAGCGAAAAGTTGCTGCTCAAACCAAGGAGTTCGTACCTGCTGCACTTGTGGCATATACTCTTGAGTGGTGCTGAGATGATTCGGGGGAATATTCTGATTAGCGCCCAAGTAGTCGATGGTGCTGCTACCAGCTTGGTCGGTGCCTAGATTCGGTAGGGTATTTCTTACTTCAGGGGCATTGTAGTTGTGGCCATGCCTAGTGTTTAGGCACAAGTTGAGTTCTTTCAGGTTCAGTGCTGTGTGGCGCTGTCTTAGCGCCCTTCTGTAGCTCTTGAGGTGACTCGCGACTCCATCTTTAGTGAGTCCTGGTATGTTCATGATCTCAAGTATGCGCGTTGGATATGCTGAGTTGATCCCTAGTTGCTGAACCGCACTAAGGAACTTGAGATGAAGCTCGGGGGACCAATTGACCCTCGTCTTCTTGCGACCCGGAACAGTGTTGACAACTTGGCTATTGCTCTCTGGCCTATTTCCAATAGGATTTGATCGAGCCGGAAATTGTTGTGGAGGGAATTCATCAGCTTTGGATTGGTCGGTCATGATAGTAAGCTCATCGTTAAGGAAACTCCAATCATGGTGACGCATATCCCATCCTTTAGAAGGCATCGATATTGACTTCGTAGAATTGATTTGTTCATGCATATCTCCAACAAAATCCGATTGTATCAAAGATGGTTCGAGGGAGTGGGGTGGTGAATGAGCATTTTCAATCCTCATATAAGGCTTATCAAGGAACATTTCGCCGAGAGTGACAGGGCCACCGCAATTAAGGCAAGCGATAGTGCTGGGAGCTTTCTTATACCTCATGTTCTCCGCTCGAAGCTTTTCGTTTTCCTCCTTTAGAATCGCAAGTTCTTGACGTCTGTGTTGAGCCCTCAATTTGGCTCGCTTATTTTGAAACCAAAACTTGACCCTCAAAGGTTTCATCCCTAGCTTCTGGCCCAATTCATTTCTTTGTTTCATGTTCGGGAGAGGGCATTCACTAAAGAAAGCTTCAAGCTCTTGGATTTCATTCTGAGTGTGGCACTGGCGACGTTTCCTTTTCCGGGGTTGACCATCGCTGCTGCTGTTGTCGTCGCTGCTGAGATCCTGAACTTCGTTGCCGAAAGGGTTGGGTTCTGTGGTTCTGGTACCAGACGCAATCCTGGAATCTTCGAGATCTCTCAATAGTTCATTTTCTGAGATTTTTGGATCAGTCGCCTCTAGCAACTGACGGTAACCCTCAAACATGTTGGATCGAAAAATGTTCGATCAATTTTTGCTCACTCAGGGTTCTCTACTCTCTCATGTATGCTCACTCTCTCTAAATTTTCTTTTGAGTGGTTCTGTATGCCCAGGAAACGTTCTTTAAACATGGATGAAGATCATCAGGCAAGCGTTTCTCCCAAGATTTCGTATTTCTCGCTTTGTCGTCTTCTTTCTTCTTTTCAACATGGAGGGACACCAAATCGATTTCCTTTTCTCGATATCCATGTCTGTCTCCCACTTATTTTCAAAAAGGTGCAACTACGCTCGCCTCCCGCTCAGTTTTTTAATATGATGGGACCGCCAAATCCTTTTGCAACTTTTTTCGATAGTTGCGCTTAACTCTCGCTCAATTTTAATATGGTGGCACTGACATATCTTTTTACAACTTTTTTAGATTTATCAAGCCTGAAATCGCGGACTGGGACGGATCTGATGGTTCACCGAAAGAGCCACCACTGCTTTACCCAATTAACTTGGCTCCATGAGCATTATTGTTGTGACCTTTCTTCATCCTCGAGTTGCTATAAAAGGAGGAGTTAATGCAGAGAAGATTAACGCTCTTACATAATTGCCTTTTCATATTTTAATCACTCTACCACACCCATCTTCTTCTCCCTCACTCCAACGAAAATGACCTCCTCTCCTATTCGAGCTTTCTCGGCTGAAATTTTGGCCCAGTGGGAAAAACTCTATAACCTCTTAGGTCGAGGCTATGCTCATATAGCCGATCACCCAGAAATTGAAGATGAAATTCGCATTTTGCTCGTGGAAATAGACACCACCTCTATCGAGGGCACTAATTTAGAGAGGGAATATAGAATCTTCCCAACCCTCTTTATAAACTTTTTAGAGACTTACCGTGTCGCTCAGCGAGAAGTTACCGTGGCTCACGTTTTGCGAGCTCGCTATGAGGATCGGTCCAACTGCTTGGTGTTGGCCAACCTTGTGGCCGATAGTCACAGAAAGGCTGTTGAGTTCGCCAACGAGCGGGTCTCGATGTTGCTTCGCGAAAGGGGAAATTTGGTGGAGCGCTTGACCTTATCCCTGACCACCTATGAGCACGATCGTCGTAATGTCGTGTTGAAGTTTCAATGTGAGTGGCAGGAAGAAAGGCTTGACAGCATTACCGCGGATATAGCCCATGGGAGAGGACTAGTTCGGGACCTGGAAATAGCCGCCGAAGATCACGTGACCAAGGTTGCCGAGCTTAAAGGGGAATGTAAACGCCTTCTTCTTAAGCTTGCAGATCTCGAGTCTCGAGGTGGTGAGTATAGGCAAAGCATCAATAATATGGAGGGCCAACTGGGTTCCTTTGTGATGCTAATTAGGGCTCATTTCGGTTTTACTTTTCCACCTCGATGATCTGTATCATCTGCTTTTAAGGTCCCTCGATTGAGCGAAATGAATGAAAGCTCTAATATGTGTGTCTCAACTTCTGTATGGCTGACTTTCTCGAACACCTGACCACTCTCAACCTAGGCAAGCTGCTCTTCGACATTGATGATTCGAGCGTGTACATCTTGATTTTTTTAATCTTGCTTATGATCGAATAAAGGAACCTCCCACCGCGTTTATCCACAAAAAGACTTCTCTTCTCTACCTGTTTTTAACTACTTAGAGATGCCCCAATTTCGATCTTTGAGACGTGACTTCAGGATCACCTATTCCAAATCGTCATCTTCACTAGATGATACCTCAATGATGTCCATAGCAGGCTCTTATTGTCCACTTGGCGCTCGTAATGGGATGACACCATCTTCGTCTTCCATCAAGAACATTGGGAGGAAAACACATCTATCTATCCTCAAAATGGCATTTAATCCAATCACCGGAATTATGCAATGAATATAATGATTATGAGCTATAACAAGTTCGAGGGATAGAAAAGTCTTACCAACCAAACTTAAGAGAAAATCAAGCTTCTCTGTACAGTGTTAGGTATACTAACCTTCCATAGACAAATGCATGAGACAAGTGAGGGAAAACTCCTAAAAATCAAAAGATAGGGCTTGGTACCTAAAGCCAAGGTTCTCACCTCGAATTCTGGGAAGAGTCAATTCCATTGCACAACTATCGTTGCATTGGGACTCAATCCATAGTTCGAAGTGAGCGGAATTGAAAAATGGATTACCCCATGTTTTTCCTCACGGAGATTCCATTTTCAAGTCCTTCTATTGTGTTCCTAAAGAGGGCGCCTGGGGTTTTAGGCGCAATTGTGTGTATTCATTGTGTGGTGCTAAAGCAATAAACATGCATTTTATTTAACAATCACCGCTTCAATATAAATATCCACACAATCATACATCCAAAACTCTTGCCTGCATAAAACAAAGTTAACAAGCACTTCACGCCTTATTTCTCCCGTCTACAAAAACATCTAACACATTCGTTAGCATATACACCTCACTTTCGAGAGCATCTGCATAAAATTAGGTTAGAAGAATCAATCAACTTTTTAATCGGCTCAAGTCCACTAAATGGTTAAGAACCAGTCCCCAGCGGAGTCGCCAGTCTGTCGCGACCCTCTTGAGGTTGTCGGGCTCTCGAGGGCTAATGGGCCGTCCTGTCTGGTCGGACGCGGGCCTCTCCCAAGGCCCATTACCCAAATCGCAAAGGAGGTATGCGTGATCGACTTTCAGTGTGGTCTAGTGACATGTGCTAAGTGTGCATGCCATGGAGTTGCCACCAATCATTTTTTTAGGGTATGATTGGACCACCCAATCGAATAGTTGGGAGTTTCTATTCAATTTTGCGAGAACCAGAGAAATGGTTTCGGGGACTTAGTTACGCCAACCGTCAGAGTTGACGCCCTTTCGGTACCTAAGTTGACTGAATTTTCTAGCCTGAGATTCATGCGGATGAGTAAGGTATGAACCATAAATCTAGAAATTCATGCAGATAGGAGTGATTATCCTAGCAATCACAATCAGTAATAAAATGCGCAACTCAAGGAATCTAGATATGCAAATAAATCACATGGCATTCCTAGTAATGCCCTATTTATCAATCACAGCTCAAGAATGATTTAGCTGTCCTAGCCGTTCTACACTCGATCTGACCTAAGAAAAGCATTAGGAAGCATCGCAGGAGTTCGAGAGTACTCACATGGGGTTCGCCGTGCCCTGGTTTGGTCTTGGACGAGCTATCGAGCTCATGCCGACCCGATTATATTTGGGGATCCACTCGGCATTTTACACCATGAAATCATGTGAAACAAAAACGAAAATATTCAGCAAGGGGAATTTATTGTAGATGGTGGTCGATCTAATTGGACGTCAAGACTAAAAAATATGTAGAAATTTACAAATTAAAATACTCGAATGACATTTTTTTGCCAAATTCAACTCTATGCGTCGTGAAGAAACACATGCAATTGAACTTGAATTTTGACTATTTATGAGTTCAAAATGAAAAGGAAATTAAAATAAAAATATTGACTGTTTTTCTATATTTTTACGACATCGAACGCTATTTTTCTTCATTTTTCATGTATTTTTCTATTTTTGGAAAATATTAAAAAATATGACAAATTATTTTTTTTTTATCAAAAATGGTTCCTTTAGCTTGGTCAAGGCTACCAAAGATGATTTTTTAATTTTTTTAACTTTTTATAGATTTTTTATGAATTTTTAAAAAATAAACTATGAAAGACTGATCAAAAATCAGGTGTCAACACCCTTTCATTTTTCAGCTTAAAGCAATTCCTTCTAAGATGCCATCTCTTGCCACAGTTTCAACAAACATCATCACCAGTCCTAAACTGACTGCGTCTATTCATGTTCATACGATTTTTGCTAACACGAGCACTAGCTCTCCCTCTTTCACCTACTAAAGCAGCAGATACATATTCGCTAGATTCTCTTCTACGGATATCTTCACTCAAAATTAAATGTTGAATCCCATCAAACGTCAAACTTGTCGACCCAGAAGAATTGCTAACAGCAGTAACAATAGTATTCTAACTATAAGGTAATGAGTATAATAGAATCAAAGAACGTACCTCATCTTCAAAGTCAATCTCAACTGAACTTAATTGAGTAACTATCACATTGAATTCATTGATATGATTAGCAACAGATGTACCTTCGCTCATCTTCAAGTTAAACAGACGTCGCATCAAATAGACCTTGTCGATCGCAGAGGGCTTCTCGTATATGTCCGACAAGGCTTTCATCAAACCCGCAGTGGTCTTCTCTTTAACAATATTAAATGCGACGTTACAAGCCAACGTCAGCCGAAAAACACCTATCGCTCGTCTATCCAGCAATTCCCAATAGGCTTGCTTCATCGCTTCTAGTTTCTTTCCAAACAGGGGCTCGTGCAGTTTCATCTGATATAAATAATCTTTTATCTGCATCTTCGAGAAACCAAAGTCCTTCCCCTCAAATCTGTTGATTTTCACTTTAGCTCCTTCTGTTGCCATCGATTTGCTTCAACTCAAGCAAGCCTAGCTCTGATATCAATTGTTGCGTGGAACCAAGCGATCGATCAAATAAAATAGACAGAAAGAGTAGAGTAAATCGGATACCAGAAGTACGTGGTTCTATCGTAAAAACCTATATCCACGGAGAGAGCAGCAACGATTTCCACTATAGATCAAGCGATATACGGAGATTACATATCACTCGAGTTACACAAACACACTATTGGTGTTTCCTAGTCCCAATTACATCCAAGAACGCACACGGTGTTTAGCTCCCAATTCCTAGTGAAATAATCTCTCAATCTCGCAAAGGAATTAAAATACAAATCTAATCTCAAGATTTAACCGGTTTCGACAGTTGAATTCTTGATGCAATTCTACGGACAAAATTTACCTTCTCGAACAAGACACACGCTCAAGCGCTCATGCGCTCATGGAAGCGGCGCTTCAAGATGTCGTATGAATGCTACGTACGACCAGCTTGTCTTCGTTAAAGAAGCCTTCGCGGACGTCCCTTCTCTGTACGCCCTCTTTTATCAACAAACGGTGTACGCCTCAGAAGAAGACTTCGCAGATGAATTCTCTGCGCACTACCTCTTCACGAAGACCTATACCTATATATATAAACGTGGCTGACTTCTTAACCAAGAAAAAAAAAACTTTGTGAGAATATTGTTAGCACCTAAATTTTAATTTTAGGAAAATGCATTGAATAAACAGAAAATGAGAATTAGCCTTGATTCTCACAAAAAAATATTAATTTCCTCATGCATAGTTTTTTTTTAGTTTAGCATGCATTGTTCTTTGTATTTTAATTTGACCTGATGATGATAGAAGTTGGAGCTTAAATGGACTGGACCTAGTTCGGGTACTGAGCTAGAACTTCGGGTAGCATCAAGGGTTAGGGCTCCAATTAGAGAGAAAAGCGTTAGGTCCATTATCCTAATGAGGCCTAAGGCCGTCAAAGTTCGGCGACACCCATGGATATAAAGGAAGCTGAATTGCTCGAGTGATCAGGGACCTTGTTGGAATTTATTTAATTTAGTTCGGCTCATTAGAATACAAGCGAATCTCACAATGAAAAGAGAGGCCATTAGCTTGATTGATTGATTCTGACGGTCGTTTATCATTCCCTTCCTTCTCTTCATGCAAGACGAAGAAGGAAAATTTAAAAATGAACGAGCCCTAGGTGGAGTGTATCTGGACACGAAGAGAAGAGTAATTCGTGGAGACCGACACAGTAGGAATCCTTCTTGCATTGATTGACGGCCGATTTTCAGTAGCAATCAGGAGCCAGATTGCAGGAATTGATTCCCCAGGTCCAAGCTTTCCGAGAAAATGTAACTAATGTTTGCTATAAAAAGCAAACTTCGTTCATTTCAAAAGGGGGGGGATTCAATTGTTCAGACACGGCAACTTTGAGAGATGTAAAAAAGTGCTCCTGTTTTCCACGGTGAGAGGGGGGGCATCCATCAGAATATTCGGTGAGAAAAAAGTTCATTCTCGGGGCCGCATCATTGTTCGAATACGATCACATTGAGAGCGTGACAAAAGCAGAGAGATCGTGAGGTAGGGGTTCGTTCCATGGTGAATACATGGCCACATGAAGAGAAGAAGGCTATCGGACTAAAAGCATCGCTACAAGACAATCCAAGTCGCTAGACGCAAGCTTGAACCGAGGATATCGTGCTTCCCGACGAGCCCAACCGTGGTGCCATGTTTCGTCTAGGTACTGCGAGAAGTTTCTTTTGTTTTCTTTTGCAGGATCTGTGAGCCATCGTGAATCAGATCTGCGCACCAAATCACCAAGACGCCGGTTGTCGACCACCAATCTATGACGAACACCCGCTGACGCACGCGGGCCGAGCCTTTCTTTTCTGGTGTCTCCGCCCATAATTCTTGCTTTGAGGAGAAAAGCACTGCACCCACATCCGATCGATTGAAATCTATCAGTGGATATTGTCTTTTGCTTGGTCAACAAATTCAGATTCTTTGGTTGGACTAACAGCATGTCCAACGTGCTGACTAGGTCAGATTTGACCGGCAAAATCTCAGGAAGATCCATACGATGACACATGGACTTTGATGCAAGCTGCATTTGGCTGATTCGTGTTAGATTTTCCAAGCATATTTGATGTACCCAAGTTTTCCACCAAATTGGTCATTTGACATTGTTTAAAGTTTTATATTTGCAGCCTTGCCTATTCTTTTTTTAAAGGTTCTGACGCCGAGTGGTCTTAGTCCACACACTGACTTGCTTCATGCCTATGAATCAAGCTACTGCACCATGAATCCATCGAGCCGTGAAGCTACCTTACCGCCAGGGCTGATTTCGAACGGTCAACAGAGCCGCACGCTATTGATTTCCTCATCCTCACCGAGTTACCTTACGAATTTTCATTGCAGTGGGTTCGGGTAGCCACTACGAATACTATGCGGCTCATTCCACTGACATGCGAGGTGAAACCACGCCATCTCCATTGCCTTGATCCTCAAACCGGTCCAAAGTTCAATTTTAGAAAGAGAATATTCATCAGACAAGGTAATATTTCTTACCTTAATTGATTCAAAATATTCACCTGCCTAATTTGATCATATCTTGTCATATTTTGCACATCTTGCAAATTTGCATCAAAGTGGATATTTTTTAAAATACAGGAAAATTTTCTAATCCGCAACTTGACGTATAATCGAGAAAGTCCATCTTTAAGATTATCGATGGAATACTCGATTAGGCAAGGATTTGGGTTCAATCGTTAATCGTAGGATTACGAATTAAAGATTGGCTCAAATATTCGCGAAATATTTCAAAACTTGATTGATATATCCACTTTCTTGATTGACATTGATTGGAATATTCACTTTCCTGATTTGATTCGAATTATTTTGATTGTCATATTTTTAGAACATATCCGTCGCATGATATAACCTCGAAAATTCTAAAAAAATTACATTCATTCACATCCCATATTTGAAAATTGCATATCTTTAAAAAAAAATTGCATCATGTAGACAATTGCATATCTAATCCCTCTTGTAAGATATTTAGACTAGCTTGCATTTTAGGACAGAAATCGCATGTTTAAATAGAATTTCGTGTCTAAAATAATTCGTCTTCAATATATTAGGGTTCATGTCAATTTAGACTCTAAAATATGCAAGATAAGAATTGTTTTGGCATAGTTCTATTTTAGGAAATAAATTCATCCGAAAATAATAATAAAAATTCATCCTTGCCATGTCATCTATGACACGTCATCTATGCCACGTCATCTATGCCACGTCATCCATGCCATGTCATTCATCTTTGCCATGTCATGTTAGATTGCATTTTAGCTTAAATTGCATATTAGAATTGCATGTCTTGATTTTAATTAATTTATATGTCACGTAGTTAATTTAATTAAATCATGGTCTCAATTGTGCATTCGTTTAATTTGCATGTCATCTAGTTTAGCCTTACATTTAATTCATGTCGTTGCATCCTAGAATAATTTCATGGATCACATGTAGTATAGTTTTGCATGCATTCATATAAAAATTGAAAACTAAAAAAAGAAGCGATGTTTTGTGTGGCGCATGCTCTCTTAATTATATTGATTTCTGGATGTTCAATTAATTGATTGCGCACCCGCATGACAACCTTTGTTAGTGACTTAGGTTAAAAATCAATCAGTGTTGCCTTCTCAAATGACTTTTTCATGAAATAAAATGGTACCGAAAGGGCGTTAGAGTAATCTAGCGCAATCAAGTCCCCGGACTCTTAATCTCTGGTTCGTAGAAGTAATTTAGTTCTCCCGCTAATTTACTTAGGTTTCTAATCGACCTACCAAAAATGATTAGTGGCGACTCTATTTTAAAATCATCGCATGTTAATCAATTGAATCTTAAGTTGCGATTTGGTATGGATTTGGGAGAGTCCGAGTTAGGTTAGTTAATTTAATTAACCTAATAATCCATTAACCTTAGAAATTTATTTTTTAGGTCGCGACAAATATAATATATTGTTATTACTTCAGCGCCCCATTAAGGAAAGATGATCTCTTCCCAATGTCTAGATATATACATTCACGTGAAACCAAAAAGGAAGCCGCATCTTTTGACCAAGTCCGCGCTTGAAGACCACAAGCCTATATCTTCTTGCACATGCATATATTGTTACCTTTCCTGGACTCATTCTTCACGTCCAACTCACTGAATTCGGTAGACAAAAGTCAAAATTTTCACTTAGGCTCAAAATCGAGAAATAATTTTAACCGCACCAACCATTCTATGTTTTGTCATGATTTGCATGACAAACTTCATCATCTCACTAAATAGATTAGGATTTCAATCTATTGGGAGAGAGTGAGAAATTAAGAAAAGCAACTAAAATCTAAAAGAGAGTATTTCTCATCTTCATAGCCGTCTTTGTTTATGTCATACAATGGTAACCAAACAAAACAATGAACCTTAATAACTACAGGAGTTGATGGGGGAAAATTACCAAAAAAGTTTTAAACTTATTGCAATTGTGTCTATTCAGTCCTAAACTTTTTTTTGTTGCCAATTTAGTCCTAAACCTTTAACAATTGTGTCATTTCAGTCCATTCGGCGAATTTTGACCGGCCGGCGACAGAATATTTTAATGTTTTTTAAATATTTTTTAATAATTTTATTTATTTTATTTCCCCTCCCCCCTCCCCTACCCCACTCCATGTCCAGCCGTTGGCCCATTCTGGCAACCGGCCAAAGCGCGGGCGGAGAGGCCGAGACTCTTACGGCCATGGCAGGGTGACCTCGCCGTCACCGGGCGAGGCTGCGACGGCGAGGTCTGGCCTTGCCATGGCCGAACGAGGCTCGACCTCGCAAGCATAGATCTGGGCCAGCGAGGTTGCGCCTCGCACAGCCATGGCTGGATGAAACCTTGCTCGGCCAGGGCGAGGTGACGAAAGCGAGGTCGAGCCTCGTAACGGCCAGGCGAGGCTTAATCTCGCAACTTAGATTTGGGCTCGCTTCCACAGTCCTTCGCCTACTCTATTAAACGCTGGCTCAAGCTCTAACGCGAGAAGTCTCTGCCCTTCTGGGTTGCTGTCACACCCCGACTCTCGAGCTTGCGACATCCCTTGCCAAATCTGTAACATTCTGAATTTCTTGTCATTTCAAGACCTTTGACTGTAAGAAATCTGTCGAAGTATTTCAGTTATGTCTCGCTCGGATCTGATCAATCTCAAGTCAATTAACCAAAGGGGAAAGGCTAGCGCACGATGAAATACGTGGACCTAGGAAACTCGATTAGAAAACGGCGCTTTGGCCATAAGGATTGTCAAGGGAATATTTAGAGCCAAGGCTGATCTAAGAACGATTAAGGAATCTATTGCTAGTGTTATACGATTGAGACGCGGGAGATGCCGCTCAACCAATGTATAATTTATGAGTTTTTCTTAAATCGATCTATGATGATCGCGACTGTCGGGACTAGTAATAGACTCTTGCGATTACATGACAACCAAAGTCGTCGTAGCTTGAGTTTTCCTAAGTCTGATGAGAATTACAGAGTCGATACGCGTAACGTCCGCAAGAGCCGCCTGTTAATTCGAGAAAAACTGGAATTACGACCGACGAAATTCAAAAGTGGAAACGAGGAATTCCAACAATTGTTTTGGATTGGCCGCCGCCTTATCGAGGATGAAAATTATCGAAAAAATGAAATTTCGGACGAAAGGTGTAAAAAGACCATTTTCCCCCTAGAGAGTTAGCCTTGACTTAATAATTGAGAATGGCATTTTAGTATTTTAATCTTCCCCTAGCTGCCGAAAATGAGGGGCCAATTTAGACAATTGAAGCATAGATATTTGGGGAAAAAGACAAGTGTCAACCATTGGATGATTGTCATTAATTTTCACTAACCTTAATCCTTCTAGAAGCTTGACCAAGATTGATTGAGGCTTCATTTTCTGCTGCCCCTCCCTCAATTTTCGTGGACCATCTTCTTCCTCCCCTCTTCTTCTTGCGTTTTCTCTCTAGAGCAGAAGCTGCTCTATTTGGCCAGCACCGCCCGCCGGCTTCGCCGTCCACTCCCGCCCCTCCCGCCGGCCGTTCAGCCTCACGCCGACCACCATCACCACCCTCGATATCCCCTTGACACATCCCCGGTGGTGGTTTGGCCGTAGGACACCTGAGGAGCTCTGGCCAGCAGCAAACAGAAAACCGGACGGATTCCGGCGCAGCTGAGGTAAGGTCTTCGTTTAGCCACTTTCGAACTTCGATTGCTGCCAAATTTTCGGTGGAGCCTTGTAGACATGTAATAGTTAAGTTCGCTGAGCTAAGGTTGCTGGTTTATCTGAGTTTTGAATGAGTTTCAATGGTTGAATTAAAGTGGTTTTTTAGGACAGATTCTGACCGCCGGTGAAGTAAGAGGAGTCGGTCTGTTTGGAAGCCTTAGAGGTGTTAATTGGCCTTAAAATTCATGGTGAGACTTTATAACATGTTGAATAAGGTTTCGGCAAGTTAAATTGTTGATAAAATGGAGCTTAAGAGTGGTTTAAAGGCTGTTAGTGCAAGAAGAAACAGAACCGGTTCTGCCCTATCTTGAATCTGTGCAAACCGAACCTTTAGGGGGCTGAGGGAGGTGTCGCCATGCTTTAAATTCATCATTAGGACATACTAGAATGTCAATTGAGCTGTTAATGAGGTGCACAATTGGTGGAATTGAAGTTAGAAAAGATAAATTGGTTGAAACAATGGATGGTTTCTAAGTTGTCTTGCTGCTCTGTTTTGGACGACGGTGAAATTGAGTTGGAGCCGAGCTTGACAAGGGGATTTTGGTGGAAACTTGCTAGTTAAACGGAGGTAAGCGACCCCTAAACCTATATTAGGACATTTGGACACAATTGGACAGTTTTTATTGAAGAATTGACAGATTTATTATGCGTGGTTGAGTGGAAGCCGAATGGGTTTGATGAGAATCAAGCCATGAGTGCTTGTGTGTTATAAAATTGTTGTCCTCATGGTTGCGTTGATAATGTGCTTGTTAGAATGTTTTGCTTGCTTATGTAGCCGTGCGACTCTCGGCTCTTGAAATTGCGTTTTAACGTAGGGTTGCATGTTAAGTTACACCCTGAGGCGTTCTTACGCGGGGTTGTGGTTGAAAGTATATTCTGATGCGTCTGAACGGGGGATAAGAATTATACATGTCGACATGAGTGTGGAAATAAGCTATCAAACTTGAGGCGTCCTAACGCGGGTTTATTAGCCGTGATAGCCTGAGGCGTCAGAACGCGGGCTAATCTCTGGATGTATGAAAATTGAAATTGTTCTAAGCTAGTACGGAAGCTTTGGTCACTTTATTTATGCTTGTCTTTGGATGTATTCTTTTAGCGAAAGTTATGACATGAGGCTTTGGGTATAAATGTTATATATTGTTCTATCACTGTATGTTTGTTACTATGAATGTTTCTTCCTGGTGGGACTGATGGCCTAGTTAGGGTTAGGCTAGCTTGCTGAGACGTAAGTCTCACCCCGTCGTGGGATTCCTTTTACAGATCCCAAGCCTTGAAGATGCTACCTATACGCCTAGGCGATCCGAACGAAATGACCGTCTACTTTGAGGAATTTCCAGCTGGGGTGTCTCGGGGGTCTTGTGGGGTTGGTGGGTGGCCGTCGACGGCGATGGGAGGTGGTGCAATGAGGCAACAAATACGCGAACAGAACCGAGCTGGCTTCGGGCGAAAACATGGGAGGTGGTCCAAGCCGATTTCTAGGCCCCACGCGCGGCGGCACTCCACCACGAGCTCAGGAAGTCGTAGGGGAGTCCTAGGAGGTCGAAGGAGGCGGCGGTGAGCGGCGGTGGCGGCCGGCTTGGCCGGATCGAAGAAAAATCGAACCGGCCTCCAAAAATAGGGCACCGAGCTTCGGGGCCTGTTTGCGGCGGTTCCGGTGGGCGACGATCGGAGGGACTGCGTTGGGGAGGTCGAGAGGGGGCTGGTGGATGTCGGCGAGATGGCGGATGGCAACGGTGGAGACACACGGCTCACGGAGGAGGAGGAGCCGTCTCGGGTCAAGGGGGGCCGAAAATAGGGGAGGCTTTCTGCGGCGGTTTCGCGGTCGTCCGACGACGAACGGCGGCCGGGACAGGGTCATAGCGACGGCGAGACAAGGCTAGAGGTGGTGGTGGTCGGCTCGTGGGGCGATGGTCACGCGAAGATGAAGAATGAAGAAGCGGCAGTGGTTCGGCCATGAGGGGGGTGCTCCACGAACACACACAGAGAGAGAGAGAGAGAGAGAGAGAGAGAGAGAGAGAGAGAGAGAGAATAGATGAGGAAGAGAGAGCAGATGGGAAAGAGAGAGAAGAGAGAGTGATGAGAGGTTTGACCAAAGTTGATGTGGTTGGTGGGTGATTGACCAATGGGGTCCAATCTTATCTTCTGACATGAATTATTAGAGGGCAAATGGGTCTTTTGATAATTGAGAACTGAATGAAATTTTGGCATACTGACGGAGGGTATTTTCACAGGCTAGGCTCGATCAGGATTAGGCTCGGGTCGCGAGGATTGAAATCCTAATTCACGGCGACTAAGAATTCGAAACCTAATTTAAACCAATTGAAATTTCAGAAATCGTCCAATTATCGTCTTTTCAATCCTTACAATTCGATATATTTTATCAACTGAATTTCAATATTAATAATTTTTATTGAATTCAGGCACTTTACCGAAGTCGAATTTCCAGGGCGTCATAGTTGCGATGTCAACCCTCACCCTGGTTGGGCGAGGTTGTGACCAGCCTTGGCCGCGCGAGGCGCGACCTCGCCGGCCCAGATCTGGGCTTGTGAGTTGAGGTCGAGCCTCACTCGGTCTTGGTGGGGCCCGACTTCTCCATCGCAGCCTCGCCCGACGACGGCGAGGTCAATCCTTCCATGGCTACGCGAAGCTCGGCCTCTCCTGCCGCACTTTGGCCGGTCACCGGAATGGACCAACGGTGGACGTGAGGTGAGGTGGGGTGGGGTGGGGTGGGGGTGGGGCAGGGGAGGGGAGGGGAGAGGGGAAAGGAAAAAAAGAAAAAAGAAAAAAACATAAAATTGTTTAAAAAATATTAAAATATTCGGTTGCCGGCCGATCGGCGTCCATGTTAGCGCCGGCTAGCCAAAATTCGTCGGATGGACGGAAATGACACAATTGTAAAGATTTAGGATTGAATCGATATGAAAAAAATTTAGGACTGAATCGACACAATTGCAACAGGTTTATGACTTTTTTGGTAATTTTCTCGAGTTGATGTACTATAATCAAACTCTCGAAACTCACGATGACTTAAATAGTCCCACACTTGATCCAAGCGCATGAACTACACCCCTCTAATGCTAACCCCGCCAACTTCTCCTATGTGCTGTATCTTGGGTGTGTATTGTTAATGTCCGAAGAGAGCTTTCCTAACTCTTTGGGTTGATTATTTGATTACTTTATCAAAGTCATAGGAACGAACCCATAATTGGTGACGACTTTATAGTTTATCCTATTGTGAATGTGATGCGGAGTCTATTAGTAGTGCGTTGATGGATCGATTGGACCAGCAGAAGTCCAATCGAAAGTCGAAGCGATGATGCGCCTAGAACCGGTGGACTGGATCGACGACATCGGAACGGGTTCAAATTCGGTCGGTTGAAGCGAAACGGCGTGCTGATCAATACTCATGGCCTTTGGCCGTGATATGCGATGGATTTCAATGATCCAAGATCGTTTAGATGGATTTTAAAATTTTTAGTATTTTTTCGTATTAAATTTTATTATGAGTGGTAATTTTGTAATTTTGCATTTTTTTTTATGTTTTTTAATCCTCATAGCGTTAAGTTTAGCATTAACACCCTATATAAGGTATTTTATAGCGTTTTGAGAGGGGATTTTTTTTTCACTCTATCAATATAGAATTTTCGAAATTTCTCTCTTAAGTAAGGATTTACTTGTTAATTTCGCTGAACGCTGCGTCAGAATGATATTCTCGTGAAGTGTTTGTGGTGTTATCTTAACTTAGTTAAGCTTTCTTAGGTTTACGGTTCCTTAAATTCTTAACATTGCTTCAGCTACATTGTTTTCATGTCCCTCAGTTGTCACCTTCCTCAGGGAACATCATTCTGAAAGTGGATTTGCTTAAGAGATTTGCGAATTAGTACTCCTATCCCCAAGTCGCATCCAGTTTGCCCTGGATTTTTTATGGAGAAAAGCTTGAGTCATAACGTGATAGCCACCAATATGTTGTCCTCATTTTTATTTGTTGAAGTGAAATATACTCCACAATTTTCTTTAACATAAATACGTGTGTATATATATCTATTGATAGATAGATCCATAGTTAGCGACCACAAGCCACTTCGACTTAATAAGATCTACACTGACCAAGCATCAGAGATGTGAGAAATTGTTAGGAGAAAAAGGACCAGCATCTACAAAGTTAGAGAATGCACCAGGCCGGTCCCTTTGTACGATGTGCCTAATAATACCATAGGCTAAGGACGGGGTGTACCATTTAATATGTTATAGTATAAGATCCTTCTGTTTCCCCATGAGTCAACGCGTCGGAGTGTCTCAATTTCAATAATTTGGCAATCTCACTAGATAAACTAGTGAACACTACGTTTTTAGGTCAAACATACTCGTGATTGCACCTTTTTTCATTCACAAATTCTTGGGAGTTAATTCTAGTGATTAATGAACAATGAAATTGACGAATTTAGGCAAAACGGCACGAATTTCTTCTTTGTGCTAGCTAGTACTAACATTCTCATTCTTAGACCACTAATCTGAGTTTCTTTCCGAGCTTAATCATGTAGGGGACCTTCTCATGGTCTACATAATAGGGCGTGTTTGTTAAGTTAAAATTTATACGCGAACTAATTAAGAAAATATGCGTGTTCAAAATTAAGAAAATTATTTCCCTAACCTGACAAAAGGGGAAAATATTTTCTCAAAAAATAATTTTTTGGAAAGTATTTTTTTCATCATGATATTTTTTTACGAAACAAATACTACCTAAGTGATACTTCATCTTTCATGTGATGTGACCTCGTAGGATGTACAAAATTTTGTTGTCCTAACTTTCATTTTAAAGTTTTGAGTATAAAACATCTGTGAAGTACTTATCAGTCTAAAAAGCGATTGGTTTACTCATCAACTCTATGTAATCTTTTTCAATAAAAAAAAAATCTACATAATATTTGTTTAATTAAATTGTAAAACTCTTTAAACAAAAATTTGAATTTAGGATTCCCCGTGTTCCTTTATCTAAAGAAATGAAATTCCTTGGGAGAATTACTAAAAATTTCTAAATTTATTGCACTTTTGACCATTTATCAATTTAATTATAAATCTTTTGACAACTTACCAATTTAGTCTTAAACTTTTTTGATAATTTGCTAATTTAGTCATTTCGGCCAATTTTGACTTGAAATTGCTAACAAGACAATCTAGTTGGTATTAGGGGTGTGCAAACTGGACCGGACCGGCCCGGGTGGGTTGGTCCGGTCCTTGAGGTTGGTGGTCCGGTCCCCGGTCCCAATAAACGGGACCGATGACTGGGCGGTCCGGTCCCCGGGTTCCATGGTTTGGGACCGGACCGGCAATGTTTTTTTTTAAAAAAAAAAGCTAATCTAGTTAACCTAATGATTTTTGTTTTAAAAAAATAAAGTAATGAAACACCAATTGGACATACTTCTTGAGAATGGAACAAAAGGAAGCTAACAAACACATGAGACATAAAAGAAGACGCAGTGGGAAACAAATGATGGATGACATACTAAAGGCTGGTCAATGTGGCTTTTAGAATGAAAAAATCCTCAACCGTCCAGAACACGCACATTTTCTAGTGACATTCCTATAGCTTCTATTAAAGTATAGAAAATCATCATGGAGAAAATTAAACCGGTTTTGGAGCTCAAATAAAAAGTTTATATCAATTCTATTATTTTGAAATATTTCATTCCAGTTGAGATTAGTCATGAGTTAACATGGATAGCAAAAATTCTGGCATTCCTACTGTTGCATAAAAACTTCACCGAAGAAATATGTAATTTTCATAAGCAGTTAGAATTAGCCGTCCTACTGGGCTCGAACCGCCGGTCCTGGTCGAGTTCGTGGTCTCGAAAATATGGGGACCGGACTACTTGTTCGGTCCCCGGTTTCATGCCGGGACCGAACCGGCCGGGCCCGGACCATGCACACCCCTAGTTGGCATCGACCTTCCCATGTGGCGAGATCAATATTATCAATTTTTTTAAAATTTAATATTTAAATTATTTTATTATTTTATTTTCTCTTTTTCTTTTCATTGTCTAACGTTGGGCCAATGAGACCACTGGTCGACCCTCACTAGCCACAGGCAAGGGACCACAAGGAAAGGGCGTTGTGGCCCCTGCCCATGGACGAGGGCCTACGCGCCCTCGTGGGCCACATGCGAGGGTGTGACACACTCGCTTATGGCCGGCAAGGTTCAACCATCAACCTCACAGGCCAGGGCAAGGAAAAAAAGAAAAGAAAAAAGAAAATATTTAAAATAAAAATTTCATACTAACATAAAAAAAAAAAAAAAAAAAAAACTTGTGTACTTCGGCGCTGGATATGCCACATAAAACGGTCGATGCTGACTGGATAGTCATGTCAGTGATTTTGGGCAATAATTGGACAGGAGGACTAAATTGATAAATTGTCTAAAAGTATGGGATTAAATTGGTAAATTATCAAAAGTTTTAGAACTATATTGACATGATCGAAAGTTTATGACTGAATTGACAAATATTTTTTAAAAAAATTAGGACTAAATTTGTACAATTGAAAGGTTTAAGACAGAATTGACATAAGTGCAATAATTTATGATTTTTTTTGTTGTTGATAATTTTGTCGAAGTTCCTTGCTAGTTGTAATTTTTGAGTTAAGAGACTCAACACCATAAGATGCTACCGCTCCATGAACAAATGGAGATTGTGTTAAATTTTGTAAGATGAATAACACGATACTATTAGGGCTAGACTATAAAGTTTTGAAATTCGACAGACCGAAGTGTAATTCTGTAAAAAACAAAGAGACCTATCTATAGTTTTACCGGTCAACCATATAGATGCAGCTTACCCTATTATAATTCATCAATTATAAGTGTACATATGTCCTCTCAAACTTCCTATATCTACGAGAACTCAAGCTAGCTTCGATAATCAATGGATTTCAATTGATTCGCGAAAAATGAGTGAGTTGAAAAATATTTTCTTAAATACGATAGTACGTACAGCTTGAAATGATTAGTAAGTTAAAAATAATTTTTTACAGATAATAATTTGTGCCAAAATATTTGCATAGACGATGAAAATATCTTTTGCTCATTCATTTTTGTAAGCGATATAAGTTGCTCACATTCTAAAAAATGTTTTTCACATCGCTCATTGTTGT
Source organism: Rhodomyrtus psidioides (assembly GCA_021437785.1). NCBI lineage: Eukaryota > Viridiplantae > Streptophyta > Magnoliopsida > Myrtales > Myrtaceae > Rhodomyrtus > Rhodomyrtus psidioides. Next base: position 190,162 of record JAILYB010000244.1, on the reverse strand, counting down.
GTGAAATTAACGGAGCTTTAGTGTCCTTGACATACCAACTGCCATCCAATAATCGAGTCATATCGAAGTCGCAGGCACCATTTTTGTTTTTAAATATGTGTAGTATTGCTCAGATGATGTGGGTCCACAAGATAATAAGAGGAAGAGTTCATTTCCTTTATGGAATTAAAGCCGGTCAAATGGGATGGCAGTGCTTTCGACGGGCTTATGCATTTCTCTAGCATTAACATAAGGAGGGAGATTTGATTTCCTAAATTTCCTTTGCTAACGGGCAACACACAAGAAGGATATAACTATGTATAGGATATTATACGCACGACACTACACATTATACAACAAACCTCTAAAACATGAAGAAGAAAAGTCAAAAAGAAAAAAAGTAGAAAAAGAAGAAGAGGAGGTAAGGATACTAGTTGCACTTAATTTGCTCTAATCATAGTAGACTTCTTGTAGGGTTTATTAGGTAATTCTACCCCTTTTGGCAATTTCTCTTTCCTGAAGGTGGTGATGGCAAATGGCTATATAAAGTGCGGGAGAGCTTTGGCAATGGCATCACCCAAAATAAAAGAAAAAGAAATGAGGTCGTCAATGGCCTCCTTGGTAGCCGCTCTACTGGTGGTATTTGCATCTCTTTGCTTGCCAATGGAAGCCGCGGAAGAACTCGGTTTTATCCTGCCGCCCAAGTTTCATCCTCCTCCGTGTTTCCCACTATCTCCGTTTCACAGGTGTCCGCCTCCTCCGCCTCCTCCGTCACCTCCACCTCCACCTCCACCTCCACCTCCTCCAACACCACCACCACCCACGCCTTCTCCGCCGCCACCACCACCACTGCCCAAATCACCACATCCTCCCACACATCCACATCCACCACCGCCACCGACACATCAGCCACCGCCACCACTAAAGTCACCACCTCCTCCTCCTCCTCCTCCACCACCACCCACGCCGACTCCACGTCCGCCACCGCCACCGCTTAAGTCACCACCTCCTCCTCCTCCTACTCCATCTCCGCCACCGCCACCGCTAAAGTCGCCACCTCCTCCTCCCACGCCTACTCCACGTCCTCCACCCCCACCGCTAAAGTCACCACCTCCTCCTCCTCCTCCTACTCCATCTCCACCACCACCACCTCTAAAGTCACCACCTCCTCCTCCCCCCACACCTTCTCCACCACCGCCGCCTCCACCACCGAGGAGCACTCCTCCTCCTCCCCCGCCACCTCCACTGGTTAAAAGGCCTCCCCCGCCGCCGCGTCCAGTTAAGAGGTCTCCGCCTCCGCCATGCCCCAGGGTCCGATCTCCTCCTCCTCCTCGGGGTGAAGACTAAGAAATGCATGTGCTTTATTACTCGCAAGGTGAGATGCTCTAAAGAATTGCTCAATCCAAACAATATCTTTATGTTTACACGTCCCGTGTCAACGCTCATTTAAGTCAATCCGCAAGTCACAACATTACGACTTCGCTATTCGATCATGCGATGCGCTTCTGCTCCATGCATTAATTATTCACTGTTTAAAATAACGGGAAATTGATTTCTTGAAAAACAGATGATAGGAAATTATAAAACTAATTATTCTGATATTTTTTGCAGGATATGGACACGACAGACATCAAGAATAAGGGGAGGCTCAACGTCTCTGGTGAAAGGAACTCCTAATAAAACATTAAGTAAAATTAAAAGAAAAAAACTGTATTGTCCTCACATAATCTTCGAGGCAATCGTCCCCACTCACTTATCTTGGCTTTCATATGATGTTGCTCTCGACCGCGACTGTCGATGTCGTTGTAACGTCTTGTTTGTAATGAAATGAAAGTTCAATATTGCCTCGAAAAGTCCCAGATTTCTCTTTTGGTGATTGCCCGATTCCATATAGAATGAACTTGATACTTAAATTCCAAATGCAGTTCCAGGAGGACCAGAGGACATTCGATTTCCGCATTATTCTCGTACAAAATGTTAGAATATATCATTGTGAGACTTAGAAGGGATTGTGCTGTTAGGAAGAGAGAGGGGTAGTTTTATATTGGTATATCCATCAAATAACCATAAGTTCAATCAACGCTAGAGATTGTTTATCCATTACTTTTTGTTTTTTCCATGATAATTGGGCAACTTAATGATACAACTTAATCAATTCATGATTTAGCCAATCTTTCCGGGAATTTTTTTTTATAAAAAATTTGACATTTTTTTTGTTTGCGACACAAAATGCTGCTCATTGTTACCATCAAAATCATGATAGATACCCTGTACCTCCCCTAATGTTCAATGGCGTTGTCTTTTGATTTTGGGAAATTGTTAAAAAAAAAAGTCCTAAAATTATTCTGCTTTTAAAAAATAAAAAATTGCAAACTGGCCATGTAACGTAGAGGGCTAACGCTGACTAGACTACGAAATCAGTGATTTAAAAGGTTAGGACTAAATTGATAAATTGTCAAAGGGTTTAGGACTAAATCGGCAAATTGTCAAAATATTTAAAACTAAATTGACATAATTGAAATGTTAGGTCTAAATTAGCAATTCGTTAAAATTATTAGAACTAAATTGGCATGATTGAAAGATTTAGAGCTGATTGGCTGTCGTATAATAAATTTAGGATTTTTTGGACAATTTTTCTGAACTTATCCTAAAAGAGTGTAAATAGACGAATGTTTTCGATAGGACGTGGCAATTTTTCCTTTTTTTTTTTGGTCGAAGATAGGATGTGGCAATTAACTCATGAACTTTTGAACAAATTACTAAAACAATGATGATAATAGTGTACCATAGAATGGTGACAACTCTCTCAATAAAAGGTTTGAGTCCCTGCCAGAGAGTGTACCATAAATCAAAGGAGCTCCTAGGTATCTAACAGGGAGATATCCTCTTTAGAATCCACAGAATTGCAGCCTCTCAGTCACTTGATCGTCACTATAACCAGCGGTAACGTTGCAAATAGCTCTTCCTGAAGGTTAATTACAGGAATCGCTCACAACTAAGTTAAAAAGTACAAATCTTTATTTCCATCCAAATCCAATGGACAATTATACCCATATAGAAGTAAAGGAACTCGGGTACTTCTATGTGAAGACCGAAAGTATAACGAGTAGCTATTGACAAGACTTCTCGGATTTATTTAAGAGAGTATTTGAAGTTTCATGCATAAGCATTGGGGTTTTGGAGGAGGTATGCTTCGGCGACCTTGTACATTCCCAAGGCTCTCTTTGCCTGCCTTAATGTCCTCTTCTTTGAGCGCAACATCGTTCCTTGTGTAATACATGCTTGTCATCTTGTTCTTGCTCCTGTCGCTACCTAAAATTAGGTTAATAGATTATTAGGTTAATTAGATAAATTAACTCACCTAATACGGACTCTCCAAAGCCCTACAAATTCGCAACTTAAGTTTCACTTAAATGATTTATAAATTGGAGCCGCCACTAATTTTTTTGGGTAGGTTGATTAGGAACCTAAGTAAAACAGCGGGAGGACTATTTTACTCCTACGAACCAGAGATAAAGAGTTCGGGGACTTGGTTATATTAATTTAAAAAAAATAACTAATGCCCTTTCGGTACCAATTTCATGCAAAGGTCTTTTGATTGGTTTATGTGACTTGATTTTTTTTTTTTGGGATTTTCTTTTATTAAATGCAATGCTGACTATATGGCATGGCAACTATGCATGGATGACGTGGCAAAGTGACATGGCGAAATGATGTGGAAAATATGACATGGCATAATGACATGGAAAATATGACGTGGAAAATATGACATGCAATTACATGATATGTGAATGATTTTTTTGGATGAATTTATTATATTTTTTTGGTATTTTTCGAATTTTAATTAGATGCATAAATGATATAGTATATGATGCATGATATAAAAGATATGCTAGGGAATTTCGAAAATATCGAATATGCAAGGGGATACTCGGAAACAGAATATGCAAGATATGCAAGAATAAGAATAAGACATGAATGATTTAAAAAAAAATGCTACCTTAAGTTACATGAGATATGCATGAATATGATTTTCATTCCTTCCTTTTTTATAAAATTCGGCCGGAATGATGGATATTCTCAAAGATTCGTTATCTTGATTTACTTGTTTAGAATTTGATGAGATTAGGAAACCTTATCTCCCTAAATCTTCAGGAAATTTTCGTAATATGGCAAATCAGATCAAGACAACATATCAATCAACAATTATTCAAGGAAAGATCAGTCGCGTCCATTTTCCAATTTTTTTGAAATTTTCTTTATTCCAAATTAAAAAAAAATGCCTTTCGAAGATAGGAAATCGAACCTAAACGGTGATAGGTCAGATGGACTAAATCCGAGATTTCTTGTCGAAAATTAGGTTGTGATGTTGTTCTTGAATTTCTGAAAGAATTGAAATTTGCTTAGATTACGGCATCACAAGCATGCGAAATAGGTATCAAAACATCCAAAAATTCGCTCCTTAAATCCCCACAAAATTCGGCATGAACTAATGACATAAAACATGCAAGAACAGCTCTTCTTTGGACCAAATTAACATGTCAATGACACAAAAACAACACGTGAATAGTAACATATCACCCCAACGGACATACTTGGATTATTTCTCAAAGGTTAAGGGTGCTACCTCAAACCGTAGGGTGGAAACGGAGTCAATTTGGGACGAGAACTTCACCGGACAGCGGCGTGGATGCATGGCAACAGCGAAACGAAGCAGCGACGTGGACGTACGGCAGAAGCGAAAGAGCGAGAGAGAGGCATGAACCGCAGCTGTGATCTTCAATGCAACGGCGGCGATCTTCAATGCAGCGGCAGCAAGGGCGGCACGACAGCAACAAGAGGAGAGACGGTAGTCGGCTATGAGGCGACAAGAAAAAGAGAGCGAGAGAAAAGGGGTCGGTCGGGAAAAATGGCGTGAGATAGAGAGCCGGCGCGGAAAAAGAAGAGCAAGAGAGCGTGCGAGAGAATGAGTGTCTCTTGTGCAGAAATTTTTTGTCGTTCCCCCCAAAACCTAGACATAATAAGATATATATAGTGGATATAAAGATATGCTCCAAGACTCAATCCCCGCCGTTGAGGTTTCGGATGAGATATGAACCGTAGGATTAGAATTTCTGATTTTTGAGTAATCCTATTGGGCCAGGATACTTAAAAAATTCGGCCACCTCCTTTCATGCTCGAAAATTCCCAAATTGATCTTGGTCCCGTCGCCTGTTAAATTAAGCTTGTTCGACTCGCCTTTGCCTGAATGTCAATGCATGAGAGAACAAAATAAATATGCAATGCATAAGAATTTATTTTTACAAAAATTATAATTAACTCTCATTTTGTGAAATAAATAAATTTTCTAAAAATCAAAATTTAGGTGTCAACAGCTCCCACATTCCGGTGTTGGCTCAAACTTGACTTTGTAAGCAATAGATTCAAACTTGTTCTTCAGATCGATCATGGTACACTTGTACGTAAACGTCTCCTCGTTCAACTCATCCACGCGATTCTTCATGCTGCTAAGCTAATTACCTGCATACGATAGAAGGAGATCGTATCATAGTACAACCTAAGTGTAAGCTAGAAAACAAGAAACACCCATATGGCAAAAATGCTTAATCACCTTCAATGAAGTTGATCTGCTTAATAGTTCCAGCCCCTCCATCGCCTTGGATGATCTCAATACTTTTGATAGCTTGAGGCATGAGTTTGGGAATCAGGGTATGTGAGTCCAGAACTAGGGCCTTGAACAATCTTGCAGGAGGAATTGTGGAAATGTATTCATTTGTAAATGTGAACACACCCATGATAGTTTTCGGGTTGCTATATAGAGAAATATAAAATATACGATGAAAGAGAGTGGAGTTCAGGAGGCTTGTGAGCTCGGGGTAGAAGAGATGAGGACGAGACGTATTTATAGGTTGGAGTGGAGGAGCCCCATTCTCCAATAGTGCATCCCATTGGCAAAAAAATTCTAGAAATTGCCGAACTCGTAAAGCACCAACCATTCTACTTTTTGTCATGATTTGTACGGCAAACTTCATCATCTCACTAAACAGATTAGGATTTCAGTCCACAGGATCCAAAAGAGAGTATTTCTCACCTTCATAGCCATCTTTGTTTATGTCATACATTGGAAACTAAACAAAACAATGAACCTTAATAACTACAGGAGTTGATGTACTATAATCAAACTCTCGAAACTCACGATGACTTAAATAGTCCCACACTTGATCCAAGCGCATGAACTACGCCCCTCTAATGCTACCAAGCGCATGAACTACGCCCCTCTAATGCTAACCCCACCAACTTCTCCTATGTGCCGTATCTTGGGTATGTATCGTTAATGTCCGAACAGAGCTTTCCAACTCTTAATGTCCGAAGAGAGCTTTCCAACTCTTTGGGTAGATTATTTGATTACCTTAATAAAGTCATAGGAACGAACCCTTAATTGGCGACGACTTTATAGTTTATCCTACTGTGAATGATATCCTCGTTAAGCCTTTGTGGTGCTTTCTTAACTTAGTTCTCAATTATTATTCGTCGATATTCTTGTTGAGCCTTCTTAGGTTTACGGTTCCTCAATTTTTTAACATTGCTTTGGCTGCATTGTTTTCATGTCCCTCAGTTGTCACCTTCCTCAGGGAACATCATTCTGGAAGTTTGCTGAAAGTACATCCACTTAAGAGATTTGCGAATCAGTACACCTATCCCCAAGTCGCATCCAGTTCGCCCTGGATTGCTGACGAAGAAAAGATTCCTCATACTCTTGCAATTTCCAAAGCATTGGCTTCAGCATGAACTCATTTATCCAACTTAGAAGAAAGTTGCTAAGGGTGCGCATGAAATCTTGCCGGAGTCAAGAATGACTTCTGGCAAGGAAGTCATTTTTTCAGCTTTTGCTTTGAAGTGGAAGTTAAATTTTCAGCTTCTGCTTCAGAAGTTGATTTCTGATAGAAAAATGCGTTTGATAACAATTAAAAAAGACGATGTTCGAAACATTATGAAAAAAATGTTTCGACCGTTGGCAAGTCGGCGCCGGCGACCGGCGGCGGCGGCCGGCGACCGGCGGCGACCGGCTGCGGCGGCTGCGGTCAGCGACCGGCTGCGGCGGCAGCGATCGGCGACCGACTGCGGGCGACCGGTGGCGGCGGCGGCGGCCGACGACCGGCTGGTCCCGAGAGAATGACTTCTTAAGGGGAGAAGTGAAAATTTTTTACTTCTCAAATCACTCAAAAATCTTGCCAGAAGTTAGAAATCTTGCCAGAAGTAGAAAATCTTGCCAGAAGTCAATTTTTTTACCAAACGAATTTCTACTTCGGCAGTATTTTTATCAAACGAATTTCCCTGCCAGATCGACTTCTGGCAGGGAAATTGAGAAGTTGGCAAGATTTCATGCGCACCCTAAGAAAGCTGGTTAAAATCGGAATTTGTGAGCTCTAGCAAGAATACTATAAAGAGTAAATGGGAAAATTACCAAAAAACTTCTAAACTTATTGAAATTGTGCCAATTCAGCCTAAACTTTTTTTTCTTTTTTGCCGATTCAGTCCTAAATCTTTTGCAATTCGTCAAATGTTAGGACTATTGACACACGATGTTTTGCAAAATGAAATAAGAAACAACAGAAAATTAATAATGTGAATGTACATTCCAAATTATTCATTGTGAAAGGAATATGTAAGTTTAGAAGCATAAATACTATCATTTTCATAAATTGAACTTACCCGAAAAAACAACGAAAAAAATCTCAAATCTATTGTATGGTGGCTGATTTAATCTTGAACTTTTTAATTGTGTCAATAGTCCTAAGTCTTTCGACTATTTGCCTATTTAGTCATAAACTTTTGAATTATGCAAATTTAGTCCTAAATCTTTGAATGATTTGACAAGTTAGTCTTATACATTTTGACGATTTGCCAATTTAGTCCTTTCGATTAATTTTGGCTAGAAATCAATAGCATAAATAGCAAACCATCCATCCAATGAGGTGCGATCGGCATTGATGTGAACAATTTTAAGAAATTATTTATTTGTTATTTGTGTTCTTTTTTCTCTTCTTTTCTCTCTTTGCTTTTTTTTTTCCAACTCTAGTTCGGCGATGGCCAGCGACCCTTGCCATATGGAATCAAGTCCTCGCCTATGCAAGGATCACGACGCCCTTGACTGGCGAGGATCGCGATGCCGTTGCCAGGCGAGGAGTGTTGGCTCAAACTCGAACAAGAAAAGGAAAAAAAGAAAATAAAAGGAATGAAAAGAAAATAAATTCAGAAAATTTAAAATATAAAAAATTGCAAACCGGCTATGTAACGTAGAGGGCTAGCGCTGACTAGACTGTCAAATCAGTGATTTAAAAGGTTAGGACTAAATTGATAAATTGTCAAAGGGTTTAGGACTAAATCGGCAAATTGTTAAAATATTTAAACTAAATTGACATAATTGAAATGTTAGGTCTAAATTAGCAATTCGTTAAAATTATTAGAACTAAATTGGCATGATTGAAAGATTTAGAGCTGATTGGCTGTCGTATAATAAATTTGGGATTTTTTGGACTTATCTTAAAATAGTGTAAATAGACGAATGTTTTCGATAGGATGTGGCAATTTTTCCTTTTTTTTTTAGACGAAGATAGGCTGTGGCAATTAACTCATGAACTTTTGAACAAATTACTAAAACAATGATGATAATAGTGTACCGCAGAATGGTGACAACTCTCTCAATAAGAGGTTTGAGTCCCTGTCAGAGAGTGTACCAGAAACCAAAGGAGCTCCCAGGCATCTAATAGGGAGATATCCTCTCTAGAATCCACAGAATAGCAGCATCTCAGTCGATCGTCACTACAACCAGCAGTAACGTTACGAATAGCTCTTTCTGAAGGTCAATTACAGGAATCGCTCACAACTAAGTTAAAAAGTGCAAATCTTTATTGCCATCCAAATCCAAGGGACAATTATACCCATATAGAAGTAAAGGAACTCGGGAACTTCTATGTGAAGCCCGAAAGTATAACGAGTCGCTATTGACGAGACTTCTTGAATTTATTTAAGAGAGCATTTGAAGTTTCATGCATAAGCATCGGGATTTTGGAGGAGGTATGCTTCGGCGACCTTGTACATTCCCAAGGCTCTCTCTTTGCCTGCCTTAATGTCCTCTTCTTTCAGCGCAACATCGCCCTTTGTGTAATACGTGCTCGTCATCTTGTTCTTGCTCCCACCTTCCGGTGTTGGCTCAAACTTCACTTCGTAAGCAATAGATTCAAACTTGTCCTTCAGATCGATCATGGTATACTTGTACGTAAACGTCTCCTCGTTCAGCTCATCCACGCGATTCTTCATGCTGCTAAGCTGATTACCTGCATACGATAGAAGGAGATCTTATCATAGTACAACCTAAGTGTAAGCTAGAAAACAAAAAACACCCATATGGCAAAAATGCGTAATCACCTTCAATGAAGTTGATCTGCTTAATAGTTCCAGCCCCTCCATCGCCTTGGATGATATCAATACTTTTGATAGCTTGAGGCATGAGTTTGGGAATCAAGGTATGTGAGTCCAGAACTAGGGCCTTGAACAATCTTGAAGGAGGAATTGTGGAAATGTATTCATTTATAAATGTGAACACACCCATGATAGTTTTCGGGTTGCTATATAGAGAAATATAAAATATACGATGAAAGAGAGTGGAGTTCAGGAGGCTTGTGAGCTTGGGGTAGAAGAGATGAGGACGAGACGTATTTATTGGTTGGAGTGGAGGAGCCCCATTTTCCAATAGCGCATCCCATTGGCTGATAAATCCTAGAAATTGCCAAACTCGTAAAGCACCAACCATTCTACTTTTTGTCATGATTTGCACGAAAAACTTCATCAGATCACTAAACAGATTAGGATTTCAATCCACATAATCCAAAATAGAGTATTTCTCACCTTCATAGCCGTCTTTGATTATGTCATACAATGGCAACTAAACAAAACAATGAACCTTAATAACTACAGGAGTTGATGTACTATGATCAAACTCTCGAAACTCACGATGACTTAAATAGTCGCACACTTGATCCAAGAGCATGAACTACGCCCCTCTAATGCTAACCCCACCAACTTCTCCTATGTGCCGTATCTTGGGTATGTATCGTTAATGTCCGAAGAGAGCTTTCCAACTCTTTGGGTAGATTATTTGATTACCTTAATAAATTCATAGGAACGAACCCATAATTGGCGACGACTTTATAGTTTATCCTACTGTGAATGATATCCTCGTCAAGCCTTTGTGGTGTTTTCTTAACTTAGTTCTCAATTATTATTCGTCGATATTCTTGTTGAGCCTTCTTAGTTTTACGGTTCCTCAAATTCTTAACATTGCTTTGGCTGCATTGTTTTCATGTCCCTCAGTTGTCACCTTCCTCAGGAAACATCATTCTGAAAGTTTGCTGAAAGTACATCTGCTTAAGAGATTTGCGAATCAGTACACCTATCCCCAAGTCGCATCCAGTTCGCCCTGGATTGCTGAAGAAGAAAAGATTCCTCATACTCTTGCAATTTCCAAATCATTGGTTTCAGCTTGAACTCATTTATCCAACTTAGGAGAAAGTTGCTAAGAAAGCTGGTTAAAATGCTCTTTTCAGAATTTCTTAAAGAGCAATGTGAGCTCTAGCAAGAATACTATAAAGACTAAATGGGAAAATTACCAAAAAAAATTCTAAACTTATTGAAATTGTGCCAATTCAGCCTAAACCTTTTTCTTTTTGCCGATTCAGTCCTAATTTTTTTGCAATTCGTCAAATGTTAGGACTACTGACACGCGGTGTTTCCCAAAATGAAAAAAGAAACAACAGAAAATTAATAATGTAATTGCACAATCCAAATTATTCATTGTGAAAGGAATATGTAAGTTTAGAAGCATAAATACTAAAATTTTCATAAATTGAACTTACCCGAAAAAACAACGAAAAAAATCTCAAATCTATTGTATTGTGGCTGATTTAATCTTGAACCTTTTAATTGTGCCAATAGTCCTAAGCCTTTCGACTATTTGCCTATTTAGTCATAAACTTTTTAATTATGCAAATTTAGTCCTAAATCTTTGAATGATTTGACAATTTAGTATTATACATTTTGACGATTTGTCAATTTAGTCCTTTATATTAATTTTGGCTAAAAATCGCTAACATAAATAGCATACCATCCATCCAACGAGGTGCGATCGGCATTGATGTGAACAATTTTAAGAAATTAGTTATTTGTGTTCTTTTTTCGCTTCTTTTCTTTCTTTGCTTTTTTTCCAACTCTAGTTCGGTGATGGCCTGCTACCCTCGCCCTATGGCATCAAGTCCTCGCCTAGGAAAGGATCACGACGCTCTTGCCTGGCGAGGATCGCAATGCCGTTGCCAGGCGAGGGGTGTTGGCTCAAACTCGAACAAGAAAAGGAAAAAAATAAAATAAAATAAAATAATTTAAGAAAATTTAAAATATAAAAAATTACAAACCGGCCATGTAACGTAGAGGGCTAGCGCAGACTAGACTACCAAATCAGTGATTTAAAAGGTTAGGACTAAATTGGTAAATTGTCAAAGGGTTTCGAACTAAACTGGCAAATTGTTAAAATATTTAAAACTAAATTGATAAAATTGAAATGTTAGGTCTAAATTAGCAATCAGTTAAAATTATTAGAACTAAATTGGCATGATTGAAAGATTTAGAGCTGATTGGCTGTCGTATAATAAATTTGGGATTTTTTGGACAATTTTTCTGGACTTATCCTGAAAGAGTGTAAATAGACGAATGTCTTCGATAGGATGTGGCAATTTTTTCCCTTTTTTTTATTTTTTGGTGGAAGATCGGATGTGGCAATTAACTCATGAACTTTTGAACAAATTACTAAAACAATGATGATAATAGTGTACTGCAGAATGGTGAAAACTCTCTCAATAAGAGGTTTGAGTCCCTGTTAGAGAGTGTACCAGAAATCAAAGGAGCTCCTAGGCATCTAACAGGGAGATATCCTCTCTAGAATCCACAGAATTGCAGCATCTCAGTCACTTGATCGTCACTACAACCAGCAGTAACGTTAAAAATAGCTCTTCCTGAAGGTTAATTACAGGAATCGCTCACAACTAAGTTAAAAAGTACAAATCTTTTTTGCCATCCAAATCCAAGGGACAATTATACCCATATAGAAGTAAAGGAACTCGGGTACTTCTATGTGAAGACCGAAAGTATAACGAGTCGCTACTGACGAGACTTCTTGAATTTATTTAAGAGAGCATTTGAAGTTTCATGCATAAGCATCGGGGTTTTGGAGGAGGTATGCTTCGGCGACCTTGTACATTCCCAAGGCTCTCTCTTTGCCTGCCATAATGTCCTCTTCTTTCAGCGCAACATCGCCCTTTGTGTAATACGTGCTCGTCATCTTGTTCTTGCTCCCACCTTTCGGTGTTGGCTCAAACTTGACTTCGTAAGCAATAGATTCAAACTTGTCCTTCAGATCGATCATGGTATACTTGTACGTAAACATCTCCTCGTTCAGCTCATCCACGCGATTCTTCATGCTGCTAAGCTGATTACCTGCATACGATAGAAGGAGATCTTATCATAGTACAACCTAAGTGTAAGCTAGAAAACAAAAAACACCCATATGGCAAAAATGCGTAATCACCTTCAATGAAGTTGATCTGCTTAATAGTTCCAGCCCCTCCATCGCCTTGGATGATATCAATACTTTTGATAGATTGAGGCATGAGTTTGGGAATCAGGGTATGTGAGTCCAGAACTAGGGCCTTGAACAATCTTGCAGGAGGAATCATGGAAATGTATTCATTTATAAATGTGAACACACCCATGATAGTTTTCGGGTTGCTATATAGAGAAATATAAAATATACGATGAAAGAGGGTGGAGTACAGGAGGCTTGTGAGCTTGGGGTAGAAGAGATGAGGACGAGACGTATTTATAGGTTGGAGTGGAGTAACCCCGTTTTCCAGTAGTGCATCCCATTGGCTGATAAATCCTAGAAATTGCTGAACTCGTAAAGCACCAACCATTCTACTTTTTGTCATGATTTGCACGAAAAACTTCATCATCTCACTAAACATATTAGGATTTCAATCCACAGGATCCAAAAGAGAGTATTTCTCACCTTCATAGCCGTCTTTGTTTATGTCATACAATGGCAACTAAACAAAACAACGAACCTTAATAAATATAGGAGTTGATGTACTATGATCAAACTCTCGAAACTCACGATGACTTAAATAGTCCCACACTTGATCCAAGCGCATGAATTACGCCCCTCTAATGCTAACCCCACCAACTTCTCCTATGTGCCGTATCTTGGGTATGTATCATTAATGTCCGAAGAGAGCTTTCCAACTCTTTGGGTAGATTATTTGATTACCTTAGTAAAGTCATAGGAACGAACCCTTAATTGGCGACGACTTTATAGTTTATCCTACTGTGAATGATATCCTCGTTAAGCCTTTGTGGTGTTTTCTTAACTTAGTTCTCAATTGTTATTCGTCCATATTCTTGTTGAGCCTTCTTAGGTTTACGGTTCCTCAAATTCTTAACATTGTTTTGCCTGCATTGTTTTCATGTCCCTCAGTTGTCACCTTCCTCAGGAAACATCATTCTGAAAGTACATATGCTTAAGAGATTTGCGAATCTGATGCAAATAAATCCCGCGATCTCCGTAATATTGCGAAGATTGCGTAATATTACATATTTTCTGTTTTTGGCATTTTTGCAATTTTAATGTTTTCAGGTATTTTAATTAATTCTAGTGGCGTTTTTGTAATTTTGTGTTTCCTAGGTCAATTAGGTTTAGCATCTTATATAAAGATGTTTGGGATTCGTGGAAGAGGAGTTTTATGACAGATATTGATATTTTCGTTGATTTTGATAAAATCATAGCTGAGTGAACGGTAGTTCCTCATTATCGTTTGGATTCTTCTGTTTAGCCTTGCATTCTATCATACTTCGGCATCATTTGGTATCAGAGCACAGGTTGCTTGAAATCAATGGCTGAACGAAATCGAGGTGGTCGAAAACAGCGTGCTCGTGGAGGCCGAGAGCGTGGAATCGTTCCTGATACGAATGAACAGCCGCGTCTGAGAGACCTGCGAGACATAGAAAACGAAGAGCTACGGAGACAAAAGCAAGATTTGAAGAGATAACTTGCGCTGGCATTGAGAAGGCGAATCCAGCGATTGGAGCGACGACTTGCACGAGCGGGGTTGGACTTTCAATCCGAAAAATATCCGATCGTTGATGAAAATCCAATCTTTGATCAAGATTTGATTTTTGATAAATATCCGATTTGTTATGAAAATCCAAATTTTGATACCGATCCAGTCTATGAAGATTCGGTCAATGATGAAGATAGACTTCCAGTTTACGATGAATCTGACGAAGAGCAGGAGGATGCGGATCTTGTCACGACGGTAGAAGCTATCGTGTCGGCAAAGGGCGGCGAGGTCGTCCCTAGCGATGTTCCCTAGGAAAAAATCGATATGGTTCCTAAATATGCGTAGAAAGCCAATGTTTCAGGGAGCACTGAGGATTAAGGTAATCCTGTTCCTGAAAGTGATGATTTTGGGAATTGCAATACCACAAATTTTAGGATTCTTGGATTGGCTGAATTTGTTGATGATAGCCACTACACAAATTTGGAGTCAGCTTTAATTGCCTTTGGTCGCAAAGCATGCTTACTACCTATGGAGGGTAACAAAAGCGATGAAAATAGGCTTTGCGTGATGCTATTGCCCTCCCTTTTGGTGTTGTTACCTGGTGGTACAAGCATGATGACACGGTTCACTTCCTGGGTGATACAAAAACGGCTCACAAGGCTGGGGAATTCACCGAATTCTTCCTAACCGGTTCTAATGGCATCTTCACCGGCTTCACCACTGAGTTTGCGAGCCGAACATGGGACTTGAAAGAAGACAAGGGCAGTGCGGAAGAAAGTGTGACTGAATTACATGATGGATTTTATGGAACTGACTCAGAAGATGATGTTGACCCATCCATTAAATCTGTGGGCACTAACTTTCCTTAAGATAAAAGGCGGAAGAAGTTGCCCGATCCTAACGAAAAGAGATTGATGCCAATGAAGATGAAGCAGATTCGAGGACGAATCTTTTTCCTAGCAGGGGAGAATGATGCAAATAAATCTCGTGATCTTCGTAATATTGCGTATTTTCTGTTTTAGGCATTTTTGCAATTTTAATATTTTTAGGTATTTTAATTAATTCTAGTGGTATTTTTGTAATTTTGTGTTTCCTAGGTCAATTAGGTTTAGCATCTTATATAAAGATATTTATGATTCGTGGAAGAGGAGTTTTATGACAGACATTGATATTTTCGTTGATTTTGATAAAATCACACCTGAGTGAACGGTGGTTCCTCATTATCGTTTCGATTCTTCTGTTTAGCATTGCTTTCTATTGCGCTTCGGCATTAGAATCAGTACACCTATCCCCAAGTCGCATCCAGTTCGCCCTGGATTGCTGACGAAGAAAGGATTCCTAATACTCTTGCAATTTCCAAAGCATTGGTTTCAGCATGAACTCATTTATCCAACTGAGAAGAAAGTGGCTAAGAAAGCTGGTTAAAAGGCTCTTTTCTGAATTTCCTAAGAACAATGTGAGCTCTAGCAAGAATATTATAAAGAGTAAACGGGAAAATTACCAAAAATCTTCTAAACTTATTGAAATTGCGCCAATTCATCCTAAACATTTTTCTTTTGGGTTAATACCACCAAAAACCTCAAAATGGTACACCTGTGACAATTTTACCCCAAATTATTTTTTTGACTATGAAAAATCTCAAACTGATATTTCTGTGACAAATATACCCTAAACTGGCACAGCCGTGATAAATTTACCATCAATTAGTTTTCGTTAGATTTTATCGTCAAATTGCTAAGTTGGATGACACACGGCTATTATCGGGTGTGCACGTTACCCTATATCTGCTATAGGTATATCAATTTGAAATTTTTCGTTGTGTTAACTCAATTTAACGAAAATTAACAAAGCGTAAATTTGCCATATGTGTGCCAGTTTGAGATTTTTTATGGTAAAAAAAAAGTAGTTTTGGGTAAATTTTTCACAGTTATACCAGTTTAGGATTTTTTTGTGGTTAAAAAATAGTTTTGGGTAAATTTATCACAAGTGTTCAAGTTTGGGGTTTTTGGTGGTTAAAAAAATAGTTTGGGGTAACTTTGTCACAGGTGTACCAGTTTGGGGTTTTCCGCGGTGTTAACCCTTTTCTTTTTTACCGATTCAGTCCTAAATCATTTGCACTTCGTCAAATGTTAGCACTATTGACACACGATGTTTTGCAAAATGAAAAAAGAAACAACAGAAAATTAATAATGTAATTGCACAATCCAAATTATTCATTGTGAAAGGAATATGTAAGTTTAGATGCATAAATACTATAATTTCATAAATTGAACTTTCCCGAAAAAACAAAGAAAAAAATCTAAAATCTATTTTATGGTGGCCGATTTAATCTAGAACCTTTTAATTGTGTCAATAGTCCTAAGCCTTTCGACTATTTTCCAATTTAGTCATAAACTTTTCAATTATGCAAATTTAGTCCTAAATCTTTGAATGATTTGACAATTTAGTCTTATACATTTTGATGATTTGCCAATGTAGTCTTTTCGATTAATTTTGGCTAGAAATCGCAAATGTAAATAGCATACCATCCATCCAACGAGGTGCGATCAGCATTGATGTGAACAATTTTAAGAAATTAATTATTTGTGTTCTTTTTTCGCTTCTTTTCTTTCTTTGTTTTTTTTTTCCAACTCTAGTTCGGCGATGGCCAGCGACCCTCGCCCTATGGCATCAAGTCCTCGCCTAGGCAAGGATCACGACGCTCTTGCTAGGCGAGGATTGCGATGTCATTGCGAGGCGAGGGGTATTGGCCCAAAGTCAAACAAGAAAAGGAAAAATAAAATAAAATAAAATAAATTCAGAAAATTTAAAAAAAAAATTGCAAACCGGTCATGTAAGGTAGAGGGCTAGCGCTGACTAGATTGCCAAATCAGTGATTTAAAAAGTTAGGACTAAATTGATAAATTATCAAAGGGTTTAGGACTAAATCGGCAAATTGTCAAAATATTTAAAACTAAATTGACATAATTGAAATGTTAGGTCTAAATTAACAATTCGTTAAAATTATTAGAATTAAATTGGCATGATTGAGAGATTTAGAGCTGATGGGCTGGCGTATAATAAATTTAGGATTTTTTGGACAATTTTTCTGGACTTATCCTCAAAGAGTGTAAGTAGACGAATGTTTTCGATAGGACGTGGCAATTTTTCCTTCTTCTTTTTTGGGTCGAAGATAGGATGTGGCAATTAACTCATGAACTTTTGAACAAATTACTAAAACAATGATGATAATAGTGTACCGTGGAATGGTGACAACTCTCTCAATAAGAGGTTTGAGTCCCTGTTAGAGAGTGTACCAGAAATCAAAGGAGCTCCTAGGCATCTAACAAGGAGATATCCTCTCTAGAATCCACAGAATTGCAGCATCTTAGGCACTCGATCGTCACTATAACCAACAATAACGTTGCAAATAGCTCTTCCTGAAGGGTAATTATAGGAATCGCTCACAACTAATTTAAAAAGTTCAAATTTTTATTGCCATCCAAATCCAAGGGACAATTATACCCATATAGAAGTAAAGGAACTCGGGTACTTCTACGTGAAGACCGAAGGTATAACGAGTAGCTATTGACGAGACTTCTCGAATTTATTTAAAAGAGCATTTGCAGTTTCATGCATAAGCATTAGGGGTTTTAGAGGTGGTATGCTTCGGCGACCTTGTACATTCTCAAGGCTTTCTCTTTGCCTGCCTTAATGTCCTCTTCTTTGAGCGCAACATCGCCCTTTGTGTAATACGTGTTCGTCATCTTATTCTTGCTCCCACCTTCCGGTGTTGGCACAAACTTGACTTCGTAAGCAATAGATTCAATCTTTTCCTTTAGATCGATCATGGTATACTTGTACGTAAACATCTCCTCGTTCAGCTCATCCGCTCGATTCTTCATGCTGCTAAGCTGATTACCTGCATACGATAGACGGAGATCGTATCATAGTACAACCTAAGTGTAGGCTAGAAAACAAAAAACACCCATATGGCAAAAATGTGTAATCACATTCAACGAAGTTGATCTGTTTAATAGTTCCAGCCCCTTCGTCGCCTTGGATGATAACAATACTTTTGATAGCTTGAGGCATGAGTTTGGGAATCAGGGTATGTGAGTCCAGAACTAAGGCCTTGAACAATCTTGCAGGAGGAATTGTGGAAATGTATTCATTTGTAAATGTGAACATACCCATGATAGTTTTCAGGTTGCTATATAGAGAAATATAAAATATACGATGAAAGAGAGTGGAGTTCAGGAGGCTTGTGAGCTTGGGGTAGAAGAGATGAGGACGAGACGTATTTATTGGTTGGAGTTGAGAAGCCCCATTTTCCTATAGTGCATCCCATTGGCTGATAAATCCTAGAAATTGCCAAACTCGTAAAGGACCAACCATTCTATTTTTGTCATGATTTGCGCGACAAACTTCATCATCTCACTGAACAGATTAGGATTTCAATCCACAGGATCCAAAAGAGAGTATTTCTCACCTTCCTAGCCGTCTTTGTTTATGCCATACAATGACAACTAAACAAAACAATGAACCTTAATAACTGCAGGAGTTGATGTACTATAATCAAACTCTCGAAACTCACGATGACTTAAACAGTCCCACACTTGATCCAAGCGCATGAACTACACCCCTCTAATGCTAACCCCTCCAACTTCTCTTATGTGTCGTATCTTGGGTATGTATCGTTAATGACCGAAGAGAGCTTTCTAACTCTTTGGGTAGATTATTTGATTACCTTAATAAAGTCATAGGAACTAACCCATAATTGGCGATGACTTTATAGTTTATCCTACTGTGAATGATATCCTCGTTAAGCCTTTGTGGTGTTTTCTTAACTTAGTTCTCAATTATTATTCCTAGATATTCTTGTTAAGCCTTCTTAGGTTTAACGGTTCCTCAAATTCTTAACATTGCTTTGGCTGCATTGTTTTCATGTCCCTCAATTGTCACCTTCCTCAGGAAACATCATTCTGAAAGTTTGCTGAAAGTACATCTGCTTAAGAGATTTGCGAATTAGTACACCTATCCCCAAGTCGCATCCAGTTCGCCCTAGATTTCTGACGAAGAAAATATTCCTCATACTCTTGCAATTTCTAAAGCATTTGTTTCAGCGTGAATTCATTATCCAACTTAGAAGAAACCTGGTTAAAATGCTCTTTTCTGAATTTCTTTAGACCAATGTGAGCTCTAGCAAGAATACTATAAAGAGTAAACGGGAAAATTACCAAAAATGTTTTAAACTTATTGAAATTGTGTCAATTCAGTTCTAAACATTTTTTTTTTCTTTTTTGCCAATTCAGTCCTAAATCTTTTGCAATTGGGCCAAATCAATCCCTCTAGCGTGTTTTAGCAGGCCGACCCTGACATGGACACTGGTCAGTCAGCGAGCCAATATTTTAATAATTTTTTGGATTTTTTTTCTTTCTTTTTATTTTTATTTGTCCCTTTTCCCTTCCCCGTCCCCTTCCCTTTCCTTCCCTGTTCCTCAGCTTCCACATCTTTTTCGCCTGTTCCTAGGTTTCATTCTTCACCATTTATGGGTTTCCACTTCACCGAGGAAGATGAATCCAAACCAGCTAAACTAGACCCCACGTTCAACAAGACGAACTCGAACCCGAACCCAAACCCCATCGTCTCCGACTTCGCCGCGCCCCCGCACCTCTTCGCCGCAGCCGTCGCCGTTGCCGCGCTCCCACCATTGGTTTACGTGTCGAGGGCCACCGCACGGATTCACATCACACGGCTGCCAAATCTCCGCGAGGC
Organism: Rhodomyrtus psidioides; assembly: GCA_021437785.1. Classification (NCBI taxonomy): domain Eukaryota; kingdom Viridiplantae; phylum Streptophyta; class Magnoliopsida; order Myrtales; family Myrtaceae; genus Rhodomyrtus; species Rhodomyrtus psidioides. The sequence continues at coordinate 170,261 of JAILYB010000244.1, read as the reverse complement.
TCGTCCTCTCCAGATTTGGGCCAATGAGGTTAGCCTTTCCTTGGCCATGGCGAGGCTTAGCCTCGCAAGCTTGCCTGGTTCCTCCATAGCGAGGCCGACGACCAGTCATTCTTTGGGCAGTCGCCGGCTGCTCGACGTGGAACGGGAAAGGGGTAGGGGGAGCTAGAATAGGGAAGGGAAGGATAGAGAGGAAGGGAAAGCGAAAAATGAAAAAAAAAATGAAAAAAAAAAATTCATTAGAAATAAAAAAAAATTATTAAAATATTAGGTCGTCGGCTAGCCAGCGTCCACGTCAGCGCCAGCTTTGCCAGATGAACTGAATTGAAATGTTTATGACTGAATTGGCAAAAAAAAAAATTAAGATTAAATTAGCACAATTGCAATAGGTTTAGGATTTTTTGGGTAATTTTCCCAAGAGTAAACATTGGAGTCCCTCGTCCTTCCCTTGCCAAAGCAAGAACAACCACTTCCAGATAAAGAGGATGCTCAATCCACAAACTTAAAAGAATTCGAATGGCTTTTGGAAAGTGGAGAACAGCTTGCTCTCGCCTTTCGAGTGCATGACAATGATCAGAGACATTGGAAATAATGAATTCAGCGTAGGAGTGCATAAATGAAGCAAGCCAAGCATCCAACAAACACACGATCCAAATTCCTGGCTACCCATCCCTCAATGCTACAATTCGTCCAGGTGAAGGAGCTGCCAATGTGCTTCAAATCAGTGAGATCAGCTTGGACAAGAGTATGATCGAACATCTCCATATCTGGAGTAAAGACTGTATCAGCATTGCTAATGCTAACTTCAGAGAGGCACCTAGAAAGTTGAAATCTTCCAGGATTATCCAAGAAGAAGTTATATTAATGGCAGAAGAAACCAAGAACTCCCAAAGAGATTGCCTATCCATCACAAATTGAAAGCATGGGCAAAGGTAGCAAGGAAACTAAAATTGCCCTGAACCACTGCACAATGGATATGCTGAGCTGATGCAGACATGATGGATATGGTGATGCACTGATGCTATCATCATGAAGAATCCAAATGGAAATCAGATGCCACCCAGGACTTGTTTCCAACTTCTTTGGCCTTTGCTATTTATGCCGTTGGTCTATAGAGATCACGCATCACATCAGGCACCGTTGCTTTAGCAACATATTTATTTACAAGGTACATTGTTGGGATCAGACGAACACTCCCCCTGTATGGCAGCAACCTTGTCTCACAACAAACTTTCTAAACTCCACTATTAAAAGGATGATGCATTTATGTTGTATACTATGAGTTACAAATCTCTACTATAAGCATGGTAGCTGTAAAATGTAGTGAGCTGTATCTATGTCTTTTTAAGTTATATATGGATTTGCTGATTTCATTTTCTTCACTGCATATCAGTGCTTCACTTAATTTATTCGTTGCTTTTCACCAGGTAGGAGCTCGGATTGCAATATTCTCACACAATTCCGAGCCAATTTTACTTTTGCTGAAGTGACGATATAAACATTAGATCTAAAGTAATGGTAGTCTGATGATTTGAAATCAAACACGTACATCAAACATTTGAAGATTCCATTTCAATTGAATAGCTGTTGCCAATTTTACTGTTAATGTTCTGCTTTCCTAGGGCATTTTAACACTCATTAGATTGCCATAAAACCTGAGTGTGGCAGATCTATCATGATAAGACTAATTAGACTGCACTATCTTCAATTTGAAAGAGCTGGAATTTGTGTACTGCTGCCAATGAGGATCGAATTGTTCGTGTGATCTTGTTTGGAATTCATCTGTGCTATATACTCTAAATATTGCCTTGTCATTCGATTTTTTTTTAAATGTTCTTACATTCCTTGCTGTCATTTATGACAATACATTTTAAAAGAAAAGGAGACATAATAATATGTACAATTTATCAACTTGCAAATTAGACTGACATTCTGACCCCAAAAAAACAAAAATAAAAAATAGACTGACATGCTTTGCTGAGTATAAAACTAATCAAACAAGATGAATTCATAAGTTGAATTGTTGCTGCATCTTCAAACCCTTTACCAGTCGATGTTAGAATTTCAAAATTTTCCAATGACTTCTTTATGACCGACACTGTGTCGTCTGGGATCTTCCATTCACTCACCAATTGCTTCGTCTACAAATTTTCTCCATCATTCTATGGAGGCACCTAGGACATGGGAGAGGGCAATTTATGAGCAATTAGCTGAGTCATCTTACCAATGCTATCATCCCGGGTTAGTATTTCTCTGTATGCCACAGTTTGAAGCCACAGGGTAATGACTGCCTCCCTGCCAAACACATAATAAGATGCATAATTACCATGACAATAACTCCGTGAAACTCCTACCAGTAGTGAAATTACATCTCATGTGAGTTCGGCTAAAACATATATCTACCACATGATCATCCATTCAAAAGCTTGTTCCTTCAACCAGTTTTGACGAATTGGAAAAAGAAAAGGCTTGAAGGAAGAGGAGTATCTCTACTCCAACTGACATATGGTTCTAGGGCTTCCCAGTCCATCCAAGAAACCATAATCAACTGAGAAAACCATCACAATTTGAACTTAAAACGCTACACCATAGTCATTGAACTTTATTAGATCTTGTTGGCTGGTGTACATTTTGTTTCCTTTATGATAATTTAAGAACTTACTAACTAGAGAGATTAACCAAACAATGTACATCCCATTCAACAAAAGTTTCTTTTGAGTTTATCCTTAAAGGGAATAAGATTCTACGTAACCAGTCTTGATTATGTCTAATAAATAATGTATGGAAAGATACCTGAAATTCCAATCCATGCTCATCTTTTACGGCAAATTAAAATGCCATCACCAATTGGCACCTAAAATGCCAACAATGAGGACATTTATTCAAAGCTGCATAATGGAGTAGTAAGTGTGCATGAAAATGACAGTTGAACATACCATGCTGGTGCTAATTCGGTCATCCTCCATCAATCTCCTATTAAAATTCCTAATGCTGATAGTCTTCATGTCATTTACCTAGCGAAATATTACTGTCAGAAATAATTATTCTCTAACAAAGTCCAAAGGTACTATACTAGTTCACCACTGGATTCTACTGTGTGTGTGTGTGTGTGTGAGAGAGAGAGAGAGAGGAACAAGAAGGTTCACCATAGGGTCAGCTACTTTTCCATGCCAAAGGACATTATCTATCACAATCACACCACCAACCCTCACCTACGACAAGAATTAATAACTCATCAATTAAATAGACATTGCAAAGTAGAAAAGTTCGGCAGAAGACATCTCAAAGCAATAGGAGTTGTGTTTTATAAGATCCATCCAAGTGCCAATGCTTTCAGTTAGATTAATGCTTGAAGATTTCAAAAAACATCTGCAGTTTGGGATTCGAACTTGCAATTATTAAGGTAAAGGACACGTAAATTAGACAAAGCTGTAAGAAGCAGAAGAAAGCTGCATGCGCCAATGTGTTCAAAAGCAGCCGTCAAACAGTAATTCTGCCACTTACAAGCTGCAGCAGTAATTCGAAATATTCCTCATTCATTCTCTTTTCTGCATCAACAAATGCGAAATCATAGCTGCAAGAAGGAATACACAGATAAGTCATCTCTTCTAGCCCTTCAATAAACAAGTATTGGCAACAAATCGCAACACAACACAAGCGAGATTAGGATGACTAGATAAGTTTTACAGAAAAATTGCAATGCACAGCATTACTTCCTTGGGACGGGACTGACAAGCAGCAGAAAATTGGAAGAGCTTGGAGGTTGGAATTATTTTGAATCAATAAAGTTCATTTGGAGAGAAGCTCTTGACTTAAAATGCCATCATTGAAGCAGATGAATGTTTGGTAAACAAAATACCGGAAACATCCAGTGTAAAGTAACTTTCACTTTCAATGTTCGACAAAACTAGTGTTTGTTAAAATTATATAAGCAGATGAGTATTGGTACGTAAGCACACCTGAAACATCTAGACTAAAGTGACTTTCACATATATACTTTTCGCGAGAATTGTATCGAGAAAGTTTCTTAATTTTTGTCAATATCGAGCTGGACATTATTCTTTAAACTAGCTCAAAAGGATAACTTACAATCGCCAAGCAAGATAAATTTTCTTTTATATTGAACAATGACATAGAAAGGATGATATTGTTTGGTAACCTTATTAGGAATCAGAAAGATGGAACCACTAGTTTAACAGAAACACCAAAGCATTTCTGCACTGCTCGGCGACCAGCTGTGAACATTGACAGCTGGTCAACACTGAGTAATCCCTCAGAAAACATGGTGTGCTTGCACGAGAGAGAGAGAGCAGCTGTCAAATTAGCCAGCACTGAATCTCAAGATGGCCTAACATCCGCAAGTGGACATGGCAAAGCAGAAAGAGGGTAGAGAGAGATAAGCTAGAGAGAATACAGAGATCTTAGGGGAGACTAGATATTGATTAGTGAAGTGGAGATGGAGACTGCATAAACAAAAAATCTTGGAACTGTGTGAGGATATGGAAACAAGAGAAAAAGTCACTCATTAATGCTGGAATGGCTTTCCGCAGAACCACGAAAGATAAAGCAGGTCCTCCGCTGCTTTCAAAGACCATTTTCAAGGCCATTCTTTTGACAAATTGCCTTTTGGTGCAACAAGGGCCGATTGCAAGGCCAAAGGACTCTCACCACTGAGAAAGCCTTATGAAGGTGTTCCCAAGTGCACCCCTCCGTGCTAAGGTTACATAAAACCAAATGACAACTATCACTAAATGAGGAGCAATACTGCTTAAATTAGGTACCTGCAAGTTTCACCATTCAAAATAAGAGAGTGCAGAGTGTCCGATGCTAGTCCATGTCTCACACTTACCTAAACACAAAATATGAGTCTTCAACCACATAAAGTATGAAATAAAGTGCAGGAAAATCCTCGAAAAGCAGATCTTCTTTTCTAGGGATGCACATTTGATAGAAATCATGTCCATTATTAGCATGCCTGCTAGAAACTGCACATGCTAAGCTACTGTCACAAAAGAATATTTCTTTTGCACTTTGAGAAGGAAAGTGCAGATCTTTGAACAGTTCCTGCACAAATCAACTCACAATGCATTTCACAACCACAAGGAGTTCATGGACTGATTCTAGCCAAAAGAAAGGTAAAGGATATAAATTACCTTGTGTGAAACACCAGCTAGCTCATAATACTTTTTAGCAATGTCAAGAGACCTGGCATCCCTTTCACAAGCCACTAAAAAACCCGACTCTGGCAGGACAAGTGCAACAGCCAAGGAAGAGTATCCCTTGAGTGACAAAAAAAGGGAAAATGTAATTAATCACTTTGAATCGAAGTATTCCAATTGAGACGCAAATCCCAAGTCAAAATCTCAAATCTGTGAGACAAAAGATTCAGTGAATTACCTAGCATTAGATATTGAATGACATTCATAAATAGAACTTATGACATCTTGTGAATTTTTTTTTTTTTTTTTAGTATTCTTAAGTAGTTCAAAGGTAATGCCAAAAATATCTAAATTACCACTAGATATTATCATTTCCACAAGTAGGGTATAGAGATTTAGCTACACACTTTTTTTTCTCAAAAACAAATACATAGATGTATCTCATTTGAACCCAATTCTTCATAACGTTACAGTAGAATGGACAGATTTATAACCAATCAGTAGACTCAGTCCTTGTATTGAATCAACTTGTAAAAATATAATCAAGAACCAATAGATTCTAATAACTATGCTCTGAATGGATATGAGGTAAGGGAGACAGCTGTGAGGGCATATCTGGCTCCCTCTTACCCCTCTCTAAAACACCCCCCCCCCCCCTAAAAAAAAACAACAACAACAACCAAAATAAAAAAATCAGTGTTTGTCCTGTTTTCCAATTGATTTGAAGGGGTGTCAGAAAGAGATTGAACAAACTGAATTGTAAGGAGATCATTTAAAGACTAGCATAGTTTATAGTTCTTTCTCCTCCGATGTGAATAACTAGTCATCTCATAAAGACAATTTTTCAAGAAGAGAATGCATACCGTATAAACTCCAACTTCTATACATCGTTCTGCCCCGAGAATCTGCACAAGCATTGCAAGTAGTTGTGCCTGATCTGGCGAAACCTAACAAAAGAAGACGAGTCATGAGCTTAGATATGTTAATAGGGTAGTATGGATAAGACCAGTTTCTTCAATGTAGCATGTGAATTATTCTGCGAGTGCATTGTTATATGCTTTTTTGATGAATGAACTTTGCATCTTAACATCCTCAAGAAACAGGAGGTGAAGGGATAAGAAAAATATAAGTGCTAATAGAGGATTCATATTTTCCAAGGGAATACTGGATCTTAATGGAGAGAATTGCCTTTAATCTCGAGGATCCATATTTACCATGACTACCATGTGCAGCGATAGCAACTCTTTGGTGCAAAACCTGGAGATTTTCAAGGATATGAGTTGGATTATAGCTGTAGCAATGGAAGAGGCAAATTGGAATCCCCACTTTTTGGAGGTAAACGTGTTCCAATCTAAGAAAGGTATTGCTACCATCACATATCAAAGAAGCTATGTAATGGTAGTGCAATCCAAACCATAGATTGCCAACAGTTTAGCATGAGTATGACAAATGAAACGAGGTGAGAAATCTTCATAAAGGATAGCCAATGGAGACTACTACATGGTGATGAATATGCACCATTGAGGTGTCAATTGTTGAGAATAAAACTGGAGAACTGAGCAAGGATATTGCAACAATTGATGCTTGAGTAATCCACGATTAGTAACAAGAGTTCTTTTAATACTCTTAGCATCGTATGTAGATTGTAAAGCATACCCTGGAGAATGTGTAGCTACGCAACATAAGTTGGTGGTCTTAGAGGTTCGGTATAACAAAGTACAGAAAATGCAGAGAAGTGCTAAGCATCCCAAAGTAAGATGGTGGAAGTTACATGAAGAGAAACAAACAGAACTCAAGGAAAGAATGCTACAGGAAGGACCGTGGCGACTGGAGGGCGAAGTAAATATGATGCGGAAAGAGATGTCTAACTGCATTCAGAGAGTGGCAAGAGGGGTATTAGGGGAAAGTAAAGGAAACAGGCATCAAACAAAGGAAACCTGGTGGTGGAATGAAGAGGTGCAGGAGGCAATTAAACAGAAGAAGGAGTGTTTCAGATGTTTACATAAATATCCTAATGAAGAGAATTTGCAAAAGTTTAGATTGGCGATGAAAAGTGCCAAAAAAGCTGTGCGAGAGGCCAGAGGAAGGTTTTCACCGATATGTACAAAAAACTTGGGAGCAAAGAAGGAGAAAAATGTATCTATAAACTTGCAAAGCCAAGGGACAAGAAAAGTAAAGACTTGACACGGGTTAGATGTATCAAGGATGAAAATCAAACGAGATAAAGAAGTTAAGGAAACGTGGATGAGCTATTTTAACAAACTTTTTAATGGAGAGAGTGATAGAAGTGAGGTGGATTTGGAAGATGCTTCTGATGATTTAAACAGAAGATTTGTGCATAGAATTAAAGCACGGGAAGTTAAGGAGGCATTAAAGAAGATGAAGACTAGTAAAGCCTTGGGACCCAATGGTGTCCCTATTGAAGTGCGGAGATGCTTAGGGGATATAGCAATAAGATGGTTGATTAGCCTTTTTAACAAGATCCTCCAAACCAATAAGATGCCTAATGAATGGAGGGAGAGTATACTTGTGCCTATCTACAAGAACAAGGGGGATATTGAGAATTGTTCCAACTATAGAGGCATTAAGCTTATGAGCCATACAATGAAGTTGTGGGAGAGAATTATTGAGCATCGTTTGAGAATAGAGACCAAGATTTCTGTCAATCAATTTGGATTTATGCCAAGAAGATCTACCATGGAGGCTATTTTCTTGATACGACAATTGATAGAGAGATATCGAGAAAGGAAAAAAGACCTCCATATGGTGTCTATTGATCTTGAGAAGGCGTATGATAGGGTTTCAAGAAAGGTTATGTGGTGAGTTCTTGAAAAGAAAAAAATACCTTCAAAGTGTAAATTAGAATTATGGAGAAGCACGTTGGAGTGTAAATTAGAATTATCAAGGATATGTATGATGGTGTTACTACATGTGTAAAGGCTTGTAATGGCACATCAAATTATTTTCCAATCACAGTAAGCTTACACCAAGGTTCTGCTAAGAGTCCTTGTCTTTTTGCCATGGTTATGGATGAGCTAACAAAAGATATCCAAGATGACGTGCCGTGGTGTATGCTATTTGCAGACGATATTGTGCTTATTGATGAGACCAGGACTGGAGTTAGCGCTAAATTAGAATTATGGAGAAGCACGTTGGAGTATAAAAGATTTACGTTAAGTCGAAGTAAGATTGAATACTTGAAGTGTGAGTTCGACACGGTAGGAAGAGGAGATCAAGAAGCCGTCAATATGCTTGGACAGGAGGTACCCAAGAAAGATACGTTTAGATATCTGGGATCAATATTGCAAAAGGGGGAGAGAGATTGATGAGGATGTAAGCCATAGAATCAAAGCAGGTTGGATGAAATGGCGCAATCCATTCGGATTTTTGTGTGATCGCAAAATTTCTCTTAAGTTAAAAGGAAAATTTTATAGAACAGCAGTAAGGCATGCCATGCTATACGGAGCTGAATGTTAGCCAGCACAGAGGCAACATGAGTATAAACTGGGAGCAGCGGAAATGAAATGTTAAGGTGGATGTGTGGCCATACAAAGATAGATAAGATAAGGAATGAAGATATTTGACGAAAGGTTGGAATAGAACCGGTGACAGAAAAGATGAGAGAACATAGATTGAGATGGTTTGGGCATATTCTTCGAAGATCTCTAGATGCTCCGGTAAGAACAGAAATTTGCTATCGAGAGCATAACACGAATAAAGGAAGAGGTCAACCGAAACTTACCTGAAGGAAAGTAGTAAAACAAGATTTAATGGAGTGGAAAATAGATTGGCGTACGGTTTGTCTTAGAACGGAGTGGAGGAAGGCTGTTAGTATTCTGGAGGAGCAGAATTCCCATGTTTCTGACTGTCTTTTTTAGCCCTTTCCCGATATATATCTTTGTTTGTTTATTTTTACATATTTATCTTTTTTTCCTCGATCGATCTTGCTTTTATTTTATATATCTTTGGGGTTCATCGACTACCGACCCCAACTAGTTTGGGATAAAGATGTTGTTGATGTTGACGTTGACGTTGACCTTGATCTGGAAGAACAAACGGCACGAGATGCAATATCAACTACTGGTAATTGAACATGTCCGGCCAACTCTATTCTTTATCTTCTTTTAATAAAGGAAAGCAAAGGAACCAGAAAATGTAAGAGAGCCTTGAAAAACCTGCATCTGACTACCACGCATCAAGGCTGTCTCCTCACGAAGTTGCTGTAAAATCTGCAACAAGGAAAAATTCATAAACCAATAAAAGAACTTGAGTATATGCATTGCACTGTGCAAGCAAGAGATATAAAAGTAACAGAAGAAAAAATAGGCACGCAAAGCTTAACCTCTGGTTCTCTAACATTGGAGAGAACATAGTCGTAAAGTTGGGGAGTGATGCTGATAACTTGCTTGTTGCCATAACTCCTGTCCTCCAAAACCACATATCGACTAGAAGACCCGAAGCAACAGCATATTCCCCGACCCGGTAGCGATCCATTCAGAGCTATCGACTTCGAAAAAGGCAGGAATTTCCCTGCTGCCCTGACTGGAGGCAGAGCACTATGGGAAGCTACAGTGTAAGTGCAACGAAACATTGACGAGGTGATCTTCATTCTGATCCGCAATATCAAAACCCAAGTGAGCTTCAGTCTCCAAAAGCCTTCAACTTGCACAGACCAGACTCATCATGAACTCAAAAAAAATCTTCAAGTCCCAAGCTTTGCTACATTTACGATGGGAAAACAAAGAATCCATAAGAGAGAAAGAAAACAACAAAAACAAGGAAAAGAAACTGTCGACACGTGTGTCCAATTATGCGACAATAAACGGAACTCGTCCTGCTCATTTCCCCAAGCAACTTCCGGAAGAACCTCAAGGCACGAATCCGACACATTCTGGAACAAATCATACTTGAACCCAAATAGTCTGTTAATAAAATTATTCATAGGATCGACAAGTTTGCCGAGGATAGGAAGTTACCTGATTACAACCCGGTTCATCCAGTCGAAGAACAGCTTAGCCTTTACTCAGCCATTGTTGTCTTGTCTGGACACAAAAGCGTTGAAGAGAGGGAATGGAATCGAGCTCAGATTGAAGGTGTCGTTCACTGGAGCGAGAAAGAAATGAGCTGCGAGAGGTGAGACATATCACCGAAAGCCCATCCATATAGAAGGCCCGGATTTGGGTTCAAGTCATTTCGCGTGATTCATGGGCTTTCGGATCCGACCTGTTTTATTCAGGTCGGGTCGGGTCTCTGCTCCCTGAGGGAACGATCTGTCCCACCTCGATTTCTATCGTCTCCAGCTCGAACGCCAGTGATTCGACTTGAAGAATGCACTCACCCTTTTGACTTCTGCGAGCTCTGGGAAATGTGGATCTTCTCTTCTATTCATTCCTAAGGAAGATCCCTAGTGTTCGTGGACTCGTGAACATTTGGTGAGGCGTCTCCTTTTTTCGGGCTTGATCTCTATTTGCTCCGTCCTCAAACTCGTGCACCCTCTTTGCTATCAGCTTCGAATTTCGTCGTGGGTGTTTTGATTTATCGTTTTTTCAACTTGTTAAATCATTGCTTTCGGTCATTCGTTTTTCATTTGGCGACGAAGATCATGTGATTCATCGTGATTGCTAGTTCACGGTCTCTCATCACCCTCTTAAGTTCATCAGTAATTCCCGGCAGCTTATGTTTGGATGATGTGCAATTTGGGTTGCTTTAACCAATTCTCGAGCTCAAATTTTGCAATATCATGAGTATTCCATCATATGCTTCGAGTATTCCGAAGTCGTTTCTTGCATATCCAGGTAGTGATTTTGACTTAGAATCTGGAACCATCAGAAGAACTCGGAAACCCAAAAGCTCTCCACTTCACCCGGTGAAAATGCTCAAATCCTTCGGTAACCGTGTCCGCTATTTCTACAAGTTGCATCCTTGTTTAGCTTTCTTTATTTCCTTGTCATTTGGGATCACTATTCTGGTGATTATATCTATATATCAGTCGCGGTACAGCGCGGTTGGTAGTTATCGAGAATTTGATGCGTCTTTGGAAAATTATCCTTTCGCCAATCTCAAGAACCTTGTGATGGTTGCTGGGCATTCTATATATACTAGTAAGAGTTGCGAGAAAGTTGATAAGGAGGATTCTTGGTTTTTGGAGCCTTATCAAAAGAATCCTGGTCAAGCTGCTACTTTTTTAGATCATATTGATCAAGGAATTGAAATAACAGCGACAGATGAAATGGCTTTGCTATTATTCAGCGGCGGAGAGACGCGCAAAGATGCTGGTCCTCGAAGTGAGGCGCAGAGTTACTGGGCTGTTGCTGAATCTAGAGGATGGTTTGGTGAGTGCCCATTGCTGGTCTGCCTGCCTCTAGATGTCTTGAATTAAAGTCGTACCATTTTAATCTACTTCAACCACACTTTTGTAGTGGATTATGAGAAGGTCATCTGTGGGGCTTTTGGCCATTCTCTAGCAATTTTTATTTTTTAATATATCATGGTGGAGAGGTGATAATGCCAGACAGGAGATGTGGTTGTAGTTTGCATATGCTAGATGAGGGTGTTGGTTAGTTTTCCGGTGCTTTTGAAAATAGCCAAGGTAATTATATTAAGTGATGCTTCACTTTTAAAGCTTTTTCTGGTTCTTCGGTACTCTTTGTGTGAATCATCTGCTGTATAAGCATCATCACCTATTGTAATATGATTGAAAGATATGATACTTTCAGACTTCAAATTCATCGGTGGATGCATCCACCATTATTAGTTGAGACTGTTGGTTAGTTCTCATGTGTTTCGTAAAGTAGCAGAGCTAAAGCTGTAAGAATTGCTTACTTGGAAAACTTTGCTTAAATTTCTTCAATTTTTTATACTTCGAGGTTTATTTATTTCCATCTAATTATCACTGTAAATATCATTGTATTCTCCTATCCAGAATCTCTGGTCTTTTCATTGCAAACCCGTCAATTTCAATAAATCAGCTATAATTATATTCATGTCCACTATACCGTCATCCGAATGCATAACGATCTGGCTGCTACATTTTTCAATGACATTCTTGTGTCACTTTTCAAATGTTGAATATGTCCAGTCATCCTTTCATTTTCACCTCCTTTGACATATCATAGCTCTCGACAACCTTCCAGTTCTTGCTGCTGCTAGGCTATGTGATTGGCTGCTCTTTCTTGACTTCTTCAGTTGCCTCCTATTGGTGGCCACTGGGAATCACCCTCTTAGTAACACTTTCTTTGATTTCCTGCCACAATGTCATCTTGTTGTTCCTCTCAAATGGAAGGATGAACAGGAATTCTGTTCTGTTTCTTGAGGAAGAAATCCAGGGAAAAACACTATGAAGCTAAAAGGGAAGGAGCTGGTTGTCATTCTTATTTGTAAAAGGGTTTTCTGGTTGTTCATCTGCCCTATGTCTATATGTATCTGCTAGCTCGTTAGTAATGCCTTAAGCATCGTTTATTACTTGTTTCATGTTTCTCCAATGCAAACACCATATTGTTTTATCATCTTTCCCTACTATGGCATCCAAGTACGCAAAAATGTCATGCATATGCTTCAAAAGTGTTCATTCTTATCTTTTGAATATTATGGTCGTAGGGAAGGAAGAAAATGTGAGATCGAGGGCCCTCACTGAGGAGCATGCAAGGGACAGCTTTGAGAATCTTCTTTTTAGCGTATGTAGGTTCAGAGAGCTCACTGGAAGATATCCTTCCAACATAACTGTAAGTTTTTTGTTTCACAAAAGTTGCTTATTTTGGTTGGGAGAATTGTGCTCTGTCCAGGGCGAAAAAAGGGTATCGGAGGCAGTGTGGTCAGTGTACTCCTTGACAATGAAATAAAGGATATAGGAAAACAGTAATCTAATGAATGAGAATACTCCTCTTATGGGTTCACTTGAGCAGAAGTGTTCATTGCTGAATCAACATTTGAAAACTGGTCTATTCACTTTCCACATATTTTTGTCCATCTGCAGTTTGGTGTTCTTAGGTATTGCAACGACTATAAGAATCAGGAATGATCATTGGTGTTAAGGGCCTTTTACTTCTTGAAGTTAAGAGTGCTTCATATTTATGACAATTAACGCTTGGGAAAAGTCATAATTACCAATGGATGTCTTCTATCCACTTGGTCAACCCATATCTGAGAAATTCTTATTTTTCACTGTTAGTCAGAGCATCTAACCAGCGTATTCTATAATAGTTTCATTTTGTTTGTACGGTCAATTTTAATTACTTATTGGAATCTAGGTCGTGAGTTATGATTTCAAGGAAGAAAGATTCGCCCATCTGCATCGCGCTGCTATCGGATTCCCCAAGTCGAGATTCTTTTACGTAGGAACCCCAGCTTCATCAGCTGCAAAAGAGAAAGCCCGGAAGGGGGAGGTGCTGGTGAGGCAGCAATTCCGGGATGATCCTTATGGGTGCCAAGGTTCATTACATCGTAAGAAGCTAGGCCGCGATCCTTTCCACCGAACTATTCCTTATCCTAAGGGTTGCCCCGAGATGCAAGGTCTGTTCAGATATTGCGGAGCGGCACCCTATCCAGGTTGGCTTCCCTGGATGTCATAGTGCTAATTGTTACTCTCATGTAAGCAGGAAACGATGCTGATAGCACACATTTTTCACCTTTCCATATTCTTAATAAGGCCTGCATGTCTATAGAAAAGAGAGACGACAAAGGAGTTAATGATAGCATGATTTTTTTTTTTTTTTTGCTGTAAGCTCGTGAACCAAAAAGTTATTTATCAGTGTGTATGTAATGGAATTTGACGTACTTGGACAATTATATATTAAGCAAAGTCAGTCCAATCATCTTCAGTTTTCCACCCATATGTTGATGAGTTATCGACAATTACAATTGTTAGACAGTGAAGTATTTTGTCCGGTTTTTCTTTGTAGCATTTCAAATCTTTCACGTTTTGCGGTCTGATCTGCTCGGGTTTCCGAGCATCGCAGTGCTAGGACTCGACGCGATTAGAAGTTGCGCAATTTTGACTTGAGGGCTAAGTCATCCCGAATATGAGATTGCTTTGAGGAAGAGTGAAAGGAAACCATCTTTGGAAGAGTGTGCCATCAAAGCATTGATGTTCACTCGCATTGAGTCTCTTAACTTAATGGGCAATAGAGATTTTAGTGGGTTTTATCTTAGGCAAGAATGGAAAATTAGAGAGTGAGACAGGACAAAAAGGGAAGTTATAGAGTTAGTAGCTTAGGCCGCAATCAAAGGATTTGAGCTTAATTGAGTAAACGCAAACATCTAGGAGGGCCCTTTTCACCAACTACTGCTTGCTGGATGCCTTTTCCCATTTGAAAGCTATATATCCAAACAATATACTACAATATGTGGATATTGCAAGTATTATTGTATATGTCGATAAGACTCAAACGACGACACTCCATGTCCAGTGATTGGAAAAACTTGTTCATCAAGATCTCTCCGGCACAAATGGAGGGCGTCATTCGAGCTTATAGGAAGAACTCTTACTCTGTAAATTTATGAAAATTGAATGAATTCTCGCGAATTATCACGGTTGCCCGTACCATAATATCTCTTCAAACTTAAATTTGAATCAAGTCTTTCCTATGTTGGTGGATCACATGGTTGGTAAAAGCTATTCATGGATGAACTTTGATCAAGTAAGAAACAGACGAAAGGAGTCGGTCGATTTAGTCAAATTGTCCAATCAATATATGTGTTGGGGGATCAAACGTTGAATTATTCCTAGCTATTTGAAACTCCTAGTGAGATTCAGGGAGGAGATTTAAGCACCGATCGCAACAAATCACTATAACGCCAGCGGATCATGTCTTTAATCCCTATTATTGCTTCTTCTTCTTCTTCTTTTGCGCTTTTGTTTTTGCTTAAGGACCAGCAGAAAGAGCTTTAATCTTTTGTTGTCTCATCAAATTCTAGGACATTAATGAAATTTAGATAAAAACTATGAAAAAATCATTAATAATCTACATGTCGACATTTGTATGTTTGTGTGTAAAGATTTCATGTGCTCAGAATTGAATTACAATAAAATTGCGTGTGCAATAAGATCTAAAAGAAAAGCTAAAATGTAGAAGTCGTTCTTCCTAAGTATTTCTTTTTCAATCAAAAGCGCTAGCATATCTCGGGAAAAGTGTCAAAAAAGTCCTAAACATATTGCTTTTGTACCAATGCAGTTTTAAACCTTTTATTGGTATCAATTTAGTCATAAACCTTTTGTTTTTGTATCAATTAAGTCCATGCACCCAATTTTGATCGGAAATCGCTGACTTGGATTTCGATTGTCCTACATGGCATGTGTTGGCTGGCGCTAACGTGGATATTTTTTTTTAATATTTTCTATATATATTTAAATAACTTTTTTATTTTGTATTTTTCTTCTCTTTCTTTTCTGACACTTTTTTTTTTATTGGGGGCCAACAAGGGTACTCGGTTGACCACTGCCGACCCCAAGCAAGGGTCGAGACGCCTTCACTAGAATTGAGTAGGTGAAGACCGCGGCGCCCTCACATGGTGCCGACGAGGGTCGTTGGCCCTCGCCCGGCGGCAGCAGGGATCGGCTGGCAACCCTAGTTGGCTCCCAATTAAAAAAAAGTGTAAGAAAAGTAAAAGAAGAAAATAATTTAAAAAAAATTAAAAAATGTCCACATCAGTGCTAAGCGTGCCGAGTAGGACACATTCGACGTCCACGTCGGCTATTTCCAATTAAAATTGGCAGGATAGACTCAATTGATCCTAAAACTGAATTGGCACCAACAGAATGTTTAGACTAAATTGACACCAATGCAATATATTCAAATTTTATTTTATTTTTTACTATTTTCCATCTTTGTCTCAATTTCATTCAATTTGACGATTTATCTAAACTCTTTGCTCTCCCTAATATCTACCGTCACTACTATGGGGATAGAATTGGAGATATCAATTTATACACAATGAATGCGCTAAAATCTAGACTGACTATACATTAGATTGTGACAAAATATCCATTGCATAGATAGGTAATAGCTCCCATTTTTTGAAGTTAACATTGATTGTTATGAAGAAATTCCACAGGATCGTGTTGCAATAATGACATCAAGTCTCACCATGTTAATTACAAGAATCCTCAGAAATAGTACCAACCACAACTTCTAGAAAACTAGAGCTTGGGTGGGACTATGGCTTCCTTATTTAGAAAGTCAATTGGCAATTCTCATTGGATTGAAGCAAGGACGCTTACCTTTCCTTTGCAGTCATCTATCCTTGATTATGATGAACCTTCTTTAATAGCATGATTTATTTTTGCAGAGAGAAAGTATCCATTAAAACTCCAATTTGGAATGACAAAAGAGAGAGTGGAGAGAAATGTAGCCATTTTAATCAGGCACAAGTTTTACCATGTTCGACTTTGACTCAAAGGGTGTTTGGGAATGCTTTCGTGATGTCGGTGAAGTGAAGTACAAAGGAGAACTTCAGCTAGATAGGTACTCATATTAAGGGTGTGCTTGTTTCACGGAAGCTTTATGTTAAAAAAAAAGTACTTTCCTAGAAATCATTTTTCATGAAAATGGTTAGTTTTCCTTTATTTGGTGATATGTGGCTGAAATATTTTTTGATGTTTGGATCTCATTTGAACAATGATTTCAATCTCGTCACTTTATATCAAGCAAAAAGAAAACTAATTTTTAAACTAATTTAATATTATTTTTATTTTTTCTTTCGTTTTCTTTTTCTTTCTCCTTCTTCCTCCACATCTACTAGCAAGCAATGGCACGGTCACTGCCGAGCTCGAGGTCGCCGGCTGACCGGCTGCAGTTGCAGCCTAGCAACCGTTTGAGGAAGAAGAAAAAAGAACAAGAAAGAAAAATAAAAAAATAATAATATAAGATATATAAAACATAAACTATTAAAAAAAATTCGAGAGGAGAACTTCGTAAAGTGTTTTCACTTCTTGAAATTTAGGAATTCACTTTTCTAATTTTGTGCACGAATTTTTCGTTAACCAAAAAATATTTTCTATTGATCAAATCATTTTTGGCGAAACCAAATGGGCGAAAGTCCTCAAAACAACACGCACCCTAAAGTAACTAGGGCATACTTCACCAGAGAGAGAGAGAGCATGTACCCAGCAAATGATTTGGTGAAGTTTATCACAAAGATAGAGAGAGAGAAAGAAGAATAATTGATGATAAACATAGTTTGCTCCAGCAGTTGTGTTATGGTTGACCTACCTATGAATATAATGAGACCGAAATCGCATGACAGCACGAAAAGGTCAATTGAACGGATGAAGCGAATAAATAATGACTTTAAACTTTGATACCGTTAATACTAGATAACCGATTGACAAAACCATACCTGACATTTCTACCTTACGATGGATTCTCAATACAAATTTTGAGAAATTTCTATGACTATAGTCTTATGGACAGGTGACCAAGCAAGGTAGTAGATTCGCCACTAAGTAAGTAGATAAGCAAGTGAAGGGAAATTAATGTTGTGTGTTAAAAACTTAACTTTGAAATCACCTTGAGATGACAGTTAAGACACTGACGTTTCTACCGTACGATGACCGAATCCTCTTTCAATATAATTGCACCACCCCCATCTCTAATCCTAATCCCCAACTGCCTCAGGACACTTCTTCACTGGCCACCAACGAAGAAGAACCAGTCCAATTCCTCCTCCTCCTCCTCCTCAACTGCCAACATAGACTAGACCCCAGACTCTCTCGCTTGACTAAGATAACTTCCATTCTCATTTCAGCTCTGTTTTCTTGGAGCTTTCTCTGTCTGTCTGTCTGTCTCTCTCTCTCTTTTTCCTTTTGGCTCGCCTTGCCTTCAACTAAAAAAACTGAAATGAAGCGCCTGTCTCCGCCATCAGCGTCAGTCTCTCTCTCTCTCTCTCTCTCTCTCTCTCTCTCTCTCTCTTCCCCTTTAGCACTTGCAGTTGAAAGTTTAACCAGCCTCATGTGAATTATGTGTGCTTCAAGAACTTGCTTGGTCTTTCTTTCTCTAGTTTTTCAATTACGACCCAAGTACAAAAAAAAAAAAAACATACTATAGAAGGAGCTTGGTTTGCCCCCCTCAATCTGAAAGTGCATGAAAATCCGGTTAGAATGCGAAGAAACCGCATTGATCCTGATAGACTAGTGACTGTGATGACTTCATGGATTGTGATGTTTAGTGTGTACCGGTGAGATAAGACCACGGTGTCGCCATTTCTGATCAGTCACTGTGTTTTGATTTCCACCGTCATGCTATTGTTTCATCTGCACATATGCTACGTTAAAAACCAGCGCCTTTCGTGTGTTGCAGAGAACCATCAGGCAAAAGAATGTTTCCTAGAAGCAAATGTTCCAACGACATGGAAAAGGCCCTCGATTCATCCATCCAAGACAGGAACTCCAACTACAAGAATCCGACCATGAAAATGCTCCTGGTCATCATTTTGTTCGGGTCGTTCCTCACAATCTACCGGTCCCATAACTTCCATTTGATGGATGGTGATTCTTCAAGCTCTCCTTCCTGGTATAGTTCATTTCCTAGCTCGATTTCATTATTTTTATTATTATTTTTCGAAACAGGGTTATGCTGTTTTGCATAAAACCATCCGCTGCGCCGATTCTTTTGGGTTAAATCAGTTGCAGCATTGGCTTATTCTATCTCTTACCTGGTCATTTTTCTGTGATCAATTTTAATTAGTGCGACGTGTTCCTGTGCAGCGTCCTGATCCATCAAAGATTCTTGATTAATGCATCTTGTTCGGTCATCATTCTGATGCAGGATTTATGTCAGATTGTTAACAATTTATCGTCTTGGAAACAGATGTGGTTTTGTATCACTATAGCCCATTTTGGAACTAATCTGTTTTAACCAGTTCAATTTGTGCTTCTCTAACAATCCTGATTCCCAGGCTTCACACCACTGGTAAACTGTCAAGCGAGAGTTCCGCTGCCAACCATCAGTACACGTCGCCCCTAGATATCGAATGGGATCAAATCTTGAACGTGATCGAGGAATCTATCGACAAGGACGAGTACGGGGTCATTGGCCTTCTCAACTTCGATAGGAACGAAACCGATCGCTGGAAGCAGCTGTTCCCGGAATCCGAGCAAGTAGTTTTGCACCTGGACTCAGTCCTGGGGAACATAACCTGGGAATCTCTCTATCCTGAATGGATCGATGAGGAACAACAATCGCAGGTTCCGACTTGTCCTGCCCTCCCTCAGGTTCACGTCCCAGGCAAACCACGCATCGATCTCATTGCAGTCAAGCTTCCTTGTGACAAGTCAAGAAGGTGGTCTAGGGATGTGGCTCGGCTCCACTTGCAGCTCGAAGCAGCGAGGCTCGCCGCCTCTGCTAAGAGTCAGCGTCCTGTGCGAGTGCTTCTCGTGACCGATTGCCTTCCCATCCCGAATCTATTCGCGTGCAAGGACTTGCTAGAGAGCGAAGGCTATGCACGGCTGTATGAGCCCGACCTCAACAAGCTGCGGGAAAAGTTTCTGCTCCCGATAGGATCGTGCGAACTCGCCTTACCTCTCGAGCCAAAAGGTTAATGTCTCAAGCTGAGTAACAAATTCATGATGTGTATTGGACAAGTTGGACATGATCAAGCAATAATCTAATTGGTTGTTCTTTGTGTTGGTAGAACAATTTCGCTCGGAGAGAGCTCTTCGAGAAGCGTACGCTACTATCCTGCACTCGGCTCACGTTTATGCTTGCGGTGCCATTGCTGCAGCTCAAAGCATACGAATGTCGGGTTCCATGCGCGATCTCGTGATCCTCGTGGACGAAACGATCAGCGAACATCACCGAGGTGGGCTGGAGGCCGCCGGGTGGAAAGTTCACACGATCCAGCGGATCAGAAACCCGAGAGCGCAGCCCGGTGCCTACAACGAATGGAACTACAGCAAGTTCCGCCTCTGGCAGTTGACAGACTACGACAAGATCATTTTCATCGACGCCGATCAACTGGTCCTTAGAAACATCGATTTCCTTTTCGGGATGCCGGAATTGTCGGCCACAGGAAACAATGGCTCCTTGTTCAACTCCGGCGTGATGGTGATCGAGCCGTCGAACTGCACGTTCAAGCTGCTTATGGACCACATCGATGACATTGAGTCCTACAATGGTGGCGACCAAGGGTACCGCTAACTATTTTAAAAGCTTAAGCTGTTAGATGAAGGCATGATTTAATATTTGATAACTATAACAGGTACCTCAACGAGATATTCATCTGGTGGCACCGAATTCCTAAGCACATGAACTTCTTGAAGCACTTCTGGGAAGGCGACGATGAGGAGACAAAGATGACGAAGACACGCCTGTTCGGAGCCGACCCGCTCGTCCTTTACGTCCTCCACTATCTAGGACTCAAGCCGTGGCTGTGCTTCAGGGACTACGATTGCAACTGGAACGTGGACTACTACCGAGAGTTTGCGAGCGATGCAGCACACAGGACGTGGTGGAAGCTGCACGACACCATGCCGGAACATCTGCAGAAGTTCTGTCTGCTGAGCTCGAAGCAGAAGGCGGCTTTGGAGTGGGATCGGAGGCGGGCCGAGGGAGGGAACTACACGGATGGTCATTGGAAGATTGAGATTAAGGATGAGCGCCTTCAGGCATGTTCCGAGGATTTCTGCTCCTGGGAGAGCATGTTGCTGCGCTGGGGTGAAAAGAACAGGACTGATGATGCGACTCATTCTTCAACAACACACACGATGAGCAATCAATCCTTCTCTCCATTATGACTATGTTGTCATTCAATGTTGCTGTAAATAATACAAACGCGGATAAATCAACAATTTAGCAACTTCTAGCTTTCATCATGACGACACTCAAAAGTTCAAATGATCGATTCGAGGTTGGCGGAATGCTATGAAGTTGGATGTTGTATCCGCGTAATTTTTCGACTTCGGTATATTTAAACTACATGTCTCGCTTCACTTCTATAATAACTTTAAATGAGCATTTCATTTTGCCAATTCCTTTGTATCCATACTTGATTTTTGTGGGTTTTCGGTGAAATTTAGCAGATGCATGCTCATGACTTCCGGTTTCTTTCGCGTTTTTCTTCCTATTATTCTCACTTATCTGTTACGAGGAATTGCTTTTGAGTCGCGACACCGATCCGAAGTGTTCATATGGTTGCGAAGGATGAAACTTGCAGGAGAGGATTATCAGTTCATGAGACGATTTCGTGTTAAAATCGCACGATCATAACTGCTTGCATGCCCATAATTTTCACCACAAAACATATCAATGAAAGTCAAACATATCCTTGATCCGAGAACCAGAGCCGTCAATGGATTGATTTGGGTTGGGTCGAGTCATAATTGGTCCAATCCAAATAGCCCCATGCAAATACGGTGTTCCAACCTAACCATTTTCTTAAAATACTTACCTGTTAATTTTAATTTAGCAAAACTCAAACACAAACTGAAGTGGGAGTGCATAGTGAGTGAGCGAGCGAGCGTGAGATAGAGCGAGGGTGAAAGAGAATGACGAAAAGGTTGAGTTAGGTCTAAGTAAGCTGTAAATCTACTTACGACCCATTCATGACTCACTTAACATTCATATTATTTCTAAACCCATTAGTGACTCATTTATCAAATATAACTATCTCATATAACAATTTAACTCATTATATATAGGTAAAGAAATGGGTTTACGACCCATTTCGATAGGCCTACCAGGGATTGCCAATTCCTAGTAAAGCCGGCAATAAATGCACATCCGATCGATTTTCTAGTTGCGGCTATGTTAATAAGTCCCTATCGATGATAGAAGGTATAGCAGCCCTAAATAATCGAGGATCTCTCTCAGCCTAGCTAATCGTCTCCTCCATAGGTCATCCTAGCGATTTGAAGCCCTCTTGATCAACTAAGATCCTAAGTAGAATTGTGCAAAAGAACCGTAGGAATCTCGACAAACGATTTCCCAAAGAATGCCTGGACAACCGAGGATTGGTGTATCTTTTATGTCCCATAATGTAATTATGCGAGAATATGGGGACCTCTATGATGCTATCTGACGTCTTTATGTGACGTTGGGCTTTGATCGTCCCTCCCTGACCATGCTTGGATGGGCTACAATTACATCGTGGGCCAAGCCTTCAGATTTAAGAAATAGTTGAAGCTGCCGTGTAGCACTAATCCTGAAAATAGGGGGTGAAAAGAAAAGAAAATGAGGAGGAGGAAAAATTACAAAGATTCTAGATTGTGAGACGAAGGAAGAGAGAAGAAGAACACGCGGGAATTAAATTGTCTTGTAAGTAAACCAACGAGGATTTAGATAGATATTGCCCGTAAAAATTTGGTTATGTCCATGTGCCGTACTCAAGTATCACAACCACCGCATTTTCTCGAACGACATAAGTAGAAGAATGACTAAAGTTACTAAACTGTTTTATTCAACTAATGTAACGCATACCAACTGTTTGCCGGTTTGGATTTACGTACGTAATGTTAATGGTTCAATCCCATTACTCCGTGTCATCGGATCACACAAATTGTTCTTACCCGTGGACAAGTCGCTTAGCGCGAGCATGCTTGTTTGAAGATTTTATTTCTTGGAGAAATTTCTGGACGTCCTCAGAACGCATCCCAAGAAAACCCATAATCCCATGCAAAATGTTAACCATTTTTCAAATTTTTTTAAAAAAAAAATTGAGAACTTATATAGTAGTCGATAACATTGATTGACTTGAATGGATGAGCATGCCGTACTTTGAAAGCACCGAATAAGATCTTTGAAGCTAGTAGATGTACTTTGATCTCTCCAATCGTTGGCATCACACATTTCGTACACGTCCGCGGACGTATACCTATTAACTTTACCGTACATTATGGACTTCTTCTTTTCTTTTCTTTTTGTATCAAGGGAACATTTAGGGGGTGCATGACAACAGAAACATATTTCTGAAATAGATTTGGAATAGAAAATCGTTTGGTAACACAATTCCATTTTTCTATTTCTGAAATAAAAAGTTGTTTCAAAAATGAATTTGAAGCAGAAATGACCAAAAAAAAAATTACTTCTCCGAGAAATTGAAATCTCCGCCGACTACCACCAAACGTCGCATCCTGTTGGCCGCCACCGCCGGCTGCCAGTCAAACAAATTTCTATTTTAAGATCAGAAATTTTATGCCGTTATCAAACGCATTTTTTTGTTCAAATACTCATCCAAAAATAGAAGTAGAAAAAATTATTTATCTTTCAGAAATCAATTCTTAAACAGAAATATTATCATGGCGCCCTTAGATTGATTTCGTGCTTGATGGTTTTGTCCCACATGATCTCATTTCTCCTCGAAGTATTCATTCGCACTTCAGTTCCCGGAAACTGTGGCACGAAAACGAACTTGAGAACAAAAACAAAGGAAACCCTAAGAAGTGTTTTCTAATGCAAACAACAACCTCAATCTTGCCATGAGAGTCAAGTCATTCAAGAACTTTAAAAAAAAAAAATTAATGTGTCATACGCAAACTATCGTTATATATACATAAGGAAAAACATAACATTTTTCATAGCAATTCTAATCAATTTCATTCACTAAGTACACAAAGAAATGGCCTCCCCAATG
The DNA here is from genome assembly GCA_021437785.1 of Rhodomyrtus psidioides. Lineage (NCBI taxonomy): Eukaryota > Viridiplantae > Streptophyta > Magnoliopsida > Myrtales > Myrtaceae > Rhodomyrtus > Rhodomyrtus psidioides. The sequence goes on along the minus strand of JAILYB010000244.1, from coordinate 146,544 downwards.
ATCAACGCTTACAACAACCCCTCTTTGCCCCCACCACCACCACCACCATCTCAGCCTTCCTCGAACCGGCCTCCGCCGGCGGCAACCCCTCCACCGCATCCCAAATCGCCACCGCCATCGCCGTCATCGCCACACCCCTTCACTCCACCGCCCCCTCACGTGCTCCCGCCACCTCGTCCCCGCCCCATCGCCCCGCCACCACCCCACGTGAGGCCACCGCCACACCCGTTGCCGCCGCCACCTGGGCCCGACCACCACCCAACAATCATCGTCATCGTGTTCATCTCGTGCGGGGGGCTCCTGTTCTTCGCGTTCATGGCAGCGGCTCTCTTCTGCTGGATGAAAAAGAAGAAGAAGAAGACGGAGCAAAAGACCGAGATGATCCATTTCGAGCAGCACAGGAAGGTGAAGGAGGCCATTGTTGAAGGTCCTCATGGGACGGAAGCCATAGTGCTCTCCATAGAAGACGATGTGGTCTTTGATGAAGAGATTAAGAAGAGTGAAAAGATCGAGGAGGGTTTGCATGCCAAGAGTGATAATGAGGATTCGGGCTTCATCGAGATCGAAAGAACTTCGCTTGAATCGTCCGACCACCACCGCCACAGTCAAGACCACCTCGTAGAGCACAAGGGATAATCGATCATGTATGCGGACCAATGTATTTCTTACGAAAATTGTTTGCTTCCATCAATAATTTTCCTCATGCAAGGAATGTCATGTTTTTTTTCTTTTTCTTTTTTTCCTGATTCGTGATAAATGTAATAATCTTCAATCTATGAACTTGTTTAATTTATCACACCATTGATTTATTCTTTTTCACCATGACGCAGCGTTCATCGAAAATAACAAGCAAATCATGCTTTAGAGAGAAATCTCGAAATTCAATAATAATAATCTACTCTCAAAAATATTATAAAACATCTTTTATAGGGTGTTAACGCTAAACCTAACCCTACTAGGATTATAAAACAAAAAAATTAGGAAAATACCATTAAAATATAAAATTACCTAAAAATAGAAAATCACGCAATATTACACAATATCACGCAATATTACATAGATCGCAACTTTGATGCTTATCCGCATCATTCTCTCCTGTTAGGAAAAAGATTCGTCATCGAATCTGATTTGTCTTCATTGATATCAATCTTTTCAAATTCAATCCTGTATCCAAGATTGCGAAATCTGCTTCACCGGGGACGGCTTCTCCAACGAATCAAGTAATACATCAGCTTGAGCCCCAAGAAATTCTTCATGCTTCTCTCTCCAGGATGAAACTTGTGGTTCATACAAGCAAGAATGTTATCCGAGAATACAGCATAGTGATAGAGATCTTCATCACATGCCTTTTCCTGGTTGCCAAGCTTTCTCTCCTCAATACTATATACTATCATAGGATCCGACTTAGCCAATCACTTAAGTCCTTCAACGAGCTTGGGAAGGTCAAGAGCCACCTTGCACTGAACAGCAACACGCACGACTGTTTAAGGTAGATTGTGATGCTACTGGAAGGGGTATAGGAGCTGTTTTATCTTAGAAGCGCAGGCCGATTTGCTATTTTAGTGAGAAGCTTAGCGAAGCGAGACAAAAGTGGAGCATTTATGATGAAGAATTCTATTCTGTCGTAAGGGCTTTGAAGATGTGGGAGCATTATCTGATTGGGAAAGAATTCATCATTTATTCTGATCATGAAGCTTTGAAGTATCTGAATAGTCAGAAGAGGATTAGTAAAGATATGCATATGCGTTGGTGTCAATTCTTACAGAAGTTTCCTTTCAGATTACAGCACAAGTGAGGTGTCTGATGCGTTAAGCAGGAAAGCTAGTTTGTTGATTACTTTAAGCCAAGACATTTTGGGGTTTGAACAACTGAAAGACTATTATGCAGATGACGATGACTTTAGGCAGATTTGAGAGTTATGTGCTGCTGGTCAACCTGTGCAAGAATTTTATGTGCATGATGGATTTTTGATGCATGCCAATCAGCTTTGCCTCCCTCGGACATCATTACGAGAGAAGGTAATTCGTGATTTGCATGATGGTGGGTTGACTGCACATCTAGGTTGAGATAAAACTATTGCTGCAATCATGGAACGATTTTACTGGGCCCAATTGCATAGGGATGTTAGCAGGTATGTGCAAAAGTATTATGCTTGCCAAACTACTAAGGGGCGATCCAAGAATACAGGTCAGTATATGTCTTTACATCTTCCTGACAATATTTGGGAAGATCTGTCCATGGATTTTGTGCTTGGATTGCCACGAACCCAAAGAGGCGTAGATTCTGTTTTTGTTGTGATTGGCAGATTTTTCAAGATGGCACACTTTATTCATTGTAGGAAGACTTATGATGCTGTAAGTGTGGCCAGATTATTTTTCAAAGAAGTAGTTCGTTTGCATGGAGTGCCAAAGTCTATTACTTCAGATAGGGATAGTAAATTTCTGGGGCATTTTTGGCGAACTTGATGGAAGTTGTTTGATTCATCTTTGAATTTTAGTAGCACAACTCACCCACGGACTGATGGTCAGGCAGAGGTGGTGAATAGAACTCTTGGCAACTTGATTCGAAACATCTGTGGGGATAAGCCAAAGCAGTGGGATATTGCTTTATCGCAACTAGAGTTTGCTTATAATAGCGCAGTTCATAGTTCTACTCGCAGATCGCCTTTTCCTGTTGTTTATACTGTTAGATATATTATTTAGATATATTGTATATATTACGAGTAGGTCTTTTGTGTATTTACTTTCTTGCCCTTCTTTGTATGTATATTTATATTGGCCTTGTGTCTAATTGTAAATTACGATTCCATTATTCAATTCTCAATTCTATCATGGTATCGGAGCTAGGGTTTCTCGCTCTTCCCCCATAGGCGACGTGGTGAACGAACCTCGTGTTGGATTTTTCTTGCACCGATCGGATTGATTCCTTCTCGCAACATCAAGATCGGATTTTGGCATCGTCTCTGCTGGTGGTCTTGGTGTTGATTTCGGAAAATTGTCGTTGTGGTTGGGGAAAGTCAGCCCAGCTTGGATTATCGTATTTTTGGGCGTTGCCTCCAGTGTTATCGTATTAGGGCAACCCAGATTGGTCTTTTGTAACAAAAAATTATCGTTCCTGCTCCAATGTTATCGTATCTCGGCCATACGATTTCAGTGGGTGTTCTCGGTGATTTTGGATTTCAATGGGTTTTCTCGGTGCAATTTGTGATTTCGGTGATTTTGGATTCTTCAATCCAGTTTTGGATTTCGGACTTCAATTTCTTCTCGGTGGTTGATTTCGGACTTCGACGATTTCACCTTACTACTTCTTTTCACTTATCAGTGATTTCGGATTCTCAATGGGTGTTCTTCTCGCGTGCTTCTCAGTGGGACCTCGCTTGGAGTGCAATTTTGTTCTCGCGTTTGACCTTGAGCTTTGCTCTCTTCACCTTACTTTCGTTTTGATTTATTGATCTCAGAATTATGGCTGACAATGATCGAATTGACCGCATTGATGTTAAATTAGATAGCTCTAATTATGTTCTTCAGAAACCCTCAGTGATGGCTGCTCTTGTTTATCGTGATTTGTATGAACATGTGGATGGTACTCGTTCTTGTGCTGCACCCTTGTCCGATACTGCATATCCTAAACCTAAGACTGATCAGATTTCACGACGCCAATATGAAATTAAGGATTGACATGTTGCTGATAGAAAAGCATGGACAATATTATTTGGTTCTATAAGTCCTTATCTTCGCCCCCAATTTACTCAGATTATTGGTGCGAAACAGTTATGGGATCAAATTGCTGAGAAGTTTACACAAACAGGTTTTGTCCGTGTTTATCAGCTTATGCAGGAATTTCGTTGTGCCACTCAAGGTACATGAACAATTCATGAATTTTATAATTATATGACGTCTCTTTGGTCCCAGCTTGATGTGTTGGCTCGTCCATCATGTCCCATGTGCGCTGGTTGTGTTGCTTGTGCTGCATCTAGACTTGAAGATCAGAACAAGAATCGTCTGTATGAATTCTTGATGCAACTCTCACCAGAATTTGAGGGAGCTCGAAGTCAGATTCTATATCGTTATTTTGCACCATCTCTTTCTGTTGCAGTCAAGGAACTTCAGGCTGAGGAAGCTAGACGAGGAATTCTTGGTGCTTGTTGACACCTAAATTTTGATTTTTAGGAATTCATTCATTTAAACATAAAATGAGAGTTATTTATGATTCTTGCAAAAAATAATTTCTTATGCATTGCACATTTATTTTATGTCAATCGCGCAATTGCATTCAGGCCAAGAAAAGCAATTGAACTTGAATTGACAAGCGACTGGGCTCGAGCTCACTCAAATATTCGGCCATGACACGATGGAAGGGGTGCCGAATTTGTAATGATGTCTGGGCCAATTTTAAGTCCAAATCAGCATATTTTAAAGGGGAAGGCCTGACAATTGCATGGTTCAATGTTAATCAGACAAAAAAGAAATTACGCAACTAAGCACAAGCTAATATGAATTTCGGTTGGCCCTATATCACTATCTTATTCTTGATTGCCGAAAATTTCAGTTTATTTTTAAGCAATGAGGCCCTTTGAAACTTAATTAACTTTGTGTCCCGAGGCTATTTTGCGAAAACTGAAATATTATAAGCCCCAAGCTCGTAAGGATTTTTTTCTATATATACTAAGCTTTCTCTAGGGTTAGACGGGGGGTCAACAATTGCTCAAAATTTTTCGGCAGACACATTCTTGAGAGCATACGTGACAAGCAACAGAGAGGGGAGAAAAGAAAAAAAAAACGAGAGGCCATTGCTAGATTTTTCGGCATACTTTGAGTGGAGAGAGTGGAGAGTTACTCAAGAACGCAAAGGGGTCCGATTGTTTCCCTCCGCCGTCGAGACAATCCCCCTCAAGAGTGCGTCGACTTTCCGCCGCATCCTTCTCCGTGCGCTGTTTCATCACTGTCCAGACAAGATTCGGTTGCTATCTAAGTTGTCTCCGAAGTGCAGTTTTTGGGGGGGATCCACGTTCATTCAAAACAAATTCAGATCACACGTGAGCTTGACGGAGGAGAGGGTTTCTGGTTCGTACAATTAGAGTTCACGTGAGAACAAAAAGCAGAATTTGTCCGTAGACGTCCCCCTGCGCACCATCTTCCGCGACGGTTGCACCGATTCTCCACCTGCTGATTGGCGCTTTCCCAGTTATCTGGTCCAAAAGGAAGCTATTCTGAACGTCGTTTCTGCAATTGTACGCGTTTGGCTAATAAAGTCCACGTCTGTTTCAAGGTAAAGTCGTCGAATAACACGCTTGGATGATATATTGTGCTTGATATATTTGGTTGAATGACTTGAATCTCCTTATTTTTGTCGTTGGATACTGGGGTATTGAATCTATTGATGGTGAGGCCTTATGCCAGATTTTTTTCTTTTTTTCCTTACGAGAGCTGATTGAATTAGAAACCTCAAATTGCCTTGCAAGTTTCATTGGTATGTACCGTCGAAATTGTGAGTCTGTTCGTATTGAATTGGTTAGCTTTCAGGATTAGTCCACGTGCTTCAAAATTTGTTGATGACCTTGGGATTGAACTTCACAGTATCCAATTGGTGAGATGCTTTTTGTCCTTCCCAAATTTGCAAAGTGGATGCTGCATGTCAATGATGGAATGTTCGAAATTCTTGCGACTAATCAGTTGCATTAATTTGAGGATTGCACGTTAAATTTGGACTTGAACATTGTTTGAATCCGGCAACTATATTTCATGTTTGAATCGGAGAGATTGCGTGGTAATGCAAATATTCTAGAATTTTTTTGTGTAATCTTAATAAAATTCGAAAATCTCCCGAATATACCCAAGACATAAAAAATCTTTCAAAATGTGATTGATTAGGAAAATTTCCTAATCCGCAACCGCTATTTCCATAGCGGGTGTTTCGAATTTGAGATTCGATCTGTCAGGCTTCAGATTGAACCTTGGTTCGAAATAAATGGCGATAATTATCTTTTTCATTAAAAGATTTGCAACTTGAATATAAATTCATTCATAAAATATAAAATCACAAAAATCAGAAAAAAAAAACAAATAAAAATCATTCATGTCTCATGTTTAATTTTCATGTCAGAAAAATTAAAAAAATTAGGAAGATATGGTTTCTTTTAAACCACGTCTCATCATTTTTAGAAAGATAGGATTTTCTGGAAATCCTATCTCATGGATTATATTCAATAAATCAAATCTGATTGCGTCCATTAGGATAGATTATAAAAGATGTAGACATAGCGTTTAAAGATTTTCTTAAAATTTTGGAAATTAATGCAAATTAAATCCGAAAACTTTAAGTTAATCTCGAACCAATTCATCATCATTCTTCATTAATTTTTAATTTCGAAAATACATAAATACAAAAAAAAATCATAAAAAGAAAACACAAAAATTGCACGTTTGAACTTCGATTCAAAATTCATCAAGATTGCCAAACTGAACATTTTTCATGAAATTGGTACCGAAATGGCATTAATTGAAAGAGTAATGTAACCAAGTCACGAACTTAAATTCTTTGGTTCGTAGAAATAAAATAGTTTTTTCTCGCTATTTTATTTATGTTTTTAATCAACATACCAAAAAATGATTAGTGGCTGCTCCTAAAAATTTAAAATCTTTTTTTAGATAATCATTTGAACCAAAAGTCGCAATTTGGTAGAACTTGGGAGAGTTCGAGCTAAGTTAATTAATCTAATTAATTAATTTGGTAATCCATTAACCTAAAATTGAAAAATCGATTTTTAGGTCGCGACAATGCTCCTCCATCTTTAGATTCCTCTGCAGTAATGGCCACTCCATAGTCTGATTTCCAGCCAAGTTTCTCTCAACGTGGTCTCCAATCTGGCTCTTCTTAACATGTTTTTCAGTCTGGCTATTCACAGCGTGGTTCTCATCATGGTTCCCAACGTGGTTTTGTGCGTGGTTCCCAGCGTTCTTCTTCTCAGCAAGGTTCACATTTTTATTGTAATTTCTGTATGCAAAATGAACATACTGAAGATCAATATTTTCAGAAAATGTGTGATCTTCTTGATGCACCCTTGCGTTCAGTTCCACCTGTTTCTTCTCCATCCACAGATCGTGTCACTCCATCCTCATCTTTAGATGATCGTCTTGCTAATATTGCGGCTCAGCTTTCTCATTTAGCTCAGCTTCATCTTGGTTCTTCTGGTGTATACTTGTTGACACCTGATTTTTGATCAGTCTTTCATAGTTTATTTTTTAAAAATTCATAAAAAAATCTATAAAAAGTTAAAAAATTAAAAAATCAACTTTGATGAACTTGGCCAAGCTAAATGAACCATTTTGGATAAAAATAATTTTTTATATTTTATTTTATTTTATTTTATTTTTGAATAAAATAAATAAATAAGAATAAAAAAAAATAAAAAGGGGGATTTTGGGTAATGATTTGGTCTTGCCCCTTTTCCTTTTTTGACCGTGACTCTCTCTCTCTCGCGGACGCTCTCTCCCCCGAAGAACCGAAGACCGCTCCCCCATCCAAGTCCGGCCGCGGCGATTTTTAGCGCTCCACCATCGCACTACCGGCGACCATCATCTCCAGCTGAGTCTCGCCACCACCACCGACCCCTCTGGCGTCGCAGCCGCCCGCCGGACGGCCGAGAAGAACTCCTCGAAGTCCCCCTGTTTTTCGGCCGCCAGACCCGAGAGTTTTACTCTCTTTCTCCGACCGCTTGCCCCGCTGTTGTCGCCGATCACCACCTCACCAACGTCCACCCGTCTCCCCCGACGCACCGGACACCACTCCACCGGCCGCCGTCCGCCAGAATCGCCACGAACAGTCTCGAAGCTCGCGGTGCCCTGTTTTTGGGCAGGCTTGAATTTTCTTCAGATCCGGCCGATTACGCCGTCACCGTTGCTCACCGCCACCACCGAGGACCTTCTGAGACTCCCCCTCAACAACCCCCAGCTCGTGGAAGCCGGCCGCCGCGCGTGGCGGCCGGAAAACCGTTCGCAGTCCTCCTCTGTCCTCGGCGCCACGGGACCCTGTTTTTCCTGACTCAGCTCAGCCTTCGTTCGGCCAACTCCGGCCGACCTCCGCCGCGGCCAGCGTCGTCCTCGGCTCTCCGGTGCTGCCTCGATCCGCCACCGTCGATCTCCAAGCCGGCCGCCGCGCGTGGCGGCCGGAAAATCGTTCGCAGTCCTCCTCTGTCCTCGGCGCCACGGGACCCTGTTTTTCCTGACTCAGCTCAGCCTTCGTTCGGCCAACTCCGGCCGACCTCCGCCGCGGCCAGCATCGTCCTCGGCTCTCCGGTGCTGCCTCGATCCGCCACCGTCGATCTCCAAGCCGGCCGCCGCCCGTTAGCCGTTGAATCAGCCGCCCGCCCCCCCTTTGCCGCGCCTTTCTGCCGTTCCCCTGTTTTGGGGTTACGGCCGTGTCCGAACGGACCGGACCGAGTCCGGCCGTGTCCGGACGAACCGGCCGTATCCGATTTATTTTAAATTAAATTAAAATTAAAAAAAATCATTTTCGATATTTACATACAAAATTGATTGTTGACATTTTGATGTGGCGATCGACAGATGACGCGCACGGAGACAGTCGCGCGTTGGGGCTGGGCGGTTGAAGGTCGGTGTCCAATCAGGTATATTTTACGTACTCGACCCGTATATTAGAGTTATTTTTCTAAAGTATTGACATTATAGACTTGATTTGTATGCATTTATTTCAGTATGGTAGTTAGTTCATTTATTTGGTTAAGTGTGTTATGTTGTCAAAGAAAATATTTCCAGAGAATATTAATAATAAAAAACAGAAAAATCTAAAAAAAATATATAGAAAATCAAAGGAAATATAAAAAAATTGTAGAAAATTCCTAAAAAAAAATTATAAAAAAAATTCCCAAGACTGAAAATGACCAAAACATTGATTTGTTGCCGTTTTCAGGATTTTCTCCCATTTAATCCAAAATGACGATTTAACCCCTCAAAGGGTAAATCGTCTTTGATATTCTGATGAATTGTGGAAATTGCTTAGAATTTGGCGATGGGCCAGATAGGTGGCTAAACCTTATGTCTAAGATTTCCACATTTCATTCCCACTTTTAGAAAAATGACGATTTTACCATTCGAATGGTAAATCGGTTTCTAAATTCCAGAAAATCATGAAAATTGCAAAAAAATAGGAAATAGGTCAATTGAGTGACCAAACCTATTTTTGATATTGTTTTACCCCAGATTCATTCCGAAATGATGACTTTGCCCTTTTGGGCAAATTGTCCCATTTGTCTCAAAATTACGATTTTACCCCTTATGGGTAAAATCGTGTCTAAATCATTCCTAAAGTTGATTGATACTTGTTTAGGTTAATAGAGTATTCTTATGAGTATCATGTTGATTTGATGTGTTTATTTTGCATATTTGGATTCATTGATTTGCGCCTTTTATTATTGATTGTGATTGCCAGGATAGTCATTCCTATTTGCATGAATTCCTAGATTTAGGATTCGTACTCCACTCACCTGCATGAATTCTTAGCTAGGAAAAATCACTCGCGTTAGGTACCGAAAGGGTGTTGGTAATGACACCAGCGTAACCAAGTCCCCAAACCCAAAATCTCTGGTTCCGTAGAATTGATCGATCTCTCCCAATCGGTCAATAAGGTTTCCGGTCTACCCTCCAAGAAAGACCGGTGGCGACTCCAAAGGCATGCACAAGTTACACATGCCACCACGACCACACTGAAGGTCGAAAGCGATTGACTCTTATCGTCGAATCCCTTTGAAAAATACTCCCGCCGCGATTTGGTATGGGCCTGGGAGGGCCCGCGCCGATCCAAGACCCGCGATCGGTAATCCATTAGCCGCGTCCGCCTTCGGACGGGTCGCGACAGCTGGCGACTCCGCTGGGGACTTTGTTCTAGAACCTTTGGTTCTAGACCCCAAGTGGACTTAGGCCGTAATTAAAACGCTGAGTGATTTTTCTAACCCTGCAGGCGCTCTTGAAGGTGAGGTAAGTCCACTTACGATAGGTGTTATATGTTTTTGCAGATTGGAGAGATAAGGGGTGTAGTCCGTGATTAACATTGTCTTATGCAGGTTGGCGTAGGAATGTATGTTGTATGGATGATTTGAAGCGTCGATTGATAAACTGTTGTGCATGACTAGCATTGCGACACTCACAACACATGAACACACACAATCGCGCCTAAAACCCCGGGCGCCGCCTTTAGGAACACAATAGAAGGAATTGAAAATGGAATCTCCGTGAGGAAAAACACGGGGTAATCCACTTTTCAATTCCGCTCGCTTCGAACTATGGATCGAGTCCCAATGCAACGATAGTTGTGCAATGGAATCGGCTCTTTCTAGAACTCGAGGTAGGAACCTTGACCTTAGGCGCCAAACCCTCTGATTTTTAGAAGTTCACCATCACTTGTCTCATGCGCATGTCTTTGGGCGGTTGGTACACCTAAAACCACACATAAGTCGACGAGTTTGGTTGGTAAGACTCTCTATCCCTCAAATCTATTACAGTTCATATAAATATAGGCATTTCATTCAGTGCATTCTGGTGATTAGATTAAATGCCATTTCGAGGATAGATGTGTGTGTTTTTCCCAAAACGTCTTTGATAGAAGACGAGGAGGATGATATCCCATCGCGAACACCGAGTACGCAACAAAGGAGCCTACTGTGGACATTATTGAGATATCGTCCAATGAAGATGACGAGTTGGGGCAAGTGATCCGGAAGTCGCAGATCGAACTTGGGGCATCCTTAAACGTTAGGATCACATTCATTTGTTTCATTTTCCATTACTAGTCCTCTTGTATAGGGTTTATTTTTATCGAGGCTTTCTCTATCTCACCCCTTAGAGTGATTGCATTAAGGACCTATTGGTGTATACATTCAGATGGAACTTGGTTGTATTTCTTTTGACGGGTCATGGGAATGTGATAGTGGCATTTTCTCTAATCATCCGAATACTCCCAAGTCAAGTTTATAATTCCTTTAGAGGAAATCAAAATTGGAAATCTTGCATGACCTTTTTGGTCGTATAGGGTAATCCAACCCCAATTTCGCTAGAAGGAATTATACACTTGTCGCGACCCGTCCGAAAATCAACGGACGCGGCTAATGGATTACCGATCGCGGGCTTTGGATCGGCGCGGGCCCTCCCAGGCCCATACCAAATCGCGGCGGGAGTATTTTTTAAAGGATTCGACGATAAGAGTCGATCGCTTTCGACCTTAGTGTGGTCGTGGTGGCATGTGCAACTTGTGCATGCATTTGGAGTCGCCACCGGTCTTTCTTGGAGGGTAGACCGGAAACCTTACTGACCGATTGGGAGAGATCGATCAGTTCTGCGGAACCAGAGATTTTGGGTTCGGGGACTTGGTTACGTCGGTGTCATTACCAACGCCCTTTCGGTACCTAACGCGAGTGATTTTCCTGACTAAGAGTTCATGCAGACGCAATTTTGGGTGAGATAGGTATGGTTCGGGTTTCATGCAGATTGGAAGACTATTCCTATCAATCACAGTCAATTTTAATGAAAGCGCAGTCAAGTGTATAAATAAATCATGTCGATGCACATCAATTTCAGTCATGGGCCTCCTAGTATAGCCATAAGGGCTTAGCGAAGATGCGATTTGGGACTAGGGGTAAAATGGGAAGATTCGAGGACAATTAGCCCGAAGGGCAAAATTGTCATTTTTTGGAAGGTTTGGATACCGAATTACCCAAAATATTCCATGGCCAGTTGATCGTGGCCATTTCCCATTTTTGAGAATTTTTTGGAATTTCTTGATTTTTTCTTCAATTTTTGGAAGACGATTCGCCCGAAGGGCGAGATCGTCGTTTTAAGAAGGGTCGGGGTTCAAAACACCCGAAGTGAGTCTTGGCCAGTTGTTTGTGGCCATTTCCTATTTTTTGGGATTTTCCTGATTTTTTTAGAATTTGTTGGAAGACGGTTTGCCGGAGGGGCAAAACCGTCATTTTTGGAAAGATCGGAGGTCGAAAGACCCGAAACAGGTCGTGGCCAGTTGAATGTGGCCGTTTCCTATTTTCTGGAATTTTTTAGAATTTTTCTGAATTTTCCGATATTTTTTGAATTTTTTATGATTTTCTATTTTTTATTGATTTTTTGATTATTTTATTATTATTTTATTATTTTCCGAATTTTTTAATATTTAAAAAATATTTTTCGGGCCGGGTCAGACCCGGCCCACGCCTCTCGGGCGCCCGGCCCGACCCTAGGGGTCGACACCGGCCTAAAACGACACCGTTTTGATTTTTAAATATTTTTTCCTATTTTTTAAACAATTTTTGGATTTTTTTATCTATTTTATTTAATTATCCGAAAATTCCCCGGATCGGACGGTCCTCATTGCGCCACGTGGCCTCCTCCTGTGCGTCCGATCTCCCGCTAGATCGGACGATCCATAGGGAGCCACGTGGCTCATTGGTGACCGTTAGATCAACAATTAGTTTATTTTCCTTTTTAGAAAACCAATCAAATCGAACGCTCCAGATTGTGCCACGTGGCTACTCCTGGTGCGTCCGATCTTGGACGAGATCGGACGATCCACAGAAAGCCACTTGGCACATTCTCGACCGTCAGATCGATTTTAATTTAATTATCAGAAAGTCATTTATTTTATTCGAAAATCATTTTTTAATTTTCCAAAATTACAGGATCGCGACACGTGTCGCGATCCGGGCCGCCCAATCCGTTGGTTTGAAAATCAACGGACCGGTCCCACCCGGCTGACGTGGCGTCCACGTGGCATGCCACGTCATCCGTTGACCGGTCAGCGGGGCGCCGGCCCGCCGGAGAAGACGACCGGCGCCTCGCCGGAACAGTGAAAATTCCGGCGAGGTCGCCAGAAAATGCCCAAAACCGAACCAAAACTCAAAATTTTGGGGAAATTTTTGTGGCATTCGGACCCTCAGCACCTCAACATCATCACATACCAAAAATAAGGCCATGGACACGTCGAAAACGATCGGGACGAACCCCCGACTTCCCGGTGCCGGCGACGATCTACGCAATTCGTTTCTTTTGCTCAAGCTCGATTCTCAGTCATCAAATAGCATCCTAGGATGGTCCGAAAACTTACCTTAGCTCGTTTTGAGCTCGGCGAACACTTGAAGCTCCCCATCGAGCTCCCGACCCCGACCACGACCGGCGAAGCCTCGGCCCTCGTTTTTTTTTGTCGAATAATGTAAAACAAACAGCAGGCCAGGGGGTAGGGAAGATTAGCATGAAAGTTTAAAGCCAGAATCGCGACAAATAGGGGCCGGGATGGGTTGGCCGAGACTCCAAAAATACGATACTCGTTTAGGCATTTCGTCGAACAGTCGGCGTGCAATAGAGAAATGGAGCTCAGGGGAGAATACCGACCTGCTCCGGGCTCGGCGATGGCAATGGCGACCTTGGTGGTGATGAGTGAAGTCCGCTGGAGGTTCGGGGTCGTCGGTTGTCCGTTGTTTTTGTCCGAAGTAACCCTCTCTCTCTCTCTGCGAACTCGGTTAAAACCGAGAATCCCCCACCATTTTCGTGGCCGACCGCCCGTCCCGACGCCCATGCCCTTGCCAGAACGAACATGGGGGTCTGCTGGAAATGTCCCCCACGCCTGCTCTCTCTTTTTTTCTCTTCCCGAAGCTGCGCGCCCATGCCCTGTCTTCCCCTGTTCTCTCCACGCACGCACGGGTCGGGTCGGGTCTGACCCGACCGGCCCGGTTCGACAAATTCGTTCAAATTGAGCCCCGATTCGGCCTATTTTCATGAAATTGACGGCATAATCGGACTCCTTGACACATTTTCTATCAAATAGGGGCATTTTCGTGAATCAATTGATTGAAATTTTATGAAAACCCCAAATTGTCCCTAGGATCCGAAAATCAACTTCACCAAATCGAAGGTCCAAACGATCGAATTATTCAAAATTGAGCCCACCAATGGATTAAGCATGATGAAAAATATAGGGTAGAGGTGTTTGATTTTAATGGGTGTGCCCGTGTGAAATTTAATTTCACAAATTGTAAAACCGGGGACTAAATTGAAAGATTTTTATGCAATTAAGCCCTTTTGGTTAAAATTGATCAAATTGGAGGGCCAATTGACCCAATTGCATTTCAATACTCTAGAATCCAATGTCATAGCTTATAAAAACCGAGAATTGAAAATTAAAAGACTCGAAAAGGATTTTTTAGGCCCGGTTTGGGATTAGGTTTGTGAAGGAACCCCATGAACCGAGCCAAATTTCCATGGTAAAAAGTGAAAATATTAAAGAGGAAATTAAAATAAAATTTATGAATATTTTTTTGTAATTTTCTGACCACGAATGATATTTTTCCTGATTTTTTTTGTATTTTTATAATTAAATAAATTCCAAAAAATATTAAAAAATTCAAAAAATAGTTTTTGTTCAAAATTGGTTCCTAAGGCTAGGCTAAGGCTCCCAAAGTTGATTTTGCAATTTTTTGACATTTTTTGCTATTTTTAATTAATTTTAGGAATTAAAAAAACTATAATAATGGATGGTCGAAAATCAGGTGTCAACAGCTGCCCCTCTTTGAGAGTGAGCTCTTCAGAGGTTGCTTTCAAAGACAAAATGACACCTGGATATTGACCGACTCGATTGGGGGGGAAAGAAATGTTATGACATCGGACCTTCAAGTCTTTTGATGAATGCTCAAAGTAATCACCGGTTTACTCTTGCAATTCGAACATGGGCCGGAGTGAGAGAGGCTTACCTGAAGCTCACCTGTCAGATGCTGCCGGTTGCGATGACTTTCCAGAAGATACCTAGGACTGGTTCAGAATATCCTAGGGAGATTAAGCTCTGACCTGTATGGTAGGTCATACCATTAGTTGACCCTTATGGCGGTTTCTACCATTGGTTGACCCTTATGGCGGTTTCTACCATCAAGTTGACCCTTATGGCGGTTTCTACCACTGGTTGACCCTTATGGCGGTTTCTACCATCAAGTTGACCCTTATGGCGGTTTCTACCTTTGTGAGACTCCAGACTGATAGGAATCTAAGGATGACGCGCCCGTTCTGTAGGGTTTGTCGGGGACTCGATCGCTCTGTAGATCGGTCTTGGAAAAGGTTTGCCTACTAAAAGGCCTTGCCTAAAGATTGACATATCCCTTCTTGTCGGGACTAGTCGAAGACTCGATCGTTCTGTAGATCGGTCTTGGAAAAGGTTTGCCTACTAAAAGGCTTTGCCTAAAGATTGACATATCCCTTCTTGTCGGGACTAGTCGAAGACTCGATCGTTCTGTAGATCGGTCTTGGAAAAGGTTTGCCTACTAAAAGGCTTTGCCTAAAGATTGACATATCCCTTCTTGTCGGGACTAGTCGAAGACTCGATCGTTCTGTAGATCGGTCTTGGAAAAGGTTTGCCTACTGTTGACACCTAAATTTTAATTATTTTAGAAATTCATATAATGAGAGTTAATCATAATTCTCACAAAAAAATTTCATGTATTGCATATTTATTTTGTATTAATTAAGTTGCATTAATGTGGTTTACAATATCATTGGAGCCGGAGTTGCGATTGCGGAGGCGTTCTCTTTCCC
This sequence comes from Rhodomyrtus psidioides, assembly GCA_021437785.1. Classification (NCBI taxonomy): domain Eukaryota; kingdom Viridiplantae; phylum Streptophyta; class Magnoliopsida; order Myrtales; family Myrtaceae; genus Rhodomyrtus; species Rhodomyrtus psidioides. The sequence continues at coordinate 130,969 of JAILYB010000244.1, read as the reverse complement.
TATGTGCATGCGTGATTTAGGGAAAGAAAAGATCGAGCATATTCCGCATCTCAGGGAAAACATATTACTCGAGGTTCATAAAAGGAGAACCCACAGAACAACAACTCCATCTCTTTTGCGATATTTTATTACAAATGGAGAGCATGGTGGCTCTCTTTTTCGATAAAGGGGTCCTTCTCTTTAGATGTCTTCATGTGCTTCACGACAAGTGTAGTTAGCCTTCCTTTCCTTACATAATGGTGTCCACCGAAAATATAGTGGAAAGGGGGGGCATCACATTAAAGAAAGAAGAAGAGTCCATGATGTGGAAATATAAAAAAAGAGGGAGTGGAGCACGGCAAAAAGAAGAAGGAAGTGTGCTCTCCACCATCAAGAGGGGGGACGAAGTGGCTCTCTAAAAAAAGGATGGTGGGAAGAGCTGGATTGAATAAAAAAAAAGAAGATAATAAGGAGAGGACGGGGAACAACATAGGGCAGCTCGCATTACCGTCATTTTGACCACCCTTGGTCCGCGAACCCAAAGGGGGGCGTCGACAGTGTTACCCTTTCAACGATTCCCCCCTCCATCGTCTGTCTGGTCAGGTGGCCACCAGCTCACCATTGCAACCATGCCGAGGCTCATTCGCCGTCACCAAGGAAGGCGTAGAATTCTTGAAGCTTCGGTAGCGACGCCGCAGAGAGAGACGATTTGCGAAATAAGTCTCGTGAGCCTCTTGTAATCCATATGAAGAGCTCGAACTAGATCGAACATCATTTCTTCGTTGGAAAAAGAGTCAATCCAGAATCATCCCTACCCTCCTCGAGTTCCATAGCTCGACGTGGACGTCTGTAAGTTTGTGCAAGGATCAAGTAAATTCTCTCGCTCTCTTAAGATGATCGTAGATGTATTATATTGCCTGTTTAGTCATAGGAACGGATTGGATGATTCTTGCCGGATATGGATGCTAGGTTGATGTTATCTTAGGTATACCCAGCTCTGTTTTCTATAGCAAAATCGAGATATGTTGGTGAGGGATAATTGAGGAAGCGCCTCGAATTTGGGTGACGGTGGTCACACGAGTTGACAAACCGGCAAACCCCGGCTTCGATCGTCCAGTGGTCTAGCGGGGTGTAATCCGGTGATCGATTAGATCCGGCCGGCTTATAGTTTTGTTTGGCGAGAGCGTCATGGTGGCAGTCCGACATGGCGATCAAGGTGGCAATGCGACGAGCAACGTGACATAGTAGAGCTGAAGAGACCAGACTGGAGTGGAATTGAAACCCGATACCGACGTTATGACCGATGACACCAATTCTTTGCTTCAGATGCCACGAATGAAGGGATTTTGCATGAGGAAGATGATTGAACAATGACTGCAGGTTATTCTCCCTTGGCTGTTCGTGTGGGTTGAAATAAAAAGAAAAGCATTTGTAGTCAGTCTGTAGAGAATATAGAAAAGTAATAGAATAATCGAAAGAAAGAACAAAAGTAAAAAAAATGGGGATGAAGTGTTCGATTAGGAGTCTGTGCGTGGGGATTTGTTTTTGTAAATCAGATCTGATTTCTTTTTAACCTGATCAGCGCCGAATCTGGGCCTCTTTGAAAATGATCTCAGAAGAATAAAAAAAAAATTAAAATTAAAATTAGAAAATTCTCAAAAAAATAAAAAAATGGTGTCGTTTAGGCCGGTTCTGACCCGTAAGGTCGGGCCGGGCGCCCGCGAGGCGCGGGTCGGGTCTGACCAGGCCCGGAAAATATTTTTAAATAATAATATTAAAAAATTCAAAAATCAATAAAAAATAGAAAATCATAAAAAATTCTAAAAAATTCCAGAAAATAGGAAATGGCCACATTCAACTGGCCATGACCTGTTCCGGGTCTCTCGACTCCCGATCTTTTTCGAAATGACGGTTTTGCCCTTCCGGCAAACCGTCTTCCAAAAAAAAATTCCAAAAATTCTAGAAAAATCCAAAAAAATGGGAAATGGCCACAAACAACTGGCCATGGAATATTTTGGGTAATTCGGTATCCAAGCCTTCCAAAAATTGACGATTTTGCCCTTCGGGCTAAATCGCCTCCAAATCTTCCCATTTTACCCCGGTCCGAAATCACACCTTTCATAAACCCTTATGGCTATGCTAGGAGGCCATTAACTGGAATTGATGTGCATCGATGAGATTTATTTATGCACTTGATTGCGCTTTCATTTAAATTGATTGTGATTGATAGGAACAGTCTTCCAATTTGCATGAAACCCTCAATCAAACCTACCTGACCTAAAATTGCGCCTGCATGAATTCTTAGTCAGGAAAATCACTCGCGTTAGGTACCGAAAGGGCGTTGGTAATGATACCAGCGTAACCAAGTCCCCGAACCCAAAATCTCTGGTTCCGCAGAATTGATCGATCTCTCCCAATCGGTCAATAAGGTTCCCGGTCTACCCTCCAAGAAAGACCGGTGGCGACTCCAAATGCATGCACAAGTTGCACATACCACCACGACCACACTAAGGTCGAAAGCGATCGACTTTTATCGTCGAATCCTTCTAGAAAATACTCCCGCCACGATTTGGTATGGGCCTGGGAGGGCCCGCGCCGATCCAAGACCCGCGATCGGTAATCCATTAGCCGCGTCCGCTTCCGGACGGGTCGCGACAGCTGGCGACTCCGCTGGGGAGCTTTGTTCTAGAACCTATGGTTCTAGACCTCAAGTGGACTTAGGCCGTAATTAAAACGTTGAGTGATATTTCTAACCTTGCAGGCGCTCTTGAAGGTGAGGTAAGTCCGCTCATGATAGGGGTTATATGTTTTTGCAGATCGGAGAAATAAGGGGTGTAGTCCGTGATTAACATTGTCTTATGCAGGTTGGGCGTAGGAATGTATGTTGTGTGGATGATTTGAAGTGCTGATTGATAAACTGCTATGCATGAATTGCATTGTGATGATCATAACACGTGGACACACACAACCGCGCCTAAAACCCCGGGCGTCGCCTATAGGAACACAATAGAAGGAATTGAAAATGGAATCTCCGTGAGGAAAAACGCGGAGTAATCCACTTTTCAATTCCGCTCGCTTCGAACTATGGATCGAGTCCCAATGCAACGATAGCTGTGCAATGGAATCGGCTCTTTTCAGAACTCGAAGTGGGAACCTTAACCTTAGGTGCCAAACCTTCTGATTTTTAGAAGTTCACCATCACTTGTCTCATGCGCATGTCTTTGGGCGGTTGGTACACCTAAAACCGCACATAAGTCGACGAGTTTGGTTGGTAAGACTCTCTATCCCTCAAATCTATTACAGTTCATATAAATATAGGCATTTCATTCATTGCATTCTGGTGATTAGATTAAATGTCATTTCAAGGATAGATGTGTGTGTTTTTCCCAAACGTCCTTGATAGAAGACGAAGAGGATGATATCCCATGACAAGCACCGAGTGAACAACAAAGGAGCCTACTATGGACATTATTGAGATATCGTCCAATGAAGATGACGAGTTGGGGCAAGTGATCCGGAAGTCACAGATCGAACTTGGGGCATCCTTAAACGTTAGGATCACATTCCTTTGTTTCATTTTCCATTACTAGTCCTCTTGTATAGGGTTTATTTTTATCGAGGCTTTCTCTATCTCACCCCTTAGAGTGATTGTATTAGGGATCTATTGGTGTACACATTTAGATGGAACTTGGTTGTATTTCTTTTGACAGGTCATGGGAATGTGATGGTGGCATTTTCTCTAATCATCCGAATACTCCCAAGTCAAGTTTATAATTCCTTTAGAGGAAATTAAAATTGGAAATCTTGCACGACCTTTTTGGTCGTATAGGGTAATCCAACCCCAATTTCGCTAGAAGGAATTATACACTTGAATTGGTCCATGCATGTTTTACGTCGCTGGTAATCCACGATAATTGATCGAGAATATCGGCGTTGTTTTGAATTTAATGACGAGATAGATGTCCAAACTACTTTCGTTTTTAGCGAACGACCTTAATTTGGATGTCATATCTTCAATTGAATTTAAAACGCGTTATTATGTCTTGCACTTTTGAGTAAGTCATTCCTCTCGAAATTAATCAAAAGCGATTATCGTGAATTACGTTCCTTTCAATAGTATGCTTTCTTTCGAGGAATATTGATAAAAACTTTTCGCACAAGATTAAAACCCTTGTAAAAGTTCTTGTCCTTATTATTCACAAGCAAGCATAAGATTGAAAGGGGTCTATGCTTTCTTTTTCAAATTATTCCTTCTGATTCTGTCTTTTTATTTGCAGGTGAAAAACAAGTAGTATAGAGAAATCTTTTCTTGGACAAATCTGCAACTATTCTTCCATCTGATCATGAGCGAGTTATAAAATCAGGACGTATTTGCTCGGCTTATTGCTATTATGGTTCGGCTCACTCAAGTTGAAGATGTTTGGATGCTCGAAGAAATGAACCATACAGAAGTTAAAACACACACACACGAGAACTTTCATTTATTTTGCTCAGCGGAGGGTTTTCAGAAGCAGGTCATACAAATCGGGGTGGAAAAGTAAAGCCAAAGTGAGCCCTAATTAACGACACAAAGGATCCCAACTGACCCTCCATGTTATTAATGCTCTGCTCATACTCCCAGCTCCGCATGTTGTGGTCGGCAAGCCTGAGGAGAAGACTTCTGCATTCTCCCTTAACTTCGGCGACCTTGGCCTCGTGTTCTTCGGTGACTACTTCCAGGTCCCGAACCAGTCCATTCCCGCGAGCTATGTCCTCGGTTATCTTGTCGAGCCGTTCTTCCTGCCAGTCGCTCTGAAGCCTCAACAGGACGTTGCGGCGGTCATGCTCGCCGGTGGTCAGGGATATGGCCAATTGATCCACCAGATTTCTCCTCTCGCGAAGCAACGTCGCGACCCGCTCATTAGCAAACTCGACAGCCTTTTTGTAACTATCAACCAGATAGTTGGTCAGCACCAAATGATCAGATCGATCCTCATAACGAGCCCGCAAGACGCGAGCCACGAGAACCTCCCGATTAGCAACACGATAGGCCTCTAAGGAGTGTGCAAAGAGAGTCGGGAAAGTTCTATATTCCCTCCCCAGTGTAGTACCTTCGAGAGAAGTGGTATCAAGGTCCTCGAGCAGGACACAGATTGCATCCTCGGTTGCAGAATGATCGGTTATGTGCGCGTAACCGCGACCCAGTAGGTTGTAAAGCTTTTCCCACTGGGCCAAGACATCAGTTGAAAAAGTGCGTACGGGAGAGGAGGCCATTTGCGTTGGGTTGGCTTGAGAATAAGACGAGTTTAACAGAGAGATTAGAAGGAAGAAGCTGATTATGCGAGAACGTTAACCTTCCATACATTAATTCCTCATTTTATAGCAACTCGAGGATGATGAAGGGTCTCAGTAATAATGCTGGTGGAGCCCAGTTAGGGGGTAAAGCAGGAGGTCCCCTCACGAGAACCATTGGATTCGTTTCGGTCCGCGATTTCCGGCTCATCAATTAAAAGATGTAAAAGATTTGTCGGGATCACCATTATTAGAGTTAGGTGGGAGGTAAGCGCAACTATCGAAGAGAGCCCTAACAGGATTTGGCAGTCCCATCACGTTGAAAAGCTAAGCGAGAAATTCAAGGTCTTGAGGGGGAACGTTTGCCTAATGATGCTTGAAGAGCGTCTCCTGAACATGCAAAGTCACTCGAAGAAAACTTTATAGGGAGTGAGCATACAGGAGAGAGTGGAGAATTCTGAGTGGGCAAGAACCAATCAAACATTTCTCAATCCAACATATTTAAGAGGTTATTGTCAGCTGCTAGAGGCGACTGACTCAAAAATCTCAGAAATTGAACCACATAGGGATCTCGAAGATTCCAAGATCAGGTCTAACGCCAAAACCATGGAGCCCAACACTTCTGGCAACGGAAATCAAGATCACGGCGACGACGACAACGACATCCACGATGCTCAACTCGGGAAAAGAAGACGTCCTCACCAATACTCTCAGGAGGAAACCCAAATGCTGGAAACCCTTTTCAGTAAAAGCCATTACATGAAAAAGAAATGGAGAATTGAATTGAGCCGGGAGTTGGGGATTAATCAGTCGAGGATCCAGTTTTGGTTTCAAAATAGGAGATCCAAATCGAGGGCTCAACGCAAACGTCAGGTGGTCGAGATTTTAAAGGAAGAAAACCAAAAGCTGCGAACAGAAAACATGAGGTATGAAAAAGCTCTCAATATTACCGTTTGCCCTCATTGCGATAACCTCATCGTTCGCGGTAAGATATTCCCCGATGAGCCTCACGCAATGATTGAAGACGTTCATTTACCACCTTACTCCCTCGGGGCATCTCCTGCTCAACCAGATTTTGCCGGAGTCACGCAGGAGCAGGATGATCCTACGAAGATGATACAAATACCTCCTGGGGGATGGGATTTGCATCGCTTTGATTGGAGTTACAGTTTCAAGGAGCTGGATGTTACCGCCGACCAGCTCAAAGCATATCAGCCTCATGCACAACAATTTTCGATAGGGTCGGGTCCTGCTGGAGATGAGTTAATCAGTCGTCAAGCCATCGATGCAATTTTGGGCCACGATAAGAGGAGGTTCGCTTGGCCCCCTGAACTGCATTCCAGATTCCTAGACGTGGTTCACCAAATGGGGATCGATTCAGCAACTCCGACGCGCGTATTTAAGGCCATGAATGTACCGGGGCTTAGTAAGGAGCTGGTCAGGAATCACCTTGCTGCCTACAGAAAGCTATTAAAACAACGTCGAGCGGAGCTAAACCGGGAGGAATCCGTCTCGAGCTCAAAAGCTAGGGGCGACCGCCATTGTAATGCTCAGGCATCAAGAGATACCCGGCCAAATCTAAGCATCAATCAAGCTAGAAACCCGACCACCGGCAAACTGAAAGCTGATCAGAATGTCCTCCCGGGCCATTTCAACACTTCTCAAGAGCGCGTGTCACAAGTACAGCGAGTGCGCACTCCTCCATTCGAGCAGCAGTCGGCTGGTACTCTGCCTGCCGCTGGTCAACCCACGACAGACGATTTCTTCGATGAGGAGCTCGATACCTTGTTCAATCAGTGGGAAGCTGGCATGCTTGGACAGCCATGATCTAGCACCTGACTCGGGGCACGATGGGTCGGTCACCGCGAACACCCATAGAAAGAAGAACATGTTCACGAGTAGATCACTCATTTTATCCGTTGTAAAGTTCCTACGGGAACATTTTTCTTTAATGACTATAGTTAATTCTATATTAAAACCAACGCTATCGACGAACATCGTCATGCTCAGTTGTGATGATCCCTTGTTAGATTAAGTCTGAAACCAGAGACAGTCTTTAAAATTTTGAGTTGCCACGAACTCATTCCTCACCAAGCGCCCGGGATGCTGAAATGAAGAGTAACAGCATGCACAGGGAAAATGTCACTTTCGTTTGAACGATGAAAAGGGGTTGAGAGAAGGTCATAGCGTTAATTCCCATGGAGCTAAATGAATTAAACGGAGTCATTAATTGCGGGTCCACCGCTGCTCCCCACGTTCTCGGGCCTAGCAAATCATAAAAGGCGCCGAAAGATTGTAGACCCACCACTTTGAAGACTGAACTAGGGGACGAGCGCAATACTCGATGAAACCGAATCAATGCAAGAGAGTTTGTGATCCTATCACGAGGAAAAAGAAAGGGGAATACAGACGATGAGTAATTGCAGAATCTCGGGAGGAGCGCTTGCTTGCTGGTCTTCATATGCAGCCTGAAGGATGGTTCCAGGACACGCACAATCACTTGAGAAAATTTCTAGAGTGAGCAAACACGTAAGAGCGAATTGAGAAAGCTGAGTGAACTAGATCAGCCCGAGATACCCCGATCCATCATGTTTAAAAGTTATTCCCATCTGCTAGAAACGCCCGACCTGGATATTTCTGAGCACGAACTGCTGGGAGACTTTGAAGATCCTGGAGCTGAATCCTGCCCGAAGGCCATAGAAACTGACTCCTCCAGCGATGAAATTCTAGGTTTCAGCTACGAAGAAGGAGTATACAATGATGACCGGAGTCGGAAAAGGAAGCAACTACAACGCCACACTCCAGGCCAAATCCGAGAGCTTGAAGCTTTCTTCAATGAATGCCCCACTCCAAGCAGACAACAGAAAATGGAGTTGAGCCGAAAGATAGGATTGGAGCTTTCGAAGGTCAAGTTTTGGTTCGCCAACAAACGAACCCGGGTGAAACAGCAATACGCAGACCATGAGCTACTGGTCCTGAAGGAGGAGAATGAGAAGCTTCAAGCTGAAAGCGCGAGATATAAGGAAGCTCTGACCAAGGCCACCTGCCTTAATTGTGGTAATCCTGTTGTCCTCGGCGAGTTGTTCCTCGATGAACCATCCCTGTTGACGAATAACGCTCAGCTGTTACCGTATTCTCCACAACATTTTCCGACACAGCCAGATACCGCCGGAGATCTGCATGAGCAAGTCAACACCATAGGATCAACACCAACATCCTCTGAGAAATGGGATATGAATCATCACAGGGGGAGTTCTCTTAATGACGAACTCGCTGTCGCAGCCAGCCAATCCAAAGTCGGTGAGTCCCTCCCCGGACAACTTTTGAAACGACTAGATCCCGTAGAGAATAGCTACCGAAGTATTGACGATATTTTGGGTGATAAGAGAACAAGGTTTTACTGGACCTATGAACTTCACACCAAATTTGTTGATGCAATTCGAGAGCTGGGAGTTGATTCGGCTAGCCCACTACGCATACTCGAGATTATGAATGTGCCGGGGCTCTCTAGAATTAACGTCGAGTCTCACCTCAAGTACTATAGGAGATTGCTAAGGGATGGAAGGATAGCGTTAAACCATCATAAAGCCAGTTGGAGCTCAAGTTCCGGGCAGAGTTACAACCACGATGATTGGAGGGCCGAGAGCACCCAACCGCGTTTCAGCAATGACGGGACCAGCAGTCGTGTCAGCGACTCCTCTAACCCAAATCAGAATGCTCCGCCGAGCTATCTCAATACTCCTCAGGAGTATATGCCACAGTTCCAGCACATAGAGATTCCTCAGTTTGAGCGCGAATCAGTCATTAATGCTGTCTCTGAAGTGGATCTGGCATTGGTAGAGAGTGCACATATGAACCTGCCGGTCATTGGAGGAAGTTCCAATTCGAGGGGTCAAATTGCTCACGGCGAGAACAAAGAGAGGAATCCATCGCCTGCAGTCGACGACACCCAATCTGGGCACCAAGGGCTAGAAAGAACAGGTGATTTCCATGATGAGGAGCTGGACACTTGGATCAATACTCTTCAGGAATGTATGTCTCAACCCCAACAGGGCAATGATGAAGGTTCCAGCTCAAAAACTCCAATCCCTCACAACGAAGGCAATGAAAGAAATCTGCCCCCAACAATTGTTGATACCCAACTTGAACATCAATGGCTCGAAGACCCGAGCAATTTCCTTGGCGATGAGTTCAATCTTTGGCTCGATCAATTTGGAGCCGGAGGGCCATCGCAGTGGTGACGCAAGGCAGGTGACCAAACGTCTGATGCAAGGCATGGTTACTCGATGAAAAATGCTTAGACGAAAGGGGTGGAACACTCCTATTGAATATGTTGTTGATCGCACTGTAAGGTTCCCACGGGAACATCTTTCATTAATGTCTAGAACTAATTGCGCGTGAGTGTCAACATCACCCTTTGAGCATCTTCAAGCCGAGGGCCGTGGATTAATCGCTTAATCCGTGGAGCAAGTTCCCCGAACAATGACTATTACCCGCAGAGTATAATGGGATCTACCCCTACAATACGAAATACGTTTGGCCGCGAATCCACCTATTTGGTAAAACGATGTATCGTTCCTAAACGATCTTCAATCGAATACCGAAGTAATGTCTCCTTTCTTTCCCTTCTCAGGTGATAAACGTGGATAAATCACTCAAGGAGCCATTTGTTCGAATAACAGAACAGACGTTGCCTAACTGGGGGCAGATGAACCATTGATGTTGCAAACACTCCAAGAATGGATAGGCGGATTTGATAGATGTTGTTCATATCAATACGCAACATCAGAACGGGGGGAATCGCCTTACAGACGAACAGGTTTTTACATCCCATGTACTACTCGTTAGAGTACATGACCAAGGGTAAGATGTATCGTTCTAATTTTTTGAAAAATGCATGAACGAACAATAACATGTTTCTTCTGCATTTTCAGGGATCTCCAGCCGCGAGGGACAGGTAAGTATCCCTCTCCCAAATCCCTTGAAGAGGTTGAATAAAAAAATAGAGAAGAAAAGAAAAGCTTTTAGAATCTGATGTCTAGAAAAGACATAGGACTCTAACTTCATTGGCATTCATGTTTTGAAACATGAGGTTATCTGAACATGCGTTGTGCATCATAAAATCCCCTTGGCGGGTAAAATTTTTGGAGAAAACGAAAGAGATTTTTCCAATCAAAAGTTGTTCAAAACTTTCAAAATGACGTTTTCTCAAAAGAAAAGAGGCAAAGCCTAGTCCAAATATGTCCAATACACACTTGAGAGATGAGTGAAGTGAGCAGATAACAAAATCTGGGTCTACGGGGGTAAGGACAATTTGCAGCGATTACATGGGTTGGGACGACGGAGGCATTCGTTTCATATCCCCCAAACACTACAGGTGACCGTTGATAACCCATTTGAACGGCGGTTCTCATTCTTAACCCTGTCAAGAACCACCCCACACCTGAGCAAAAAGGAAGTAAGTCCAGCAGCGTAAGGAGAAAATGGTTAGAAATTTTCTTGCTCGGACTAATTAATCTTTGTGTGTTGTTTATATGGTAATCCAAGTGCCATAGGATGACGAGAAGCATTCATTCTTTATCCCATACACTGTATCATTTGCACAGCCAAGTTGAGCCTGCAAATTCATTTCATGAACCCATTGGTGATCATTCCAAGATGGATGTCGCACCACTTCAAAAATGGAAGAGTTCAAGACTCAGGGATTACGAAGAGAATTCTCGGACTGATATTTAAAGCATGTTTAGACTATATGTCTAACATGATCCCATGAAGATGAGAAAAAGGGGGATTTCAAAAATGAAAATGAGAAAAATCCCCGGCATCAAGAAAAAGCAAAGTGCCTAGTAAAAGCAAGGCCGATGCTCGTGCTAGTTGTTTAATTGGTCCGCAATGAAGCTGGATGGGAAAAGGGGAAATCCCTGAAGGAGCCAAATCCAAAAGGACTGCTCCCCAAATGCTATCAAGCGCAGAACAAAGACATAGAAAGAGTCAGTCTCTGAATGCAACAAGAGACACTCTTTAAAGAGCTGGTGCACATCGCGAGATAGGTTGCGCGCCTCAAAGGCTAAAGATGCAGAAAAGAAAGGACAGGTGGCAAATCAGCAATGATCACCAATGTCAAACCCGTCACGAATTCTGGGCCAAAAATAAGCTTGTTTCGGTCCCCAATCCTACCAATGTTACAACCCCGAAATAGTCTTCTCTGACTAAGACACTTGGGTTAACATATAGCTTAGCTCGAAGAAGTACGAGCAAGATTATTTCTTTCTCATTTTGCAGGGTTCTTGACTTGTAAACCCGGAGCAGATGGTGAAAATTTTTGTTCAATGGCCTTGACTCAAAAGTGAGTCCCCCTTGAAGATCAAGAACCAAGCCCAACATTACGGTCCCGTGGAAGACCTCCCGACCGATCAAAATGTATGCGCTGCGAATGAGCCTAAAACCTAGGCACAGGTTAGTAGGGAATTGAATGCATCCCCTACAAAAAAAAAAAAAAAAACCACTATCGCAAAACAGGTGAGAAGACCTCATTGTCGAGAAATATTCCAATTAATGTTTTGAACAAACTCTTTTTGGAATTTTCAAACTGTTGATCCAGATTTTCCGTCCAAGGGATTTGTGATCACATTTGCATATTGCAAGAATGCTTTGGATAACCTCCAGCATCAAAATGCACATTTCATGATTAAAACTTAAAACATACGGTTTTGTCAAATGGACAGCCGTGGCCTTCCCAAAGATTACTAACGTTTTCTTGGTGAAAAAAAATCTTCCAGGCTCGAACTTCTGCAGGATTCTTGGAAACCCCAAATCCCAGAAAAACATTTGCTCCGTGGAGTGGAGCACGCAGGTTTGAACTTTCTACAGGATACCTGGAGAATACAGCTTCCAGAATGTCGTCTCAACAGACTCAACTGAAGTTTTGTCAAAATAAAATCTTTCACTGCTTCAAAACTGAATTCCCGACAAATTTCGGGATCTTTCAAAAGAAGGGGTGAGGATGTGATCCCATTTCAAAATTTAGGCGGTCTCATCGGATGTGGAGAACCCTCGTCATGAGACCCCTTTTCAAAAATCAAGCAGTCCTAGCTTGACGTGGAGAACCCTCGTCCTAGGATCCATTTTTCAAAAATATCAAACAGTCCTGGCATGACGTGGAGAACCCTCGTCCTAGGACCTCTTTTCAAATATCAAACAGTCTCATCGGACGTGGAGAACCCTCGTCATGAGACCCCTTTTCAAACCAAAACAAAGGTAGATACCGCCTGAAGGGTCAAATGAAGGTAGATACCGCCTGAAAGGTTAAATCATGGTAGAAACCGCCTAAAGGGTCAATCAATGGTAGAAACCGCCTGAAGGGTCAATGTATGGTAGAAACCGCCTGAAGGGTCAACACAAGGTAGATACCGCCTGAAGGGTCAAAATGATGGTAGATACCGCCTGAAGGGTCAACACAAGGTAGAAACCGCCTGAAGGGTCAAAATAATGGTAGAAACCGCCTGAAGGGTCAATCAAAGGTAGAAACCGCCTGAAGGGTCAATCCAATAGTGAAAATCACTTAAATGGTCAACTCAATGGTCCAATCCACCATACAGATCAAAATTATTGGCAAATCTCAAATGGGATGCGTCTTCCTTAGGTTCCTACCAGTTAGGAATCCCATAATGGTATGACCTACCATACAGGTCAGAGCTTAATCTCCTTAGGATATTCTGAATGACGAGCCCTAGGCATCTTCTTGAAGAGGGGCAGCTGTTGACACCTAAATTTTAATTATTTTAGAAATTCATATAATGAGAGTTAATCATAATTCTCACAAAAAAATTTCATGTATTGCATATTTATTTTGTATTAATTAAGTTGCATTAATGTGGTTTACAATATCATTGGAGCCGGAGTTGCGATTGCGGAGGCGTTCTCTTTCCCTCTGTGCATGCGTGATTTAGGGAAAGAAAAGATCGAGCATATTCCGCATCTCAGGGAAAACATATTACTCGAGGTTCATAAAAGGAGAACCCACAGAACAACAACTCCATCTCTTTTGCGATATTTTATTACAAATGGAGAGCATGGTGGCTCTCTTTTTCGATAAAGGGGTCCTTCTCTTTAGATGTCTTCATGTGCTTCACGACAAGTGTAGTTAGCCTTCCTTTCCTTACATAATGGTGTCCACCGAAAATATAGTGGAAAGGGGGGGGGCATCACATTAAAGAAAGAAGAAGAGTCCATGATGTGGAAATATAAAAAAAGAGGGAGTGGAGCACGGCAAAAAGAAGAAGGAAGTGTGCTCTCCACCATCAAGAGGGGGGACGAAGTGGCTCTCTAAAAAAAGGATGGTGGGAAGAGCTGGATTGAATAAAAAAAGAAGATAATAAGGAGAGGACGGGGAACAACATAGGGCAGCTCGCATTACCGTCATTTTGACCACCCTTGGTCCGCGAACCCAAAGGGGGGCGTCGACAGTGTTACCCTTTCAACGATTCCCCCCTCCATCGTCTGTCTGGTCAGGTGGCCACCAGCTCACCATTGCAACCATGCCGAGGCTCATTCGCCGTCACCAAGGAAGGCGTAGAAGTCTTGAAGCTTCGGTAGCGACGCCGCAGAGAGAGACGATTTGCGAAATAAGTCTCGTGAGCCTCTTGTAATCCATATGAAGAGCTCGAACTAGATCGAACATCATTTCTTCGTTGGAAAAAGAGTCAATCCAGAATCATCCCTACCCTCCTCGAGTTCCATAGCTCGACGTGGACGTCTGTAAGTTTGTGCAAGGATCAAGTAAATTCTCTCGCTCTCTTAAGATGATCGTAGATGTATTATATTGCCTGTTTAGTCATAGGAACGGATTGGATGATTCTTGCCGGATATGGATGCTAGGTTGATGTTATCTTAGGTATACCCAGCTCTGTTTTCTATAGCAAAATCGAGATATGTTGGTGAGGGATAATTGAGGAAGCGCCTCGAATTTGGGTGACGGTGGTCACACGAGTTGACAAACCGGCAAACCCCGGCTTCGATCGTCCAGTGGTCTAGCGGGGTGTAATCCGGTGATCGATTAGATCCGGCCGGCTTATAGTTTTGTTTGGCGAGAGCGTCATGGTGGCAGTCCGACATGGCGATCAAGGTGGCAATGCGACGAGCAACGTGACATAGTAGAGCTGAAGAGACCAGACTGGAGTGGAATTGAAACCCGATACCGACGTTATGACCGATGACACCAATTCTTTGCTTCAGATGCCACGAATGAAGGGATTTTGCATGAGGAAGATGATTGAACAATGACTGCAGGTTATTCTCCCTTGGCTGTTCGTGTGGGTTGAAATAAAAAGAAAAGCATTTGTAGTCAGTCTGTAGAGAATATAGAAAAGTAATAGAATAATCGAAAGAAAGAACAAAAGTAAAAAAAAATGGGGATGAAGTGTTCGATTAGGAGTCTGTGCGTGGGGATTTGTTTTTGTAAATCAGATCTGATTTCTTTTTAAGCTGATCAGCGCCGAATCTGGGCCTCTTTGAAAATGATCTCAGAAGAATAAAAAAAAAATTAAAATTAAAATTAGAAAATTCTCAAAAAAATAAAAAAATGGTGTCGTTTAGGCCGGTTCTGACCCGTAAGGTCGGGCCGGGCGCCCGCGAGGCGCGGGTCGGGTCTGACCAGGCCCGGAAAATATTTTTAAATAATAATATTAAAAAATTCAAAAATCAATAAAAAATAGAAAATCATAAAAAATTCTAAAAAATTCCAGAAAATAGGAAATGGCCACATTCAACTGGCCATGACCTGTTCCGGGTCTCTCGACTCCCGATCTTTTTCGAAATGACGGTTTTGCCCTTCCGGCAAACCGTCTTCCAAAAAAAAATTCCAAAAATTCTAGAAAAATCCCAAAAAATGGGAAATGGCCACAAACAACTGGCCATGGAATATTTTGGGTAATTCGGTATCCAAGCCTTCCAAAAATTGACGATTTTGCCCTTCGGGCTAAATCGCCTCCAAATCTTCCCATTTTACCCCCGTCCGAAATCACACCTTTCATAAACCCTTATGGCTATGCTAGGAGGCCATTAACTGGAATTGATGTGCATCGATGAGATTTATTTATGCACTTGATTGCGCTTTCATTTAAATTGATTGTGATTGATAGGAACAGTCTTCCAATTTGCATGAAACCCTCAATCAAACCTACCTGACCTAAAATTGCGCTTGCATGAATTCTTAGTCAGGAAAATCACTCGCGTTAGGTACCGAAAGGGCGTTGGTAATGATACCAGCGTAACCAAGTCCCCGAACCCAAAATCTCTGGTTCCGCAGAATTGATCGATCTCTCCCAATCGGTCAATAAGGTTCCCGGTCTACCCTCCAAGAAAGACCGGTGGCGACTCCAAATGCATGCACAAGTTGCACATACCACCACGACCACACTAAGGTCGAAAGCGATCGACTTTTATCGTCGAATCCTTCTAGAAAATACTCCCGCCGCGATTTGGTATGGGCCTGGGAGGGCCCGCGCCGATCCAAGACCCGCGATCGGTAATCCATTAGCCGCGTCCGCTTCCGGACGGGTCGCGACACCTACTAAAAGGCCTTGCCTAAAGATTGACATATCCCTTCTTGTCGGGACTAGTCGAAGACTCGATCGTTCTGTAGATCGGTCTTGGAAAAGGTTTGCCTAACTCTAGGTTCACCTGAAGGCTATTCTGGGATTTAGGGGTTACCTGAAATCTCGCAGAAGGCCGAGTTGTCCTTTCGACATGCGAGGTACCTTTCTGGGATCTGGGGACGCCAATTATCCTGCAGAAAGCTGAAACCTGCAAACTTTTCATTAAAAGGGTATCAGTTTGGAACCTGGGTTCTCTAGGGATCCCGCGAAACATGACCCTATGAGCTTTTCTTGACAGAGCAAGGCATCCTTCCGGGATCATGGGTTCTCCACGTCCGATGAGACTGTCTGAATTTTGAAAAAGGGTCCCGAGACGAGGGCTCTCCACGTCTATTGGGATTGCTTGATTTTTTGACAGGGGTCCTAGGACGAGGGTTCTCTACGTCTAGCTAGGACATTTTCTTTTAAAAGGGTTTTTCTTCCCTTCTTTTAGAGATCCCGAAGTTTGTCGGGAATTCAGTTTTCGAAGCAGTGAAAGATTTTATTTTGACAAAGCTTCATTTGGCTCTGTTGAGGTGACATTCTGGGAGCTGGGTTCTCCAGGTATCCTGCAGAAAGTTCAAACCCGTGTGCTCCACTCCACGGAGCAAATGTTTTTCTGGGATTTGGGATTTTCAAGAATCCTGCAAGAAGTTTAAACATGCGTGCTCTTTTCATTAGAGCGAGACATTCTTCTGGATATTTGGGGTCTCCAATGGATCCTACAGAAGTTTGAGCCTGAAAGATTTTTCCTTCACCAAGAAAACGTCAGTAACCTTTGGGAAGACCACGGCTGTCCATTTGACAAAAACCGTATGATTTAAGCTTTAGTCGTGAAATGCGCATTTTGATGCTGGAGGTTATCCAAAGCATTCTTGCAACATGCAAATGTGATCACAAATTCCTTGCATGGAAAATCTGGATCAACAGTTTGAAAATTCCAAAAGGAGTTTGTTCAAAACATCAATGGGAATATTTCTCGACGAGGAGGTCTTCTCACCTGTTTTGAGGTAATGATTTTTACAGGGGATGTACTCAATTCCCTACTGACCTGTGCCTAGGTTTTAGGCTCATTCGCAGCGCATACATTTTGATCGGTCGGGAGGTCTTCCACGGGACCGTAATGTTGGGCTTGGATATTGGTTTTCAAGGGGGACCCGCTTTGGAGTCGAGGCCATTGAATGAAAGTCTTCACCATTTGCTCCAGGTTTACAAGTCGAGAACCCTGCAAAATGAGAAAGAAATAGTCTTGCTCGTACTTCTTCGAGCTAAGAAATATGTTAACCCAAGTGTCTTAGTCAGAGAAGACTGTTTCAGGGTTGTAACTTTGGTAGGATTGGGAACCGAAAAAAGGCTTGTTTTTGGCCCAGAATTCATGAGGGGATTGTCGTTGGTGATCATTGCAAACTTGTCACCTGTCTTTTCCATTCTGCATCTTCAATCTTTGAGGCGCGCAACTACTCTGGAGGTGTGCACAAATTCTTTAGAGAGCGTCTCTTGTGGTATTAAGAGGTTGACAACTCTTTCTGTGTTTTTGCTCCGCGCTTGATACCGTTTGAGGAGTAGTTTTTGGAATCTAACTCCTTTTGAATTTTTCTTCTCCCCTTTTCAAACAGGTTTCACTGGGGATCAACCAGACAACTTACACGAGCATCGGCCTTGCTTTTACCAGGCACTTTACTTTTTCTTGATGCTGGGGATTTTCTTCGTCCTCATTTTCCTTTTGAAATCCCGCTTTTCTCATCTTCGGTAGATCATGTTAGACATATGATCGAATGTCTAAACATGCTTTAAGCATTAGCCTAGGAATTTCTTTGTAATCCCTAAGTCTCGAATTCCTCCGTTTCTGAAGTGATGATGCATCCGTCTTGGAATGTGCAATGATCACTAACGGGTTTATGAAATGAATTTGCAGGCTCAACTTGTCTATGCAAATGATAAACGTGTGTGGGATAGAGAAATGAATGCTTCTCGTCATCCTATGGCACTTGGATCACCATATAAACAACACACAAAGATTGATGTTAGTCCGAGCAAGAAAATTTCTAACCATTTTCTCCTGATGTTGCTGGACTCGCCTCCATTTTGCTCCAATGTGGGGTGGTTCTTGACAGGGTTGAGAATGAAAACCGCCGTTCAAAGGGGTTGTCAATGGTCACCTGTAGTGTTTGGGGATATGAAATGAATGCCTCCGTCATCCCAATCCATGTAATTGCTGCGAATAATCCCTACTTCCGTAGGTCTAGATTTCGCTATCTGATCTGCTCCACTTCTCTCTCAAGTGTGTATATGGGACGTGTTTGGATTAGGCTTTGCCTCTCGTCTTTTGAGAAAACGTCCCTTTGAGATTTTTGAAACCCTTCTTGGTTGGAAAAAATCTCATTTCGAATGATTTGAAAACCTCTTGCTGAAAATGCTCATTATCACTCTTTTACTCATTTTTGTTAAGGCTAGACATTTCGAATACGGACCTTGGGGGTTTTACAGGGTCCTAGAGACTTCTGAACTCAAACGAGTTACGGTAGTCCCTTTTTCCTGTAAATTTGACGATGACCTCGGTTCATTGCAGTCGCAGCTCCTATTTCCACGTATCCTCGTCAAGGGTCTGGTCCTTGAATCTCTCATCAATCCTGCGAATGTGAAAGATGCGCATGTATGTATGGAATGCATGAAATGCGTGCTGTGGTCCTATAGCGACTCAGATCATTAAGAAGATAGTCAAATCGGCTTCTGATTCCATTTCAAGGATAGTACTTCTTGACCGCATCGGCGTTTACGGGGTATCCCAGTTCTTTCCCGTCTGAATTCACAAGTATCAGGGCTCCTCCTATCAGGACCTTTTTTACAACATACGGGCCCTCGTAGTTCGGAGTGAACTTGCCCCCAGGATGAGCCCCGCTTGGCAGTGTCTTCTTCACCACGAGGTCTTCGACTTCAAAATGCCTGGGCTTGACCTTCCGGTTGAACGACTTGGCCACCCTTTTCTGGTAACTTTGGCCGTAGCAGATCGCCCTCAGGCGCCTCTCATCAATGAAACTGAGCTGTTCATATCTGTGTCGTACCCACTCAGCCTCAGAAAGCTTGACCTCCGATAGGATTCGCAATGATGGAATTTCCATTTCCACAGGCAGGACCGCCTCCATGCCGTAAACGAGGGAGTAGGGAGTTGCCCCAGTTGAAGTCCGAATCGACGTCCGATATGCCATTAATGCATAGGGTAACCTCTCATGCCAATCTCTGTAATTCTCGGCAGTCTTTGCCAGAATTTTCTTGATGTTCTTGTTCGCCGCTTCCACTGCTCCGTTCATTTGCGGGCGATAGGGGGATGAGTTGAGATGTCGGATATTGAAGTCATTCAGCAGGTCATCGACCACCTTGTTATTCAAATTAGACCCATTGTCTGTGATGATCGCTTGAGGAGACCCATATCGAGAGATTATGTCCCTCTTAATGAATCTTGCTACGTTCTTTGCAGAGACGTTTGTGTATGAACTGGCCTCAATCCACTTGGAGAAGTAATCGATCGCTACTAAGATGAAGCGATGACCATTGGAGGCGGCAGGGTTTATTGGCCCGATCATGTCTATCCCCCACATGGAGAATGGCCAAGCTTCTGACATTTGATGGAGTTCATTCGGAGGCGCATTGATCCGGTCTCCGTACACCTGACATTGATGACGAGATCTGACATGTTGATTGCAGTCCGACTCCATGGTCATCCAAAAGTAACCAAGTCGCATGATCTTCCTTGCAAGGAGATGGCCGTTCATATGTGGACCGCATACTCCATCGTGTATTTCTTTCATGAGCAAGTTTGCCTCCTTAGCGTCTACGCATCTCAACAGAATTGAATCGAATGACCTTTTGTACAAGGTCTGACCGCTCAAAAAGAACTTGGTGGCCATTCTAACTATGTATCTCTTATCAACTCCTCGACTTCCTTCGGGAAACGTTCCTTTTAAGAGATAGTTTCTAATGTCATGGTACCAGGGTTCACCATCAAATTCCTCCTCGATCGCCATACAATGGGCCGGTTGCCTGATCACGTCTATTCTCAGGGGCTCGATGTTAAGCCCGCCTGCTACTTGCAACATAGAGGATAACGTGGCCAAAGCGTCCGCGAAATGGTTTTGCGTCCTTGGCAGATATTTGTCGCGACCCGTCCGAAAGCGGACGCGGCTAATGGATTACCGATCGCGGGTCTTGGATCGGCGCGAGCCCTCCCAAGCCCATACCAAATCGCGGCGGGAGTATTTTTCAGAAGGATTCGACGATAAGAGTCGATTGCTTTCGACCTTAGTGTGGTCGTGGTGGCATGTGCAACTTGTGCATGCATTTGGAGTCGCCACCGGTCTTTCTTGGAGGGTAGACCGGAAACCTTACTGATCGATTGGGAGAGATCGATCAGTTCTACGGAACCAGATTTTTTGGGTTCGGGGACTTGGTTACGCTGGTGTCGTTACCAACGCCCTTTCGGTACCTAACGCTAGTGATTTTCCTAACTAGGATTTCATGCAGGCGCAATTTTGGGTGAGGTAAGTCTGACATTGCACATTAACCAGTTTAACATGCTCACGTAATCATAATAAATAAATAGATGTCAATCACATAAACATCTATCCTACGTGGTGATCATGGAATTATGATTTAATGGGTCTCGAGCCAATGAGACCACATTTAATCATTTTAATATTTTAATAACGGAGAGCCGCTCTTCGCTTCTTCTTGGTTTCTTGAACTCTTCAAGAATTAGGCCCCAAAGAGCTCGCCGACTTAAAAGGCTCCCCCACGTAATCCTCGTAGCATTTACATCAACAATTGACTATGCTAAAAATAAAGATTACATGAAAAATAAAAGGAGTACGCAGCCTCCATTTAATAACTACAACCCCAAATATATAAATAATCATCATACATTCATATATACATCAATCACATTGATTAGGGATTTTTCCATGATCACCACTCTTCCACGTAAGTAATAAATTCACAATTTAAAACTTAGGAAGGCACAATAAAAATTCTACGTTGAATCATATTCAGAATTTTTATGTAAAATAAGATAGCCATAAATTTTCGATTCAAAATTGATTTAGTCTCAATTTTTGCTACGTTGATTAATTTATCATATAAAATAATCAACTTCCATTAGCCATGTAAGACGAACAATTCGTTAATACATATTGGCCATAGTATTGCAAAAATTGCAAAAAATCAATTAAATGCACGAAAACACCTAAGGATCGGCTCTGATACCACTGTTGGGATCCACGTAACACGTAGCGGAAATAAATAACAACCCATACATGTATCTCCAAAGGCGTACTTCGTGCATTTCAATCGAAAAAAATCACAAAGCCTCAAAGGGAGTAAATAGATTACCTCTCGTAGCGTGCTTGAACGGAGGTGTCGGTTCGATGTTCTTCGATCTCAGCCTCCACAAGTGTTAGGCATCTAGTTCGGACGCACCACCAATTGACGAACGGGGAGACGACTAATAACTCCACAACAATTGTGCTAGCAATATGCGGAATCAATATTCCGAACTTAGTATATTTTGCTCACTCAAGATGATGAGAATATAGAGAGTGTTTGTGTTCTTCTCTCTAAGCTCTAAAAAATTTGCACACTCTACAAAATGTCTCCCTCCTAAACCTCAAAACTCTTGCCATCCTTTTATAGCCAAAAATACCTTCCAATAAATTGTATTTAAAAATAGCACTAACAATTATAAATTCTATCTAAAAATAGCACTCACAAATAAATGACATTTAAAAATAGCACTAACAATAGCACTCACAATTTATAATACAAAAATGCTATTTAAAAATAGCACTAACAAAGGTGTTAAAAATAATAACCATTATTATTATTACAAGAGTTAAAGAGGTTACCAAACAGTACAAATATGCATAACGTATAAATACGTATGACGTATAAATACGTAGAGCATACGTATACATCCGTGAAACCGGGGACTAATTGAAAGAAAAATGTGCAATTAAGCCCTTTTGGTAAAAATTGATTAAATTGGAGGGCAAATTGACCTAATTGCACTTTAAGACTTTAGAATCCAATGTCATAGCTTATAAAAAGTGAGAATTGAAAACTAAAAGACTCGAAAATGATTTTTTTAGGCTCGGTTCGGGTTTATGTTTGTGAAGGAACATAGTGACCCGAGCCGAATTTTTGAGATTTAAAGTGACACACTTGAAGAGGAAATTAAAACAAAATTATCGAATATTTTTGGGTATTTTTCTGACCACGAATGGTATTTTTCTGATTTTTTGGGTATTTTTATAATTAAATAAACTCGAAAAATATTAAAAATACCGAAAAATATTTTTTGTTCAAAATTGGTTCCTAAGGTTAAACCAAGGCTTCCAAAGTTGATTTTGTGATTTTATGACCTTTTTTGATATTTTTAATTAATTTTAAAGAATAAAAATCACAATAATAAATGGTAAAAAAATCAGGTGTCAACAGCTGCCCCTCTTTGAGAGGAATCTCGTTAGAGGTTTCTCTCAAAGATAAGGTGGCACCTGATTCCTAACCGACTCAACTGGGAAAATAAGAGAAGAAATGTTATTACATCGGATCCTTAAGCCTATTGATAAAAGCTCAAATCAATCCCCGGTTTGCTCTAACAATTTGAACATGGGCCGAAGTGAGAGAGGCTTACCTGAAGCTCACCTGTCGGATGCTGCCGGTTGCGACGACTTTCAAGAAGATGCCTAGGACTCGTTATTCAGAATATCCTAGGGAGATTAAGCTCTGACCTGTATGGTAGGTCATACCATGATGAGATTCCTAATTGGTAGGAACCTAAGGAAGGCGCATCCCACGCTTTGGGATTTGCCAAGGATTTTGATCCGTATGGTGGATCAGACCTTTGTGTTGATCCTTACTGCGATATTTATCAATGAGTTGACCCTTATGGCGGTTTCTACCAATGAATTGACCCTTATGGCGGTTTCTACCATATGTGACCCTTCAGGCGGTTTCTACCATTAATGTGATCCCTCAGGCGGTTTCTACCTTGGTTTGACCCTTCAGGCGGTTTCTACCTTGAGTTGACCCTTCAGGCGGTTTCTACCTTTGATTTGACCATTCAGGCGGTTTCTACCTTGTGTTGACCCTTCAGGCGGTATCTACCATATTTTGACCCTTCAGGCGGTATCTACCTTCATTTGACCCTTCAGGCGGTATCTACCTTCATTTGACCCTTCAGGCGGTATCTACCTTTGTTTGACCCTTCAGGCGGTGTCTACCATCAGTTTTGACTTTGAAAAGGGGTCTCATGACGAGGGTTCTCCGCGTCCGATGAGACTGCCTAAATGAAAAGGGGTCTCATGACGAGGGTTCTCCACGTCCGATGAGATTTCCTGAATTTTAAAAAGGGGGTCTCATGATGAGGGTTCTCCACGTCCGATGAGACTGTTTGAATTTTGAAAAGGGGTCTCATGACGAGGGTTCTCCACGTCCGATGAGACTGCCTAAATTTTTGAAAAGGGGTCTCATGACGAGGGTTCTCCACGTCCGATGAGACTGCCTAAGTTTTGAAAATGGGTCTCATGACGAGGGTTCTCCACGCCCGATGAGACTGCCTAAATTTTGAAAAGGGGTCTCATGACGAGGGTTCTTCACGTCCGATGAGACTGCCTAAGTTTTGAAAAAGGGGTCTTATGACGAGGGTTCTCCACGTCCGATGAGACTGTTTGATATTTTGAAAATGGGTCTCATGACGAGGGTTCTCCACGCCCGATCATGACGATGGTTCTCCACGTCCGATGAGATTGCCTAAATTTTGAAAAGGGGTCTCATGACGAGGGTTCTCCACGTCCGATGAGACTGCCTAAGTTTTGAAAAAGGGGTCTCATGACGAGGGTTCTCCACGTCCGATGAGACTGTTTGATATTTTGAAAAGGGGTCCTGGGACGAGGGTTCTCCACGTCTGATAGGACTTTTTCTTTTAAAAGGGTTTTTCTTCCCCCTTTTTTTTGGAGACCCCGAAGTTTGTCGGGAATTCAGTTTTTTTGAAGTAGTGAAAGATTTTATTTTGACAAAACTTCACTTGAGTCTGTTGAAGCGACATTCTGGGAGCTGGGTTCTCCAGGTATCCTGCAGAAGTTTGAGCCTGAAAGATTTTTCTTCACCAAGAAAACGTTAGTAATCTTTGGGAAGACTACGACTGTCCATTTTGACAAAACCGTATGATTTAAGTTTTAATCATGAAATGTGCATTTTGATGCTGGAGGTTATCCAAAGCATTCTTGCAACATGCAAATGTGATCACAAATCCCTTGCACGGAAAATCTGGATCAACAGTTTGAAAATTCCAAAAAGAGTTTGTTCAAAACATCAATTGGAATATTTCTCGACAAGGAAGTCTTCTCACCTGTTTTGCGATAGTGGTTTTTTATAGGGGATGCACTCAATTCCCTACTAACCTGTGCCTAGGTTTTAGGTTCATTCGCAGCGCATACATTTTGATCGGTCGGGAGGTCTTCCACGGGACCGTAATGTTAGGCTTGAATATTGGTTTTCAAGGGGGACCCGCTTTGGAGTCGAGGCCATTGTATGAAAGTCTTCAACATCTGCTCCGGGTTTACAAGTCGAGAACCCTGCAAAATGAGAAAGAAATAGTCTTGCTCGTACCTCTTCGAGCTAAGCTATATGTTAACCCAAGTGTCTTAGTGAGAGAAGACTGTTTCAGGGTTATGATGTTGGTAAGATTGGGGACCGAAAAAGGCTTGTTTTTGGCCCAGAATTTATGAGGGGATTGACATTGGTGATCATTGCAAATTTGTCACCTGTCTTTTCCATTCTGCATCTTCAGTTTTTGAGGTGTGCAACCGCTTTTGAGGTGTGCACAAGTCCTTTAGAGAGCGTCTCTTGTTGCATTAAGAAGGTTGACAACTCTGTCTGCGCCTTTCCTCCGCGCTTGACATCATTTGGAGAGCAGTCTTTTTATCTGACTCCTTTAGGAATTTTCTCTTTTCCCATCCAAGTTTCACTGGGAATCAAGCAAACAGCTTGCACGAGCATCGGCCTCGCTTTTACCAGGCACTTTGCTTTTTCTTGATGCGGTAGATTTTTCTCATTCATTTTTGGAATCCCGCTTTTTTCTCATCTTCATGGGATCATGTTAGACATATAGTCTAAACATGCTTTAAATATCAGTCCGGGAATTCTCTTCGTAATCCCTGAGTCTTGAACTCTTCCATTTTTGAAGTGGTGTGGCATCCGTCTTGGAATGATCACCAATGGGTTCATGAAATGAATTTGCAGGCTCAAGTTGGCTGTGCAAAGGATTCGGTGTGTGGGATAGAGAAATAAATGCTTCTCGTCATCCTATGGCACTTGGATTACCATATAAACAATACACAAAGATTAATGTTAGTCCGAGCAAGAAAATTTCTAACCATTTTCTCCTGATGCTGCTGGACTCATCTCCATTCTGCCCCGATGTGGGGTGGTTCTTGACAGGGTTAAGAATGAAAATCGCCGTTCAAATGGGTTGTCAATGGTCACCTGTAGTGTTTGGGGATATGAAACGAATGCCTCCGTCGTCCCAATCCATGTAATCGCTGCGAATGGTCCCTACTTCCGTTGGTCCAGATTTTGCTGTCTGATCCGCTCCACTCCTCTCTCAAGTGTGTATAGGACGTGTTTGGATTTAGGCTTTGCCTCTCGTCTTTTGAGGAAGTGCCCTTTTGATTGTTTTGAACATTTTTTTATTGGAAAAATCTTTTTCATTTTCTCCAAAGATTTTACCCGTCAAAGGGGATTTTATGATGCCCCATGCATGTTTTTATTCATGTTCGGACAACCTCCTGTTTCAAAACATGAATGCCAATGAAATTTAAATTCTATGTCTTTTTCTAGACATTAGATTCTGAAATCTTTTTTTTTCTTGTCTATTTTTTATTCAACATCTTCAAGGGATTTTGGGAGAGGGATACTTACCTGTTCCTCGTGGCTGGAGATCCCTGAAAATGCAGAAGAAACATGTTATTGTTCGTTCATGAATTTTTCAAAGAAAATTAGAACGATACATTTTACCCTTGGTCATGTATTCCAACGGGTAATACATGGGATGTGAAAACCCGCTTTGCCTTGATGGTGAGCCCCTGTCAAAAACAAACAATAAGTGTCAGTTTGCGTTCCAAAATTCAAGACAAATTGGAACGATACCGCCTTGTTCTTGCTTGGTGTTTTCATTTGAACACAAACGCGCGGCTTGCAGAAATTGGCCATCTATATTGCGGCCACGATTCCTCCGTTTGGTTGGCGATGAATCATTCTCGAGGATTTGCCCTAAAGGAGATCCATTTGTGTTTTTGGGCGCATTCCAGCGCCATTCTTCATAGTTCCTTTTATTCAAGAAAAATGAAATTTTTATCAGAATGTATGTCAAAGCATGAAGTGTGGAAGCGATACTTTTTACCATCCACTAGGTCTTATGATCAAAGACCATCTCTTGGAATTCTGACTTCTAGGGCCACTGATTCAATTCGCCTCCCTGTTAGCGCGCTCTTTTCATTTGGGGCTTTCAGCGCCAACGACTTCCTGCAAAATGAGTAAAAACTCATGTTAGGCATGTGGTCTTCGAAGACCAAATTAGAACGATACAAGGTTACTGTTCACCCAAATTCGTATCTTGGGGTTTGATTCTGATGCGGACGACTCTGTTATTGCGTCCATTGACTTTGCCAGAGGAGAAACGTCATTCTTTGTCCGGCGCACAAATGATTCACTTGCCCCAGTTGGGTGTGATTTGTCGTAGCTAGGTGACGCTTGCCCCAGCTAACTTCATTCCTGCATTTTGTTGCAATCCTCATCCTATTTGGGGGTGTCTTTTCTCTTGGGATTCATGATGACGTCTTACTGATGTATTCCCTTCTTTCGCCGATTATTGACGCTTCTCATTTGATGGAGGTCGTTTCAATATCGTATATTGATGTGGATGATGAGTATTGCTTCATCTCGTCTGCATTTGCGGGTGTTGTTCGTGAGATGATTCCTGATTACTTCCAAAACTGCTTTGCCCCAGTTGGGCGGTGTTCGTCTTGGCAACATGCCTTAGCACTTTCCGTGTTTGTTGGTAATTTTCAATTCAATTTTGACAACGTCCATGCACTCCCATGGGTTTCGCCGATTCTGATCTTCTATCTCAATTGTCAGAATCTTCAATTATTTTTATCCGTCTCTAGGTGGCTTGACGGCCTTGGGATTTGTCGTGTGGCGGTTTTGTGATTCTCTCGATCATCGTCGCCATTTGAAGTATTTGATGTTTGCCTGTTGAAGAGAAGAGACCTCATGAGTAAAGGGCATGTATAATTGACTATTGGAGTCGATACAATTTACCCTTCAAAATTATCCTGCGGGAACCGGCATTTCTCCCTTCGGGTTCTCTGTATGCAGGATATGTGCATGATACGCATGATGCATGTTAGGTATGCTGGCAACGAAAAATGAGTTCGTGCTTATCACTCTATTCCGAGAAAGCATTTTTTATCAGATGTGTCAATCTGCAAAACTTGAATTTTTCTTTTTAAGTGTTCTTTTCACAAAGATTTCTAAATGATGAAAAACTTCTTCAGGTTTCCTCAAAGGTTTTGTTCATAAATTGAGCCATTAGAACGCTCTTGAAATATTCGGCCAGAATGCATGTCATGAAAAGGGGTACTCCCTGTTTTGTCATTTGAAAGCACTGCCTTCTGATTCCTCTGCTTTTGATCGTCGCCGGAATGGACGGCTCCGTATCGTTTTATTCCCCATTTAGGAGGGAAGCTCCTCCTCGGGAACCCGAGTTATTTAACGACCTGCTATGTATGCTTGGAATGGCATGCTTGAAGTGTCACAAAGATGGTTATAAAATAGGGAAAGTTCATGTAATGATAAACTTCTTTGGGAGACTTCTTGGGAAAAAATTGAAAGGGTAGGATGGGAGTTAGCCCTCATATCCTTGGGCATCCTCGCATCCCAAAACTTTGCAAACTAGGAGACGTGTGGGAAATCAGGTCTCAGGATTTATTTTTTTTTATATCGTCATCGACCGATTTGTGGCTCCCACACGTCCCCATTTTTGATTTTTTTTTTGATTTTTTTTTACAATATTACAATGCGAGACGTAAGAAAAAGCCCGAGGCACCTAATGTGAATTTAGATGCGTCGAAGAGAGACAGATATCTCTTTACTCCATGGTAGGAGCGTCGCCGTCGAGTGATTCGATGATGACGTTGACAGAATCTCCCAAAGACAAGCGGGTCAAATCAGGTTCCTCTGCCGTGGTTTCTATCCTCTCGTCCTTCAACCATTTGGAACTCTTGGAGAAGAACTGGTCCAGTTTGTTGTTGAACACCTTACTTTTACCTTTCCAGGTACTTGAACCGATGAAAGAACCATCCTGACCCCCTTTGCGTGTAATGCCTCCAAAATTCTTTCCCCTGCCTCGGCTTACACCTCGGCCTCCTTGGCGGCTTTCCCCAACATGATGCCAATTTCGCTCCCCAAGATATCCCAGGCCGGCTCTGTGTTCGTTTGACCTTAGTTGCAGAGGTGCTCGAATCCCCTGGTTATGCTTACCCAGACCGCCTCCGGGGATGAACCCATAGGATAGCAATATCTTCCCGGGCAAAAGGTCATACTGGGAGAGGACGGGGAGCCTCGGCTTGGTTCCCACAGGCGTGTGAACGACCGCCACCAGGTCAAAGGAGTGATAACTCGCCTCCTCTTTATTTTTAGGTTCCACATAAGGAACGACACTATTCTGGTATGACATGAGATCCACTTCACCATGCACAGTGATCATTTTGTTGTCCACTACAAAGCGGACTTTCTGGTGCAGACTGGATGGTACGGCTCCGGCTACGTGTATCCATGGTCTCCCAAGAAGGAATCCGAAGGCACTCGGTAAGTCCATCACTTGAAACTCGATAGAAAATTTGGTCGGGCCTATGAAAACGTCCAGCTCGATTTCTCCTACCACCGCCTTCTTCGTTCCATCAAAGGCTCTGATGCTGGCTTTGGAGGTCCTGATCAGTTCCTCTTTTATACCCAGATTCCTCAAAGTGGCCAGAGGACAAATATTAAAAGCGGAGCCATTATCGATCAGTACGCGAGACACTTGCTTTCCGTGGTATCTGACCGTTATGTATAATGCCTTATTATGTGCCCGCCCTTCCATTGGGAAGTCTTCATCCGAGAAACTCATTTGGTCTTTCAGCAGAACAGCGCCAACAAAGTCTTCGAGCTGATCCTCGTTAATAGACTCGGGTACGTGTACTTCATTCAGAATCTTCATTAAAGCCTTCTTGTGCTTCTCTGAATTTAAGAACAAATTTAGCAGAGAGATCTGGGCTGGCATTTTTCGTAGTTGTTCTATCACTTCGAATTCGCTTGTTTTAATGATAGACAAAAGCTTTTCAGCGTCCTCTTTAGATACATCTTTTTTCTCAGGTTCGCCTTCTCGTGGTGCATAAAATTTCCCTGATCGCATTAAGGCACTGATCTCGCTCGTTCCATAATCCCAGTGAACTTTCTTGGGATCATAATACTCTACAGGAGGAATCTTTATCACCACAGGTGAGGTTTTCTCGACTCTTGTGTCCAACTCATTATCTGCTTTGTCGTCAGTAAGGCGAATTACAACTGGCTTAATCAGGCCATCATCATCCCCCTTCCAGTTGTCGATCTTGGTTAAACTGATGACCAAAGGCTTTGTACTGTCCACCATTCCTACCAGATCATTGGGTTTTTTAGGCCCGTGTGTAAGTTCTACGCGGAACTTGTCTGAATCTGTTCCGATCTTTAAACAATTTTTCTTTTTGTTGTCGAAGATCACTCCTACGGTTTGGTGATCAGGAAGTAGGTTTTGTTGCACGTTTGGCTCTGTTTTGGCGAATTCAAGGATGCGACTGTCGATAAGGGCTTGCACCTTGTGCTTCAAAACAATGCAATTGTCTACGTTATGGCCCTTCTCTCCCATGTGATAGGCACATGACTGGCTTTCATCGTACCCATTATATTTCACCGGATTCGGCCTTGGAGGCTCTTTAGCCACTAAGTGCTCCTCTAGTAACATAGGAAGCAATTTCGATAACGGCCTTGGCAGGGGGGTGAACTGCTTGGGAGGCAACTTCTTCCTTAGCTCATATGGTTTCTGTGCCGGCATTGACGAGTTTCCTTGCACCGTACTTGAATTGGAGAACTGCTTAGGTCTGGGTGGGTTTGGCATGAAGGCCACATCAACTCCCGCCTCCTTCTCCCTTCGGGCCGGATACTGACGTCTTGCTGCGATTTCTGGTGTTTTCCTTTCCCTCATCGCCCATTCCAGCCTTTCTGCGATTTTTATGAGGTGTACAAATGTTTGGCAACCAGATGTGTTCAGCCTATCGAAATATTCGTAAGGCAATGCTTTTAAGAAAAGGTCGACCAGCTCATCCTCTAGAATAGATGGTTTGACTTGTGTTGCTAAGGCCCGCCATCTTTGAGCGTAGGCGCGAATTGGCTCGTTCCTCCCTTTTGTGGTCCTCAGCAATTCTTCTCTAGAAGGTGCTGTAGCAGTATTGAATTTATATTGATGTAAAAAGTCCTCTGCCAGGTCTTCCCATCCATCATAGTCCTCCAAATCTAATTCGATGAACCAAGCCAGAGCAGCACCCGCCAGACTCTCTTGAAATGTGTTCATCAGCAAGGGAACGTAGTCAGAAAAAAGTGCCATTTTGCGTAGGTAATATTTTAAGTGGGCTCGGGGGCAGCTCGTCCCGTTGTATTTTCTGACGAAATCGGGTTCTTTATAGTCTGGCGGCGCTTCAATTTTTGCAAATGGTGATATCTTGTCAAATCGAGCCAACTCATACCCTTGGCTGCTTAGGCATTCCTCTATCTTCGCTAGCCTCTTTGCGCCTTCTTCGATTTTGCCCGGGGGTTTCTCCTTTTTGTCTTTTTCTAGGTCGATGAGTACAGACGCGACCTTCGGTAGTGCATCAGCTGCTAACACTTGATTAACATTCTCGGCCACATTCTCTTCCTGAGCTCGCGCCACATTCGAAGCATTGGGGGGTGCGGGTAGAGCATCCTGGCTGAGGTCATGATTTCTTTCTTGTGCAGCCACCATCATAGCTTTCATTTCTGCTAGCATGGTGGCCATTGACGCCATTTGACCTTCCAAACTGCCCACGCGGGATCCCAACTCCTCTTGCTCCATTCTGGCTCGGAGACGAGTTATAATACGAGTTATTCTTGGTTCCGTGATTCAAAGCTACCTACCTGTAAGTAGGTAGAAAGATGCTTTAGCATATGGTGAAAATGAACACGTATATATAAAAGTTATACTGAGTTCAAAAGGTGAAAGGGACGATACTTACGGACCTTTCGACGGGGTAAGATATGTCAAACACATCGATCAAGCGCATGTAAACTTGTGAAGTTTCGACATCTAAAGGGCGGGGTTCCTAAGGCTTAACGGCTCCCACCTCGAGTTCTAGAAAGGGTAGATTCCATTGCACAACTATCGTTGCATTGGGACCCGATCCATAGTTCGAAATGAGCGGAATCGAAAAGTGGATTACCCCATGCTTTTCCTCATGGAGATTCCATTTTCAGTTCCTTCTATTGTTTTCCTATAGGGGCGCCCGGGGTTTTAGGCGCGGTTGTGTGTGTCTATGTGTCGTGATCACCACAATGCAAGTCATGCACAACAGTTTATCAATCAGCGCTTCAAATCATCCACAAAACATACATTCCTACGCCAACCTGCATAAGACAATGTTAATCACGGACTACACCCCTTATTTCTCCAATCTGCAAAAACATATAACACCTATCATGAGCGGACTTACCTCACCTTCAAGAGCGCCTGCAGAGTTAGAAACATCACTCAGCGTTTTAATTACGGCCTAAGTCTACTTGGGGTCTAGAACCATAGGTTCTAGAACAAAGTCCCCAGCGGAGTCGCCAGCTGTCGCGACCCGTCCGAAAGCGGACGCGGCTAATGGATTACCGATTGCGGGTCTTGGATCGGCGCGAGCCCTCCCAGGCCCATACCAAATCGCGGCGGAAGTATTTTTCAGAAGGATTCGACGATAAGAGTCGATTGCTTTCGACCTTAGTGTGGTCGTGGTGGCATGTGCAACTTGTGCATGCATTTGGAGTCGCCACCGGTCTTTCTTGGAGGGTAGACCGGAAACCTTACTGATCGATTGGGAGAGATCGATCAGTTCTACGGAACCAGAGTTTTTGGGTTCGGGGACTTGGTTACGCTGGTGTCGTTACCAACGCCCTTTCGGTACCTAACGCTAGTGATTTTCCTAACTAGGATTTCATGCAGGCGCAATTTTGGGTGAGGTAAGTCTGACATTGCACATTAACCAGTTTAACATGCTCACGTAATCATAATAAATAAATAGATGTCAATCACATAAACATCTATCCTACGTGGTGATCATGGAATTATGATTTAATGGGTCTCGAGCCAATGAGACCACATTTAATCATTTTAATATTTTAATAACGGAGAGCCGCTCTTCGCTTCTTCTTGGTTTCTTGAACTCTTCAAGAATTGGGCCCCAAAGAGCTCGCCGACTTAAAAGGCTCCCCCACGTAATCCTCGTAGCATTTACATCAATAATTGACTATGCTAAAAATAAAGATTACATGAAAAATAAAAGGAGTACGCAGCCTCCATTTAATAATTACAACCCCAAATATATAAATAATCATCATACATTCATATATACATCAATCACATTGATTAGGGATTTTTCCATGATCACCACCCTTCCACGTAAGTAATAAATTCACAATTTAAAACTTAGGAAGGCACAATAAAAATTCTACGTTGAATCATATTCAGAATTTTTATGTAAAATAAGATAGCCATAAATTTTCGATTCAAAATTGATTTAGTCTCAATTTTTGCTACGTTGATTAATTTATCATATAAAATAATCAACTTCCATTAGCCATGTAAGACGAACAATTCGTTAATACATATTGGCCATAGTATTGCAAAAATTGCAAAAAATCAATTAAATGCACGAAAACACCTAAGGATCGGCTCTGATACCACTGTTGGGATCCACGTAACACGTAGCGGAAATAAATAACAACCCATACATGTATCTCCAGAGGCGTACTTCGTGCATTTCAATCGAAAAAAATCACAAAGCCTCAAAGGGAGTAAATAGATTACCTCTCGTAGCGTGCTTGAACGGAGGTGTCGGTTCGATGTTCTTCGATCTCAGCCTCCACAAGTGTTAGGCATCTAGTTCGGACGCACCATCAATTGACGAACGGGGAGACGACTAATAACTCCACAACAATTGTGCTAGCAATATGCGGAATCAATATTCCGAACTTAGTATATTTTGCTCACTCAAGATGATGAGAATATAGAGAGTGTTTGTGTTCTTCTCTCTAAGCTCTCAAAAATTTGCACACTCTACAAAATGTCTCCCTCCTCAACCTCAAAACTCTTGCCATCCTTTTATAGCCAAAAATAACTTCCAATAAATTGTATTTAAAAATAGCACTAACAATTATAAATTCTATCTAAAAATAGCACTCACAAATAAATGACATTTAAAAATAGCACTAACAATAGCACTCACAATTTATAATACAAAAATGCTATTTAAAAATAGCACTAACAAAGGTGTTAAAAATAATAACCATTATTATTATTACAAGAGTTAAAGAGGTTACCAAACAGTACAAATATGCATAACGTATAAATACGTATGACGTATAAATACGTAGAGCATACGTATACATCCGTGAAACCGGGGACTAATTGAAAGAAAAATGTGCAATTAAGCCCTTTTGGTAAAAATTGATTAAATTGGAGGGCAAATTGACCTAATTGCACTTTAAGACTTTAGAATCCAATGTCATAGCTTATAAAAAGTGAGAATTGAAAACTAAAAGACTCGAAAATGATTTTTTTAGGCTCGGTTCGGGTTTATGTTTGTGAAGGAACATAGTGACCCGAGCCGAATTTTTGAGATTTAAAGTGACACACTTGAAGAGGAAATTAAAACAAAATTATCGAATATTTTTGGGTATTTTTCTGACCACGAATGGTATTTTTCTGATTTTTTGGGTATTTTTATAATTAAATAAACTCGAAAAATATTAAAAATACCGAAAAATATTTTTTGTTCAAAATTGGTTCCTAAGGTTAAACCAAGGCTTCCAAAGTTGATTTTGTGATTTTATGACCTTTTTTGATATTTTTAATTAATTTTAAAGAATAAAAATCACAATAATAAATGGTAAAAAAATCAGGTGTCAACAATATTCAAAAGTGATTTCCTCGAATCCCAGAGCTAGCTCCTTCAGCCACTCATGATAAGGAATAAGCTTGGAGTCTCTTGTCTTCCACTCTCCTTGAGTTTGGAGAATGATAAGCATGGAATCCCCATAGACTTGTAATCTTCGCACCTTCATGGAGGCAGCTAGTTGTAAGCCGAGAATACATGCCTCGTATTCCGATATATTGTTGGTGCATGGAAATATCAATTTGGCAGCGACGGGATAATGTTGTCCTTCTGGGGATACCAGTACCGCCCCAGTGCCGGCCCCTGATAGGTTGACCGCGCCATCGAAATACATGACCCACTTGCCTTCTGATAGCATCAAGACTTGGCCTTTGATTTGAGCTGCCTTCGGGGCTGCCCCTGCATGGGGGTCTTCTGCCAGCATATCCGCGATAGCTCTTCCCTTAACAGACTTTTGGGATGAACTTTTTATGTCAAACTCGGATAACATAACCTGCCATTTAGCCAACTTTCCGATTAGAGTCGGCTTCTCTAGCAGGTATTTGATCGGATCGCTCTCGGTCACCAACTGTATGTGATGGTGTAGGGTGTATTGTCTCAACCTGCGAAGCACCCAGACTGCTGCAGCGCACGTTCTTCCCACGGGGGAGTAATTCATCTCGGACGAGGTGAACTTTTCACTCAGATAGTATATGGCCCTTTCCTTGCCATCTCCCGGACTGGTCTGTGCCAGTAGAGCTCCCAGCGACTCTTGATGAACAGTCAAATACAGAGTCAACGGATGTCCCGGAGTCGGGGGTACTAGAATCGGTGGGGAGGTCAAGTATTCCTTAATCCTCTGTAGTGCCTGATGACATTCCGCATCCTAAGTTACCTTGGCGCCCTTCTTTAAAAGCCGGAAGAATGGCCTAGCTGTGTCAGTTAGTTGGCATATAAACCTGGCAATATAGTTCAATCGCCCTAAAAGGCTTCTAATTTCTTTCACCGTCGACGGGGTTGCTATGTCATTTATAGCTTGGATTTTAGAAGGATCAAGTTCGATGCCTCTATGACTGACTATGAATCCCAGTAGCTTTCCAGACTTTGCCCCAAATATGCACTTATTAGGGTTCAGCCTCAGCCTATACTTCCGCAAACGCTCAAACAACTTCTTTAATACCTGAACATGGTCTTGTCCTGGTCCGGATTTGGCGATCATGTCGTCGACATATACTTCGATTTCCTTGTGGATCATATCGTGGAACAAGGTTACCATGGCCTTTTGGTACGTTGCCCCGGCATTCCTCAACCCAAAAGGCATGACTTTGTAACAGAAATTTCCCCATGGGGTTGTGAACGCGGTTTTAGCCTGATCCTCCTTCTTCATGAGTATCTGATTGTAACCAGAGAATCCATCCATGAACGAGAACAGTTCATATCCCGCTGTACTGTCTACTAAGACGTCTATGTGGGGAAGCAGGAAGTCATCCTTCGGGCTTGCCTTGTTCAGGTCCCGATAGTCTACGCAAATACGGATCCTTCCATCCTTTTTCATCACCGGGACGATGTTGGCGATCCAATCAGAATACGGAATTGCCTCAATAAAGCCCACCCTTAAAAGTTTCATCACTTCTTCTTTGATTCTATCAGACAGCTCTGATTTCATCCTTCTGCTTCCCTGTTTTACGGGCTTGTGTCGCGACCCGTCCGAAAGCGGACGCGGCTAATGGATTACCGATCGCGGGTCTTGGATCGGCGCGGGCCCTCCCAGGCCCATACCAAATCGCGGCGGGAGTATTTTTCAGAAGGATTCGACGATAAGAGTCGATTGCTTTCGACCTTAGTGTGGTCGTGGTGGCATGTGCAACTTGTGCATGCATTTGGAGTCGCCACCGGTCTTTCTTGGAGGGTAGACCGGAAACCTTACTGATCGATTGGGAGAGATCGATCAGTTCTACGGAACCAGAGTTTTTGGGTTCGGGGACTTGGTTACGCTGGTGTCGTTACCAACGCCCTTTCGGTACCTAACGCGAGTGATTTTCCTAACTAGGATTTCATGCAGGCGCAATTTTGGGTGAGGTAAGTCTGACTTTGCACATTAACCAGTTTAACATGCTCACGTAATCATAATAAATAAATAGATGTCAATCACATAAACATCTATCCTACGTGGTGATCATGGAATTATGATTTAATGGGTCTCGAGCCAATGAGACCACATTTAATCATTTTAATATTTTAATAACGGAGAGCCGCTCTTCGCTTCTTCTTGGTTTCTTGAACTCTTCAAGAATTGGGCCCCAAAGAGCTCGCCGACTTAAAAGGCTCCCCCACGTAATCCTCGTAGCATTTACATCAACAATTGACTATGCTAAAAATAAAGATTACATGAAAAATAAAAGGAGTACGCAGCCTCCATTTAATAATTACAACCCCAAATATATAAATAATCATCATACATTCATATATACATCAATCACATTGATTAGGGATTTTTCCATGATCACCACCCTTTCACATAAGTAATAAATTCACAATTTAAAACTTAGGAAGGCACAATAAAAATTCTACGTTGAATCATATTCAGAATTTTTACGTAAAATAAGATAGCCATAAATTTTCGATTCAAAATTGATTTATTCTCAATTTTTGCTACGTTGATTAATTTATCATATAAAATAATCAATCTCCATTAGCCATGTAAGACGAACAATTTGTTAATACATATTGGCCATAGTATTGCAAAAATTGCAAAAATCAATTAAATGCACGAAAACGCCTAAGGATTGGCTCTGATACCACTGTTGGGATCCACGTAACACGTAGCGGAAATAAATAACAACCCATACATGTATCTCCAGAGGCGTTGTGGTATTAAGAGATTGACAATTCTATCCGTGTTTTTGCACCACGGCTGACATCATTTGGGGAGCAGTCTTCTTGATCTGACTCCTTTATGGGTTTTTCTCTCTTCCCAACTAGGCTTTATTGGGGATCAATCAAACAGTTTTCACGAGCATCGGCCTTGCTTTTACCAGGCACTTTGCTTTTTCTTGATGCTGGGGATTTTTTTCTTTGTTGAAATCCCGCCTTTTCTTTTCCTTTGGAACTACGATGTTCAGAAAATTGTGCTAGATATACAACTTGAATCATAGCACATTTAAACGCCGATATGAGATTTTTCTATAAATCTCATCTCTTGATTTCTTCCGTTCTTGGAGTGATGCAGTTTCCATCTTGAAACATCCCATGATCACCAACAGGGGTTTATGAAATGAATGTGCAGGCTCAACTTGGCTGTGCAAAGGATATGGTGTGTGGGATAGAGAAATGAATGCTTCTCGTCATCCTATGGCACTTGGATTACCATATAAACAACACACAAAGATTGATGTTAGTCCGAGCAAGAAAATTTCTAACCATTTTCTCCTGATACCGCTGGACTCACCTCCATTTTGCCCCGATGTGGGGTGGTTCTTGACAGGGTTAAGAATGAAAACCGTCGTTCAAAGGGTTTATCAACGGTCACCTGTAGTGTTTGAGGGATATGAAACGAATGCCTCCGTCATCCCAACCCATGTAATCGTTGCGAATAATCCCTACTTCCGTAGGTCCAGATTTTGCTATCTGATCCGCTCCACTTCTCTCCAGTGTGTGTAGGACGTGTTTGGACTAGGCTTTGCCTCTTTTCTTTTGAGAAAACGTTCTTTTAAAAGTTTTGAACTTTTGATTGGAAAAAATCTCTTTCATTTTCTCCAAAAATTTTACCCGTCAAGGGGATTTTATGATGCACCATGCATGTTCTTATTCATGTTCAGATAACCTCCTGTTTTAAGACATGAATGCCAATGAAGTTTGAATTCTATGTCTTTTCTAGACATTAGATTCTGAAAGCTTTTCTTTTTCTCTCTGTTTTTTATTTAACATCTTCAATGGATTGGGGAAAGGGATACTTACCTGTCCCCCGCGGCTGGAGATCCTGAAAATGCGGAAGAAACATGTTATTGTACGTTCACGAATTTTTCAAAAAATTAGAACGATACAATTTACCCTTGGTCATGTATTCTAACGGGTAATACATGGGATGTGAAAACCTGTTCGTCTGTAAGGCGATTCCCCTGTCAAGGATAAATAACGAGTATCAATTCATATTCTCAAATTCAAGACAAATTGGAACGATACAACTTTACTCTTGGTTCTCATCCCGTTCTGATATTGCGTATTGATATGAACAACATCTATCAAATCCGCCTATCCATTCTTGGAGTGTTTGCAACATCAATGGTTCATCTGCCCCCAGTTAGGCAACGTCTGTTCTGTTATTCGAACAAATGGCTCCTTGAGTGATTTATCCATGTTTATCACCTGAGAAGGGAAAGAAATGAGACATTACTTCGGTATTCGATTGAAGATCGTTTATGAACGATACATCGTTTTACCAAATAGGTGGCTTCGCGGCCAAACGTATTTCGTATTGAAGGGGTAGATCCCATTATACTCCGCGGGTGATAGTCATTGTTCGGGGAACTTGCTCCACGGATTAAGCGATTAATCCACGGCCCTCGGCTTGAAGATGCTCAAAGGGTGATGTTGACACTCACGCGCAATTAGTTCTAGACATTAATGAAAGATGTTCCCGTGGGAACCTTACAGTGCGATCAACAACATATTCAATAGGAGTGTTCCACCCCTTTCGTCTAAGCATTTTTCATCGAGTAACCATGCCTTGCATCAGACGTTTGGTCACCTGCCTTGCGTCACCACTGCGATGGCCCTCCGGCTCCAAATTGATCGAGCCAAAGATTGAACTCATCGCCAAGGAAATTGCTCGGGTCTTCGAACCATTGATGTTCAAGTTGGGTATCAACAATTGTTGGGGGCAGATTTCCTTCATCGCCTTCATTGTGAGGAACTGGAGTCTTTGAGCTAGAACCTTCATCATTGCCCTGCTGGGGTCGAGACATACATTCCTGAAGAGTATTGATCCAAGTGTCCAGCTCCTCCCCAAGGAAATCGCCTGTTCTTTCTAGCCTTTGGTGCCCAGATTGGCTGTCGTCGACTGCAGGCGAGGGATTCCTCTCTTTGCTCTCGCCGTGAGCAACTTGACCCCTCGAATTGGAACTTCCTCCAATGACCGGCAGGTTTATATGTGCACTCTCTACCAATGCCAGATCCGCTTCAGGGACAGCATTAATGACCGAATCGCGCTCAAACTGAGTAATCCCTATGTGCTGGAACTGCGGTATATACTCTTGAGGAGTATTGAGATAGCTCGGCGGAGCATTCTGATTTGGGTTAGAGGAGTCGCTAACACGACTGCTGGTCCCGTCATTGCTGAAACACGGTTGGGTGCTCTCGGCTCTCCAATCATCGTGGTTGTAACTCTGCCCGGCACTTGAGCTCCAACTGGCTTTATGATGGTTTAACGCTATCCTTCCATCCCTTAGCAATCTCCTATAGTACTTGAGGTGAGACTCGACGTTAATTCTAGAGAGCCCCGGCACATTCATAATCTCGAGTATGCGTAGTGGGCTAGCCGAATCAACTCCCAGCTCTCGAATTGCATCAACAAATTTGGTGTGAAGTTCATAGGTCCAGTAAAACCTTGTTCTCTTATCACCCAAAATATCGTCAATACTTCGGTAGCTATTCTCTACGGGATCTAGTCGTTTTAAAAGTTGTCCAGGGAGGGACTCACCGACTTTGGATTGGCTGGCTGTGACAGCGAGTTCGTCATTGAGAGAACTCCCCCTGTGATGATTCATATCCCATTTCTCAGAGGATGTTGGTGTTGATCCTATGGTGTTGACTTGCTCATGCAGATCTCCGGCGATATCTGGCTGTGTCGGAAAATGCTGTGGAGAATACGGTAACAGCTGAGCGTTATTCGTCAACAGGGACGGTTCATCGAGGAACACCTCGCCGAGGACAATAGGATTACCACAATTAAGGCAGGTGGCCTTGGTCAGAGCTTCCTTATATCTCGCGCTTTCAGCTTGAAGCTTCTCATTCTCCTCCTTCAGGACCAGTAACTCATGGTCTGTGTATTGCTGTTTCACCCGGGTTCGTTTGTTGGCGAACCAAAACTTGACCTTCGAAAGCTCCAATCCTATTTTTCGGCTCAACTCCATTTTCTGTTGTCTGCTTGGAGTGGGGCATTCATTGAAGAAAGCTTCGAGCTCTCGGATTTGGCTTGGAGTGTGGCGTTGTAGTTGCTTCCTTTTCCGACTCCGGTCATCATTGTATACTCCTTCTTCGTAGCTGAAACCTAGAATTTCATCGCTGGAGGAGTCAGTCTCTATGGCCTTCGGGCAGGATTCAGCTCCAGGATCTTCAAAGTCTCCCAGCAGTTCGTGCTCAGAAATGTCCAGGTCGGGCGTTTCTAGCAGATGGGAATAACTTTTAAACATGATGGATCGGGGTATCTCGGGCTGATCTAGTTCACTCAGCTTTCTCAATTCGCTCTTACGTGTTTACTCACTCTAGAAATTTTCTCAAGTGATTGTGCGTGTCCTGGAACCATCCTTCAAGGTGCATATGAATACCAGCAAGCAAGCGCTCCTCCCGAGATCCTGCAATTACTCATCGTCTGTATTCCCCTTTCTTTTTCCTCGTGATAGGATCACAAACTCTCTTGCATTGATTCGGTTTCATCGAGTATTGCGCTCGTCCCCTAGTTCAGTCTTCAAAGTGGTGGGTCTACAATCTTTCGGCGCCTTTTATGATTTGCTAGGCCCGAGAACGTGGGGAGCAGCGGTGGACCCGCAATTAATGACTCCGTTTAATTCATTTAGCTCCATGGGAATTAACGCTATGATCTTCTCTCAACCCCTTTTCATCGTTCAAACGAAAGTGGCATTTTCCCTGTGCATGCTGTTACTCTTCATTTCAGCATCCCGGGCGCTTGGTGAGGAATGAGTTCGTGGCCACTCAAAATTTTAAAGACCGTCTCTGGTTTCAGACTTAATCTAACAAGGGATCATCACAACTGAGCATGACGATGTTCGTCGATAGCGTTGGTTTAACTATAGTCATTAAAGAAAAATGTTCCCGTAGGAACTTTACAACGATAAAATGAGTGATCTACTCGTGAACATGTTCTTCTTTCTATGGGTGTTCGTAGTGACCGACCCATCGTGCCCCGAGTCAGGTGCTAGATCATGGCTGTCCAAGCATGCCAGCTTCCCACTGATTGAACAAGGCATCGAGCCCCTCATCGAAGAAATCGTCTGTCGTGGGTTGACCAGCGGCAGGCAGAGCACCAGCCGACTGCTGCTCGAATGGAGGAGTTCGCACTCGCTGTACTTGTGACACGCGCTCTTGAGAAATGTTGAAATGGCCCGGGAGGACATTCTGCTCAGCTTTCAGTTTGCCGGTGGTCGGGTTGCTAGCTTGATTGATGCTTAGATTTGGTCGGGTATCTCTTGATGCCTGAGTATTACAATGGCGATCGCCCCTAGCTTTTGAGCTCGAGACGGATTCCTCCCGGTTTAGCTCCGCTCGACGTTGTTTTAATAGCTTTCTGTAGGCAGCAAGGTGATTCCTGACCAGCTCCTTACTAAGCCCCGGTACATTCATGGCCTTAAATATGCGCGTCGGAGTTGCTGAGTCGATCCCCATTTGGTGAACCACGTCTAGGAATCTGGAATGCAATTCAGGGGGCCAAGCGAACCTCCTCTTATCGTGGCCCAAAATTGCATCGATGGCTTGACGACTGATTAACTCATCTCCAGCAGGACCCGACCCTATCGAAAATTGTTGTGCATGAGGCTGATATGCTTTGAGCTGGTCGGCGGTAACATCCAGCTCCTTGAAACTGTAACTCCAATCAAAGCGATGCAAATCCCATCCCCCAGGAGGCATTTGTATCATCTTCGTAGGATCATCCTGCTCATGCGTGACTCCGGCAAAATCTGGTTGAGCAGGAGATGCCCCGAGGGAGTAGGGTGGTAAATGAACGTCTTCAATCATCGCGTGAGGCTTATCGGGGAATATCTTACCGAGGGTGACGAGGTTATCGCAATGAGGGCAAACGGTAATATTGAGAGCTTTTTCATACCTCATGTTTTCTGTTCGCAGCTTTTGGTTTTCTTCCTTTAAAATCTCGACCACCTGACGTTTGCGTTGAGCCTTCGATTTGGATCTCCTATTTTGAAACCAAAACTGGATCCTCGACTGATTAATCCCCAACTCCCGGCTCAATTCAATTCTCCACTTCTTTTTCATGTAATGGCTTTTACTGAAAAGGGTTTCCAGCATTTGGGTTTCCTCCTGAGAGTATTGGTGAGGACGTCTTCTTTTCCCGAGTTGAACATCGTGGATGTCGTTGTCGTCGTCGCCGTGATCTTGATTTCCGTTGCCAG
The DNA here is from genome assembly GCA_021437785.1 of Rhodomyrtus psidioides. Classification (NCBI taxonomy): domain Eukaryota; kingdom Viridiplantae; phylum Streptophyta; class Magnoliopsida; order Myrtales; family Myrtaceae; genus Rhodomyrtus; species Rhodomyrtus psidioides. The sequence continues at coordinate 88,456 of JAILYB010000244.1, read as the reverse complement.
AAGTGTTGGGCTCCATGGTTTTGGCGTTAGACTTGATCTTGGAATCTTCGAGATCCCTCTGTAGTTCAATTTCTGAGATTTTTGAGTTAGTCGCCTCTAGCAGCTGACAATAACCTCTTAAATATGTTGGATTGAGAAATGTTTGATTGGTTCTTGCCCACTCAGACTTCTCCACTCTCTCATGTATGCTCACTCCCTATAAAGTTTTCTTCGAGTGACTTCGTATGTTCAGGAGACGCTCTTCAAGCATCATTAGGCAAACGTTCCCCCTCAAGACTTTGAATTTCTCGCTTAGCTTTTCAATCGTGATGGGACTGCCAAATCCTGTTAGGGCTCTCTTCGATAGTTGCGCTTACCTCCCACATAACTCTAATAATGGTGATCCCGACAAATCTTTTACATCTTTTAATTGATGAGCCGGAAATCGCGGACCGAAACGAATCCAATGGTTCTCGTGAGGGGACCTCCTGCTTTACCCCCTAACTGGGCTCCACCAGCATTATTACTGAGACCCTTCATCATCCTCGAGTTGCTATAAAATGAGGAATTAATGTATGGAAGGTTAACGTTCTCGCATAATCAGCTTCTTCCTTCTAATCTCTCTGTCAAACTCGTCTTATTCTCAAGCCAACCCAACGCAAATGGCCTCCTCTCCCGTACGCACTTTTTCAACTGATGTCTTGGCCCAGTGGGAAAAGCTTTATAACCTACTGGGTCGCGGTTACGCACACATAACCGATCATTCTGCGACCGAGGATGAAATCCGTGTCCTGCTCGAGGACCTTGATACCACTTCTCTCGAAGGTACTACACTGGGGAGGGAATATAGAATTTTCCCGACTCTCTTTGCACACTCCTTAGAGGCCTACCGTGCTGCTAATCGGGAGGTTCTCGTGGCTCGCGTCTTGCGAGCTCGTTATGAGGATCGATCTGATCATTTGGTGCTGACCAACTATCTGGCCGATAGTTACAAAAAGGCCGTCGAGTTTGCTAATGAGCGGGTCGCGACGTTGCTTCGCGAGAGGAGAAATCTGGTGGAGCAATTGGCCCTATCCCTGACCACCGGCGAGCATGACCGCCGCAATGTCCTGTTGAGGCTTCAGAGCGACTGGCAGGAAGAACGGCTCGACAAAATAACCGCGGACATAGCTCGCGGGAATGGACTGGTTCGAGACCTGGAAACAATCGCCGAAGAACATGAGGCCAAGGTCGCCGAAGTTAAGGGAGAATGCAAAAGTCTTCTCCTCAGGCTTGCCGACCATGACATGCGGAGTTGGGAGTATGAGCAGAGTATTAATAACATGGAGGGTCAGTTGGGCTCCTTCGTGTCGTTAATTAGGGCTCACTTCGGCTTTACTTTTCTACCCCGAATTGTATGACCTGCTTTTGAAAACCCTCCACTGAGCAAAATAAATGAGAACTCTTGTGTGTGTGTTTTAACTTCTGTATGGTTCATTTCTTCGAGCATCCAAACATCTTCAACTTGAGTGAGTCGAACCATAATAGCAGTAAGCCGAGCAAATACGTCCTAATTTTATAACTCGCTCATGATCAGATGGAAGAATAGTTGCAGATTTGTCCAAGAAAAGATTTCTCTATACTGCTTGTTTTTCACCTGCAAATAAAAAGACAGAATCAGAAGGAATAATTTGAAAAAGAAATCAAAAACCCCTTTCAATCCTATGCTTGCCCATGATTAATAAGGACAAGAACTTTTACAAGAGTTTTAATCTTGCGCGAAAGGTTTTTATCAATATTCCTCGAAAGAAAGCATACTATTGAAAGGAATGTAATTCACAATAATCGCTTTTGATCAATTTCGAGAGGAACGAATTACTCAAAAGTGCGAGGCATAATAACGTGTTTTAAATTTAATTGAAGATACGGCATCCAAATCAAGGCCGTTTTATTAAGAACGAGAGTAATTTGGACATCTATCTCGTCATTAAATTCAAAACAACGCCGATATTCTCGATCAATTATCGTGGATTACCAGCGACGTAAAACATGCATGGACCAATTCAAGTGTATAATTCCTTCTAGCGAAATTGGGGTTGGATTACCCTATACGACCAAAAAGGCCGTGCAAGATTTCCAATTTTAATTTCCTCTAAAGGAATTATAAACTTGACTTGGGAGTATTCGGATGATTAGAGAAAATGCCACTATCACATTCCCATGACCTGTCAAAAGAAATACAACCAAGTTCCATCTAAATGTATACACCAATAGATCCCTAATACAATCACTCTAAGGGGTGAGATAGAGAAAGCCTCGATAAAAGTAAACCCTATACAAGAGGACTAGCAATGGAAAATGAAACAAAGGAATGTGATCCTAACGTTTAAGGATGCCCCAAGTTCGATCTGTGACAACCGGATCACTTGCCCCAACTCGTCATCTTCATTGGACGATATCTCAATAATGTCCATAGTAGGCTCCTTTGTTGCTCACTCGGTGCTTGTCATGGGATATCATCATCTTTGTCTTCTATCAAGGACGTTTGGGAAAAACACACACATCTATCCTTGAAATGGCATTTAATCTAATCACCAGAATGCAATGAATGAAATGCCTATATTTATATGAACTGTAATAGATTCGAGGTATAGAGAGTCTTACCAACCAAACTCGTCGACTTATGTGCGGTTTTAGGTGTACCAACCGCCCAAAGACATGCGCATGAGACAAGTTATGGTGAACTTCTAAAAATCAGAGGGTTTGGCACCTAAGGTTAAGGTTCCCACTTCGAGTTCTAGAAAGAGCCGATTCCATTGCACAGCTATCGTTGCATTGGGACTCGATCCATAGTTCGAAGCGAGCGGAATTGAAAAGTGGATTACCCCGCGTTTTTCCTCACGGAGATTCCATTTTCAATTCCTTCTATTGTGTTCCTATAGGCGACGCCCGGGGTTTTAGGCGCGGTTGTGTGTGTCCACGTGTTGTGATCATCACAATGCAATTCATGCATAGCAGTTTATCAATCAGCACTTCAAATCATCCACACAACATACATTCCTACGCCCAACCTGCATAAGACAATGTTAATCACAGACTACACCCATCATTTCTCCAATCTGCAAAAACATATAACACCTATCGTAAGCGGACTTACCTCACCTTCACGAGCGCCTGCATGGTTAGAAAAATCACTCAGCGTTTTAATTACGGCCTAAGTCCACTTGGGGTCTAGAACCATAGGTTCTAGAACACAGTGTCCCCAGCGGAGTCGCCAGCTGTCGCGACCCGTCCGAAAGCGGACGCGGCTAATGGATTACCGATCGCGGGTCTTGGATCGGCGCGGGCCCTCCCAGGCCCATACCAAATCGCGGCGGGAGTATTTTTCAGAAGGATTCGACGATAAGAGTCGATCGCTTTCGACCTTAGTGTGGTCGTGGTGGCATGTGCAACTTGTGCATGCATTTGGAGTCGCCACCGGTCTTTCTTGGAGGGTAGACCGGAAACCTTACTGATCGATTGGGAGAGATCGATCAGTTCTACGGAACCAGAGTTTTTGGGTTCGGGGACTTGGTTACGCTGGTGTCGTTACCAACGCCCTTTCGGTACCTAACGCGAGTGATTTTCCTAACTAGGATTTCATGCAGGCGCAATTTTGGGTGAGGTAAGTCTGACTTTGCACATTAACCAGTTTAACATGCTCACGTAATCATAATAAATAAATAGATGTCAATCACATAAACATCTATCCTACGTGGTGATCATGGAATTATGATTTAATGGGTCTCGAGCCAATGAGACCACATTTAATCATTTTAATATTTTAATAACGGAGAGCCGCTCTTCGCTTCTTCTTGGTTTCTTGAACTCTTCAAGAATTGGGCCCCAAAGAGCTCGCCGACTTAAAAGGCTCCCCCACGTAATCCTCGTAGCATTTACATCAATAATTGACTATGCTAAAAATAAAGATTACATGAAAAATAAAAGGAGTACGCAGCCTCCATTTAATAATTACAACCCCAAATATATAAATAATCATCATACATTCATATATACATCAATCACATTGATTAGGGATTTTTCCATGATCACCACCCTTTCACATAAGTAATAAATTCACAATTTAAAACTTAGGAAGGCACAATAAAAATTCTACGTTGAATCATATTCAGAATTTTTACGTAAAATAAGATAGCCATAAATTTTCGATTCAAAATTGATTTATTCTCAATTTTTGCTACGTTGATTAATTTATCATATAAAATAATCAATCTCCATTAGCCATGTAAGACGAACAATTCGTTAATACATATTGGCCATAGTATTGCAAAAATTGCAAAAATCAATTAAATGCACGAAAACGCCTAAGGATTGGCTCTGATACCACTGTTGGGATCCACGTAACACGTAGCGGAAATAAATAACAACCCATACATGTATCTCCAGAGGCGTACTTCGTGCATTTCAATCGAAAAAAAATCACAAAGCCTCAAAGGGAGTAAATAGATTACCTCTCGTAGCGTGCTTGAACGGAGGTGTCGGTTCGATGTTCTTCGATCTCAGCCTCCACAAGTGTTAGGCATCTAGTTCGGACGCACCACCAATTGACGAACGGGGAGACGACTAATAACTCCACAACAATTGTGCTAGCAATATGCGGAATCAATATTCCGAACTTAGTATATTTTGCTCACTCAAGATGATGAGAATATAGAGAGTGTTTGTGTTCTTCTCTCTAAGCTCTCAAAAATTTGCACACTCTACAAAATGTCTCCCCCCTCAACCTCAAAACTCTTGCCATCCTTTTATAGCCAAAAATACCTTCCAATAAATTGTATTTAAAAATAGCACTAACAATTATAAATTCTATCTAAAAATAGCACTCACAAATAAATGACATTTAAAAATAGCACTAACAATAGCACTCACAATTTATAATACAAAAATGCTATTTAAAAATAGCACTAACAATAGCACTCACAATTTATAATACAAAAATGCTATTTAAAAATAGCACTAACAATTATAAATTCTATCTAATAATAGCACTCACAATTTATGATAAATAAATGCCATTTAAAAATAGCACTAACAATAGCACTCACAATTTATGATAAATAAATGTCATTTAAAAATAGCACTAACAATAGCACTCACAATTTATAATACAAAAATGCTATTTAAAAATAGCACTAGCAATAGCACTCACAATACAAAAATGCTAAAAAAAAGCACTAACAAAGGTGTTAAAAATAATAACCATTATTATTATTACAAGAGTTAAAGAGGTTACCAAACAGTACAAATATGCATAACGTATAAATACATATGACGTATAAATACGTAGAGCATATGTATACATCCGTGAAACCGGGGACTAATTGAAAGAAAAATGTGCAATTAAGCCATTTTGGTAAAAATTGATTAAATTGGAGGGCAAATTGACCTAATTGCACTTTAAGACTTTAGAATCCAATGTCATAGCTTATAAAAAGTGAGAATTGAAAACTAAAAGACTCGAAAATGATTTTTTTTAGGCTCGGTTCGGGTTTATGTTTGTGAAGGAACATATTGACCCGAGCTGAATTTTTGAGATTTAAAGTGACACACTTGAAGAGGAAATTAAAACAAAATTATCGAATATTTTTGGGTATTTTTCTGACCACGAATGGTATTTTTCTGATTTTTTGGGTATTTTTATAATTAAATAAACTCGAAAAATATTAAAAATACCGAAAACTATTTTTTGTTCAAAATTGGTTCCTAAGGTTAAACCAAGGCTTCCAAAGTTGATTTTGTGATTTTATGACCTTTTTTGATATTTTTAATTAATTTTAAAGAATAAAAATCACAATAATAAATGGTAAAAAAAAATCAGGTGTCAACAGCTTGAAACCGGGATTGATGGGCAGTGCATGCTCTACGATACTAGGATCCAGGCCTGGCATGTCTGCGTATGACCACGCGAAGATATCCTGATATTCTCTCAGTAATTTGGTGATCCTGGCCGCCTCCGTTTGAGATAGGTGTCCACCGATCTTTACCTCTTTGACATCTTCCGAGTCTCCCAAGTTAACGGTCAACGGTTCCTCAGTGGTGGGAGGCATGGATTCTTCGAAAGCAATGCACTCTCTCTGGATGGCCCTCTGACCCTCATCTTCAACATCTTCAATATCACAAGAAGAATCTTCCTGATGATTCGAGTCGTCTAATAACCTGGTATGCATGTTGGAGATGATATGCCTGAAATGTCATGAGAATGGTTAGTTCATTCAATTCGTACGAACGAAACTCAGGAAAAATCCTTTTTTTTGTTTTGTTTTTGTTGTTTTTTTTTCTTTTTTCTTTTTTAAATAAAATGAGGAATGCCGAAAGACGGGACCAACCCTCGTATCCCCCGATACTATTGATCTCTAAAACTCACTTGAAAATCAGGGGACATAAGGTAAATCGGGCCTCAAGCCTCAAACCAAGGAGGCGATCATCATAGGGCCGATCTGTTACCCTATGTGCCCTTAATAAAACCCGAGATGTTTTGCAAAATGGACCGTGTTACAAAACGTGCCAATTGGACCCACGGTCGGAGATCTAAGAGGCATTATCCGCTCACACCGGAAGTAGAAAGGGAAATGACTAGACTGAATTGAAATGCAACACAAGCAATAAAACGAAATGCTGAAAGTGAAAGAGAGGTCTCTTTACTCAGTGACGTCATTGTTTGCACCGAGCCAGTCAATGATGACATTCACAGTGTCTTCCAGGAAAGGATTCTCCAAATCAGGATCGATCTCGTCCAGCGCAACTTCGTCTGCCAGCCACTTGGAGGCCTTGGAGAAATACTGCTCAAGCTCGTTGCCAAACGCCTTAGCTTTGCCTTTCCAAACACTTGAGCCAATGAACGAACCGTTTCGTCCTCCTCTGCGTCCGTTGCTTCTTTGATTCTCACCTCTGTTTCGGCCAGAGCCTCTACCTCCAGTACGGCGCCAATTTCGCTCGCCAACATATCCTAAGCCAGCCCTGCCTTCGTTCGAGTTCAGCTTTAAAGGTGCTCGGATTCCTTGGTTATGTTTACCTAAACCGCCTCCTGGAGCGAATCCATAGGATAACAGCATCTTTCCTGGCAAAAGGTCATACTGAGAGAGGGCAGGGACTCTTAGCTTGGTCCCTGCGGGCGTGTGGACGGCTGCCACCAGATCAAGGGAATGGAAACTTGCCTCTTCTTTTCCTTCCGGTTCCACATGCGGAACAGCACTATTCTGGTATGTCATGAGATCCACTTCACCGTGCACAGTGATTACTTTGTTGTTAACTACAAAGCGGACCTTCTGATGTAGACTAGACGGTACAGCTCCAGCTATATGGATCTACGGTCTCCCGAGAAGGAATCCGAAGGCACTTGGTAGGTCCATCACCTGAAATCCGATGGAAAAGCTGGTTGGGCCTATGAAAACATCCAGTTCAATTTCCCCGACCACGATCTTCCTCGTTCCGTCAAAGGCTCTAATACTGGCTTTAGAGGTTCTGATCAGTTCTTCATTCACGCCCAGACTCCTCAAAGTGGCCAAAGGGCAGATGTTAAAATCAGAGCCATTATCAACCAATACATGAGATACTTGCTTGCCATGGCATTTCGCTGTTATATACAGCGCCTTATTATGCGTCCGTCCTTCCATCGGGAAATCCTCATCGGAGAAACTTATCTGATCTTTCAGTAAAATAGCACCTACGAAATCCTCCAATTGAACCTCGTTAATGGATTCGGGCACGTGCACCTCGTTCAGGACTTTCATAAGTGTGTCCTTGTGCTTTTCAGAATTTAAGAATAGATCCAGTAGGGAGATCTGTGCTGGCATCTTTCGCAACTGCTCTATGACCTCGAACTCGCTGGTTCTAACGATAGACAACAGCTTCTCGGCGTCTTCTTTAGACACTTCTCTTTTCTCTGGCTCACCCTCTCGTAGTGCGTAGAATCTTCCCGATCGCATCACGGCGCTGATCTTATCTGTCCCATAATCCCAATGGACCTCCTTAGGGTTGTAGTCGTCTACAGGGGGAATTTTTATTATTACCGGTGACATCCTTCCAATTCCCATGCTCGATTCATCATCAGCTTCATCGTCAGCGAGGCGGATTACGACTGGCTTAGGCGGGTGGTCACCATCTCCCTTCCAGTTGTCAATTCTATTTAGGCTGATGATGAGGGGCTTAGTAGTTCCCACCATTCCAACTAGACCGTTGAGCTCCTTTGAATTAAACCTCCTCGACGATTCACCCTGCGACCCCTTGGCCAGGCCGGTTGGAATGACTGTCGGGGCCACGCGAGACTTGCCCGTACCCGTTCCAAATCCAAGGTGATTCTCTTCTTCGTCCTCAAAGATCACCCCTACAACTTGATGATCCGGGAGTGGGTTCTGCTGTACGTTCGGCTCCATTTTGTCGAATTCGAGAATACGACTATCGATGAGAGCTTGCACCTTGCACTTCAGAATAAAGCAGTTATCTACGTTGTGGCCCTTCTCTCCCATGTGATAGGCACATGCCTGGCTCTCGTCATAACCATTAAATTTCACCGGATTTGGCCTCGGGGGCTCTTTAGCGACCAGGCGCTCCTCTAGCAGCATAGGCAGCAACTTTGATAATGATCTAGGCAAGGGTGTAAACTGCTTGGGGGGTAACTTCTTCTTTGGCTCAAATTGCTTCTGTGCCGACCACGATGGGCCTCCTTGGACTGGGCTTGAATTGGAGAACTGCTTGGGCCTAGGTGGGTTTGGTACAAATGCCACGTCGATCCCGGCTTCCCTCTCCTTCCGGGCCGGATACTGACGCCTTGTCACTATTTCTGGCGCCTTCCTTTCTCCCACCGCCCACTCCAATCTTTCAGCAACTTTGATCAGATGCGTGAATGTCTGACATCCCGACGTGTTCAACTTGTCGAAATACTCATAGGGTAGCGCCTTCAAGAATATGTCAACCAGCTCGTCCTCTGGAATAGACGGTTTGACTTGTGTGGCTATGGCACGCCACCTTTGAGCGTAGGTGCGAATTGTCTCACTCTTCCCTTTCACAGTCCTCAGCAAATCCTCTCTAGAAGGTGCCGCAACGGTGTTGAACTTATATTGGCGTAAAAAATCTTCCGCCAGGTCCTCCCAACCGTCATATTCTTCCAAATCCACTTCGATAAACCAAGCTAGTGCCACTCCCGACAGACTTTCTTGAAACGTATTCATCAGCAAGGGGACGTAGTCAGAGTAATGCGCCATTTTGCGTAGGTAATATTTCAGGTGAGCTCGGGGACAACCTGTCCCATTATATTTTCTCATGAAGTCGGGTTCTTTGTAATCTGGCGGCGCTTCTATCTTCGCAAATGGCGACATCTTATCGAATCTGGCCAGCTCGTACCCTTGGCTGCTCAGGCACTCTTCAATTTTTGCCAGCCTCCTTGCACCTTCTTCAGTCTTGCCGACGGGTTTCTCCTTCTTATTTCCATCTAGGCCAATGATCACGGGTGCAACCTTCGGTGGTGCGTCAACCATCGGCACTTGGTTAACCTTCTCGGTCATGTTTTCCTCTGGAATTTGCGTTGCATCTGAAGCAACGGATGCCGAAGGACGCGCAGCTTGGTTAAGATCCGGTACCGGTACGGCGTTCCTCTCTTGTGCAGCTACCATCATGGCTTTCATTTCTGCCAGCATAGCGGCCATTGACGTCATTTGGCCCTCCAAGTTATCCACTCGGGACCCCAACTCCTCTTGCTCCATTCTGACTCGGCGACGAGTTCTAATATGAGCCCTTCTAGGTTCCGTGATTAGAGACTACCTGTTCGAAAGACCAAAAATTAGATTTACGTTGATGGAAAAGCAGTCACAGGGTGTGTGATTCCTTGGTAACATGTTCATGAACAACAATCACCATGCCATTTGGGCAACGAGTAATCCACGACAATCAAGATTGGAGTTTTCAAAGGATGTTTTAATGCATAAGCCAAAATGTTCATTACAAATAAAAGGGCTCTTAGAAGAGCTTGATGAGAATGCGATAACGACATTTCGACATCCTAGGCTTGATGGGAAGGATTGCTCCTTCATCACCCCTCGGCGTCATAAAATCCTTGGCTGTGGACCACTTCGACTTCCTGATAAACTGACGGCCCGACGTCCTCCGGTATGTATGGCTCCACTCCTGGCTGGTATGGGACAATGTACTCGGGGACGTACGGTTCAACTGGCGTCGGTCGAATCCTCTTGAAGGCTCGGATGTACTCTTCGGAGGCTCGATGTAAGTCCATTTCAGGGTCCAGCTGATCCGGTCACTCTACGTCCTGGGGCGGGGAGTCCTTCAGTACTTGTTCTATGTCATCGATCATGGTTTGGAGGCGCGCCTTGATTTTCTTGGTAATCGTTCCTTGGGGAACATCGAAGGCGAATTTGTCAGGGAGAACTTGGGGAGGGATTTCCTGCAGCATGCCAAATTGTCTGACAACTCTAATCGGATGATATGATACGGCCCCTGTGAATCCTAAGAGTGGGATCGGTCTCCCACCCTCGGTAGTGATGCGTGCCTTGCACATTTTGGGCCGCCTCAGCCGCCATCGGAGTTGTCCGGGTTCTAGCCTTTTTAGGAGATTGTACCAGCCAATGAAAGAACGATTGGAAATGAGCGATTGACATTTGAGGAAGGACTGGATAGGATGGATGTCCTCGTCGATTCGGGTGCAGCCCACATGAAGATTGAGCATTTTAAGGTGAGAGGTGATCCACATGAAGAGGAGACCATTGGAGGCTTGAAAGATAGTCTTTCGAGAGGACTGAGAATGGTCTAGAGCAGCTTGGTAGCGATTCAGGGATAGGAAAGTCTCTGCGAGGATCATATGCGAGTAGTCTAAACGGTCGCATGCCTGGTAGACTATGTGGACGATGGAAGGATTGAATGTGGTTCTGGATGTAGGGAACAGTACGAACCCAAAGAACGCTAGGATGAAGATCATTCCCGACTTATGGCCAGTGTCAATAGGCAGATTCGAGTAGTTGTCAAATAGGAATGAGAATGGGAATCTACCGGAGTTAGATTTGAGAATCTTTTCAATCTCGGTGGTCTTGAGACGAAGGAATTTGGATAGCAGTTTGGACGGGTTAAGGCCTAAAGGAGGACGAGCTGATTGTTCTTGGAATTTGACTCCGATGATGGCTGTGTACTCCTCCAGTGTGGGCGTGATCTCTAAGCCTTCGAAGTTAAACGTCAGCGTAGTTGGATCCCAGTATCGTGCCAACGCTTGTATGAGTGCTGGTTGATATCTGATTTTGATAAGATCCACGAGGTGCCCCAGTCTTTGCTTGACGTAAGTCTGGTTGGTCTCGTTGAGGCGTCCCCACCACATTTGTAGCTCCTTATGCGGGACCGGGATGATTTGGATGTCACCTCTCCCCATCAAGTCTAGAATATGAGAATGTGATTAATTATCCATGGATTACTCGGGCATTAGATTCGTTCAAATCATTATTTACCCCAGACGTGATGAAGGTTGGGCTCCTCCGTTTGGATAAAAGGAATACCAAATTGGGGTCCCAACGCTAACCCCATCAAAGGGTATAATGAAATGGACGAAAATAATGATGCTATGCAGATGATATGCTTATGCATGGCGTGAACTGATTCAATCACATGTTGCATGTGTCATGAAATGAGAATTAGATCCTCGCACTTGTGTCGAACAAACCATACGCGAGTTCTAACTAAGATTTCAAATGGCAGCGACATACGATTGGACCAGGGAAGTCTGAATGGTTGGGTGGAATTCCAATGTCGCATTCCGGTATTAAGACTCCTATGACTCGGGAATTAAAGCGCAAGGGATAGGAGGGAGATCCATAGGCGGATGCCCTTTACAGACTCAAAAGACCGACTAACTTTCGAAGACCTAGCCGGAAAAGCAACCCTAAAGAACCTAAGGTGATGCCCCAAATCGGATCGTCAGGTGATATCGGGTGCCCCTGCTGTTCTGCCTAGGTCAGGTCTCCTTCCTCATCAGATGGAAAGACCACAGGGTGGGTAGGCGACGCATGTCCTCCAGTAGACTCTTCTCCGTCTGACAAAATCTCGATAACATCTGGAGGGGGCGCTGGTATCGCTCCTATCCTGCTGAACACGTCCCTGAGTTTCAGATAAATATTCCACATCTTTTCCCTGTCAAGCTCGAACTTGTGTGCGCGCTCGAGTTGTTCCGCGGACTTGGTGTAAAAACAATTCGTTCCTCGGATAAGGTTGCGTCCCGTAAGTGCCCTTCCTTGGATGAAACGAAAGGAGTGGAACCCATTGAACGTCTCGGTGGCTTTGTGTCGGACGACGCGTCGCTCGTATTGGAATACCTCTAGGACCTTGGGCCGATTTGGGGAAACCATCTCTATTTTATACGTACTGTAAAATGGAATTAGACTCAACCATTCAAACTTGACGAGTGCAGCATGCTATGCAAGAAGTAAAAGACAGCAAGTGGTCCTAATAATAATGAAAAGATCTTACCAGAAGAGATATCCAATGATTTTGGTTTTGGGTATACCAACCATCCATATACATGCGCATGAGACAAGTGAGGCTTGACTCTAAAAATCAAAGGGGCTTAGGTGAGGAACCTAGAGGCTTCCCTCTATCCGAGTCGATAAATTCGTCCATGAGTGCAATCCACAACAAATGGATAAAAGTCTCGACTTGGATAGTGAGTGGGATCTAATATGGTCGACCCCAGCGCAATCCACGCTAGGGCGTTGCATATCGATCCCTGATCTATGGCTACCTAAAAAGGTGATTTCGCGGCCTGGGTTTGGGCGCTTTGTGCAAAGTGTCGTGATCCTCAAATATGCAGTGAATCATGCGCAACAATTTATATATCAATCAGCGCTTCAAATCATCCATATAACATACATTCCTACGCCCATCCTGCATAAGACAATATTAATCACAGACTACACCCCTTATCTCTCCAATCTGCAAAAACATATAACACCTATCGTGAGCGGACTTACCTCACCTTCAAGAGCGCCTGCAGGGTTAGAAAAATCACTCAACGTTTTAATCACGGCCTAAGTCCACTTGAAGTCCAGAACCAAGTGTTCTAGAACAATGTCCCCAGTGGAGTCGCCGGCTGTCGCGACCCGTCCGAAAATCAACGGACGCGGCTAATGGATTACCGATCGCGGGCTTTGGATCGGCGCGGGCCCTCCCAGGCCCATACCAAATCGCGGCGGGAGTATTTTTTAAAGGATTCGACGATAAGAGTCGATCGCTTTCGACCTTAGTGTGGTCGTGGTGGCATGTGCAACTTGTGCATGCATTTGGAGTCGCCACCGGTCTTTCTTGGAGGGTAGACCGGAAACCTTACTGACCGATTGGGAGAGATCGATCAGTTCTGCGGAACCAGAGATTTTGGGTTCGGGGACTTGGTTACGTCGGTGTCATTACCAACGCCCTTTCGATACCTAACGCGAGTGATTTTCCTGACTAAGAGTTCATGCAGACGCAATTTTGGGTGAGATAGGTATGGTTCAGGTTTCATGCAGATTGGAAGACTATTCCTATCAATCACAGTCAATTTTAATGAAAGCGCAGTCAAGTGTATAAATAAATCATGTCGATGCACATCAATTTCAGTCATGGGCCTCCTAGTATAGCCATAAGGGCTTAGCGAGGATGCGATTTGGGACTAGGGGTAAAATGGGAAGATTCGAAGACAATTAGCCCGAAGGGCAAAATTGTCATTTTTTGGAAGGTTTGGATACCGAATTACCCAAAATATTCGATGGCCAGTTGATCGTGGCCATTTCCCATTTTTGAGAATTTTTTGGAATTTCTTGATTTTTTCTTCAATTTTTGGAAGACGATTCGCCCGAAGGGCGAGATCGTCGTTTTAAGAAGGGTCGGGGTTCAAAACACCCGAAGTGAGTCTTGGCCAGTTGTTTGTGGCCATTTCCTATTTTTTGGGATTTTCCTGATTTTTTTAGAATTTTTTGGAAGACGGTTTGCCGGAGGGGCAAAACCGTCATTTTTGGAAAGATCGGAGGTCGAAAGACCCGAAACAGGTCGTGGCCAGTTGAATGTGGCCGTTTCCTATTTTCTGGAATTTTTTAGAATTTTTCTGAATTTTCCGAATTTTTTTGAATTTTTTATGATTTTCTATTTTTTATTGATTTTTTGATTATTTTATTATTATTTTATTATTTTCCGAATTTTTTAATATTTAAAAAATATTTTGCGGGCCGGGTCAGACCCGGCCCACGCCTCTCGGGCGCCCGGCCCGACCCTAGGGGTCGACACCGGCCTAAAACGACACCGTTTTGATTTTTAAATATTTTTTCCTATTTTTTAAACAATTTTTGGATTTTTTATCTATTTTATTTAATTATCCGAAAATTCCCCGGATCGGACGGTCCTCATTGCGCCACGTGGCCTCCTCCTGTGCGTCCGATCTCCCGCTAGATCGGACGATCCATAGGGAGCCACGTGGCTCATTGGTGACCGTTAGATCAACAATTAGTTTATTTTCCTTTTTAGAAAACCAATCAAATCGAACGCTCCAGATTGTGCCACGTGGCTACTCCTGGTGCGTCCGATCTTGGACGAGATCGGACGATCCACAGAAAGCCACTTGGCACATTCTCGACCGTCAGATCGATTTTAATTTAATTATCAGAAAGTCATTTATTTTATTCGAAAATCATTTTTTAATTTTCCAAAATTACAGGATCGCGACACGTGTCGCGATCCGGGCCGCCGAATCCGTTGGTTTGAAAATCAACGGACCGGTCCCACCCGGCTGACGTGGCGTCCACGTGGCATGCCACGTCATCCGTTGACCGGTCAGCGGGGCGCCGGCCCGTCGGAGAAGACGACCGGCGCCTTGCCGGAACAGTGAAAATTCCGGCGAGGTCGCCGGAAAATGCCCAAAACCGAACCAAAACTCAAAATTTTGGGGAAATTTTTGTGGCATTCGGACCCTCAGCACCTCAACATCATCACATACCAAAAATAAGGCCATGGACACGTCGAAAACGATCGGGACGAACCCCCGACTTCCCGGTGCCGGCGACGATCTACGCAATTCGTTTCTTTTGCTCAAGCTCGATTCTCAGTCATCAAATAGCATCCTAGGATGGTCCGAAAACTTACCTTAGCTCGTTTTGAGCTCGGCGAACACTTGAAGCTCCCCATCGAGCTCCCGACCCCGACCACGACCGGCGAAGCCTCGACCCTTGTTTTTTTTGTCGAATAATGTAAAACAAACAGCAGGCCAGGGGGTAGGGAAGATTAGCATGAAAGTTTAAAGCCAGAATCGCGACA
The DNA here is from genome assembly GCA_021437785.1 of Rhodomyrtus psidioides. NCBI lineage: Eukaryota > Viridiplantae > Streptophyta > Magnoliopsida > Myrtales > Myrtaceae > Rhodomyrtus > Rhodomyrtus psidioides. The sequence continues at coordinate 73,171 of JAILYB010000244.1, read as the reverse complement.
AATAGGGGCCGGGATGGGTTGGCCGAGACTCCAAAAATACGATACTCGTTTAGGCATTTCGTCGAACAGTCGGCGTGCAATAGAGAAATGGAGCTCAGGGGAGAATACCGACCTGCTCCGGGCTCGGCGATGGCAATGGCGACCTTGGTGGTGATGAGTGAAGTCCGCTGGAGGTTCGGGGTCGTCGGTTGTCCGTTGTTTTTGTCCGAAGTAACCCTCTCTCTCTCTCTCTGCGAACTCGGTTAAAACCGAGAATCCCCCACCATTTTCGTGGCCGACCGCCCGTCCCGACGCCCATGCCCTTGCCAGAACGAACATGGGGGTCTGCTGGAAATGTCCCCCACGCCTGCTCTCTCTTTTTTTCTCTTCCCGAAGCTGCGAGCCCATGCCCCGTCTTCCCCTGTTCTCTCCACGCACGCACGGGTCTGCAACTTTGTTGCAGACCCGGTCGGACCGGGTCGGGTCGGGTCTGACCCGACCGGCCCGGTTCGACAAATTCGTTCAAATTGAGCCCCAATTCGGCCTATTTTCATGAAATTGACGGCATAATCGGACTCCTTGACACATTTTCTATCAAATATGGGTATTTTCGTGAATCAATTGATTGAAATTTTATGAAAACCCCAAATTGTCCCTAGGATCCGAAAATCAACTTCACCAAATCGAAGGACCAAACGATCGAATTATTCAAAATTGAGCCCACCAATGGATTAAGCATGATGAAAACTATAGGGTAGAGGTGTTTGATTTTAATGGGTGTGCCCGTGTGAAATTTAATTTCACAAATTGTAAAACCGGGGACTAAATTGAAAGATTTTTATGCAATTAAGCCCTTTTGGTTAAAATTGATCAAATTGGAGGGCCAATTGACCCAATTGCATTTCAATACTCTAGAATCCAATGTCATAGCTTATAAAAACCGAGAATTGAAAATTAAAAGACTCGAAAAGGATTTTTTAGGCCCGGTTCGGGATTAGGTTTGTGAAGGAACCCCATGAACCGAGCCAAATTTCCCTGGTAAAAATATTAAAGAGGAAATTAAAATAAAATTTATGAATATTTTTGTGTAATTTTCTGACCACGAATGGTATTTTTCCTGATTTTTTTGGTATTTTTATAATTAAATAAATTCCAAAAAAATATTAAAAAATTCAAAAAAATATTTTTTGTTCAAAATTGGTTCCTAAGGCTAGGCTAAGGCTCCCAAAGTTGATTTTGCAATTTTTTGACATTTTTTGCTATTTTTAATTAATTTTAGGAATTAAAAAAACTATAATAACGGATGGTCGAAAATCAGGTGTCAACAACACTTGAATTGATTCATGCATGTCGTACGTCATTGGTAATCCACGATAATTGATCAAGAGTATCGGCATTGTTTCGAATTTAATGACGAGATAGATGTCCAAATTGCCCTCGTTCTTAACAAAACGGCCTTGATTTGGATGCCGTATCTTCAATTAAATTTAAAACACGTCATTATGCCTTGCGCTTTTGACTAATTCGTTCTCCTCGAAATTGATCAAAAGCGATTATCGTGAATTACATTCCTTTCAATAATATGCTTTCCTTCGAAGAATACTGATAAAAAACTTTTTGCGCAAGATTAAAACTCTTGTAAAAGTTTTTGTCCTTATTAATCACGAGCAAGCATAAGATTGAAAGGGGTTTATGCTTTCTTTTTCAAATTATTCCTTCTGATTCAGTCGTTTCATTTGCAGGTGAAAAAATAGGTAATAGAGAGAAATCTTCTCCTGGATAAGTCTGAGGCTATTCTCTCATCTGATCATGAGCGAGTTATAAAATCAGGACATATTTGCTCGGCTTATTGATATTATGGTTCGGCTCACCCAAGTTGAAGATGTTCGGATGCTCGAAGAAATGAACCATACAGAAGTTAAAACACACATTTATTTTGCTCAGTGGAGGGTTTTCAAAAGCAGGTCATACAATTCGGGGTGGAAAAGTAAAGCCAAAGTGAGCCCTAATTAACGACACAAAGGAGCCCAACTGACCCTCCATGTTGTTAATGCTCTGCTCGTACTCACGACTTCGCATGTCCTGGTCGGCAAGCCTGAGAAGAAGACTTTTGCATTCTCCCTTAACTTCGGCGACCTTGGCCTCATGTTCTTCGGCGATTGTTTCCAGGTCTCGAACCAGTCCATTCCCGCGAGCTATGTCCGCAGTTATTTTGTCGAGCCGTTCTTCCTGCCAGTCGCTCTGAAGCCTCAACAGGACATTGCGGCGGTCATGCTCGCCGGTGGTCAGGGATAGGGCCAATTGCTCCACCAGATTTCTCCTCTCGCGAAGCAACGTCGCGACCCGCTCATTAGCAAACTCGACGGCCTTTTTGTAACTATCGGCCAGATAGTTGGTGTCGCGACCCTCTTGAGGTTGTCGGGCTCTCGAGGGCTAATGGGTCGTCCTGTCTGGTCGGACGCGGGCCTCTCCCAAGGCCCATTACCCAAATCGCAACGGAGGTATGCGTGACCGACTTTCAGTGTGGTCTAGTGACATGTGCTAAGTGTGCATGCCATGGAGTCGCCACCAATCATTTTTTTAGGGTGTGATTGGACCACCCAATCGAATAGTTGGGAGTTTCTATTCAATTCTGCGAGAACCAGAGAAATGGTTTCGGGGACTTAGTTACACCAACTGTCAGAGTTGACGCCCTTTCGGTACCTAAGTTGACTGAATTTTCTAGCCTGAGATTCATGCGGATGAGTAAGGTATGAACCCTAAATCTAGAAATTCATGCAGATAGAAGTGATTATCCTAGCAATCACAATCAGTAATAAAATGCGCAACTCAAGGAATCTAGATATGCAAATAAATCACATGGCATTCCTAGTAAGGCCCTATTTATCAATCACAGCTCAAGAATGATTTAGCTGTCCTAGCCATTCTACACACGATCTAACCTAAGAAAAGCATTAGGAAGCATCGAAGGAGTTCGAGAGTACTCACATGGGGTTCGCCGTGCCTTGGTTTGGTCTTGGACGAGCTATCGAGCTCATGCCGACCCGATTATATTTGGGGATCCACTCGGCGTTTTACACCATGAAATCATGTGAAACAAAAACGAAAATATTCAGCAAGAGGAATTTATTGTAGATGGTGGTCGATCTAATTGGACGTCAAGACTAAAAAATATGTATAAATTTACAAATTAAAATACTCGAATGACATTTTTTTGCCAAATTCAACTCTATGCGTCGTGAAGAAACACATGCAATTGAACTTGAATTTTGACTATTTATGAGTTCAAAGTGAAAAGGAAATTAAAATAAAAATATTGACTATTTTTCTATATTTTTACGACATCGAACGCTATTTTTCTTCATTTTTCATGTATTTTTCTATTTTTGGAAAATATTAAAAAATATGAGAAATTATTTTTTTTTATCAAAAATGGTTCCTTTAGCTTGGTCAAGGCTACCAAAGATGATTTTTTAATTTTTTTTAACTTTTTATAGATTTTTTATGAATTTTTAAAAAATAAACTATGAAAGACTGATCAAAAATCAGGTGTCAACAGTTGGTCAGCACCAAATGATCAGATCGATCCTCATAACGAGCTCGCAAGACACGAGCCACGAGAACCTCCCAATTAGCAGCACGGTAGGCCTCTAAGTAGTGTGCAAAGAGAGTCGGGAAAATTCTATATTCCCTCCCCAGTGTAGTACCTTCGAGAGAAGTGGTATCAAGGTCCTCGAGCAGGACACGGATTTCATCCTCGGTCGCAGAATGATCGGTTATGTGTGCATAACCGCGACCCAGTAGGTTATAAAGCTTTTCCCACTGGGCCAAGACATCAGTTGAAAAAGTGCGTACGGGAGAGGAGGCCATTTGCGTTGGGTTGGCTTGAGAATAAGACGAGGCTAACAGAGAGATTAGAAGGAAGAAGCTGATTATGCGAGAACGTTAACCTTCCATACATTAATTCCTCATTTTATAGCAACTCGAGGATGATGAAGGGTCTCAGTAATAATGCTGGTAGAGCCCAGTTAGGGGGGTAAAGTAGGAGGTCCCCTCACGTGAACCATTGGATTCGTCTCGGTCCGCGATTTCCGGCTTATCAATTAAAAGATGTAAAAGATTTGTCGGGATCACCATTATTAGAGTTAGGTGGGAGGTAAGCGCAACTATCGAAAAAAGCCCTAACAGGATTCAGCACTCACATCACGTTGAAAAGCTAAGCGAGAAATTCAAGGTCTTGACGGGGAGCGTTTGCCTAATGATTTTCTTTCATGCTTGAAGAGCGTCTCCTAAACATACAAAGTCACTCGAAGAAAAATTTATAGGGAGTGAGCATACAGGAGAGAGTAGAGAACTCTGAGTGGGCAAGAACCAATCAAACATTTCTCAATCCAACATATTTAAGAGGTTACTGTCAGCTGCTAGAGGCGACTGACTCAAAAATCTCAGAAATTGAGCTACTGAGGGATCTCGAAGATTCCAAGACCAAGTCTAACACCAAAACCATGGAGCCCAACACTTCTGGCAACGGAAATCAAAATCACGGCGACGACGACAACGACATCCACGATGCTCAACTCAGGAAAAGAAGACGTCCTCACCAATACTCTCAGGAGGAAACCCAAATGCTGGAAACCCTTTTCAGTAAAAGCCCTCACATGAAAAAGAAGTGGAGAATTGAATTGAGCCGAGAGTTGGGGATTAATCAGTCGAGAATCCAGTTTTGGTTTCAAAATAGGAGATCCAAATCGAAGGCTCAACGCAAACGTCAAGTGGTCGAGATTTTAAAGGAAGAAAACCAAAAGCTGCGAACAGAAAACATGAGGTATGAAGAAGCTCTCAATATTACCGTTTGCCCTCATTGCGATAACCCCATCGCCCTCAGTAAGATATTCCCCGATAAGCCTCACGCAATGATTGAAGACGTTCATTTACCACCCTACTCCCTCGGGGCATCTCCTGCTCAACCAGATTTTGCCGGAGTCACGCATGAGCAGGATGATCCTACGAAGACGATACAAATGCCTCCTGGGGGATGGGATTTGCATCGCTTTGATTGGAGCTACAGTTTCAAGGAGCTGTATGTTACCTCCGACCAGCTCAAAGCATATCAGCCTCATGCACAACAATTTTCGATAGGGTCGGGTCCTGCTAGAGATGAGTTAATCAGTCGTCAAGCCATCGATGCAATTTTGGGCCACGATAGGAAGAGGTTCGCTTGGCCCCCTGAACTGCATTTCAGATTCCTAGACGTGGTTCACCAAATGGGGATCGATTCAGCAACTCCGACGCGCATATTTAAGGCCATGAGTGTACCGGGGCTTAGTAAGGAACTGGTCAGGAATCACCTTGCTGCCTACAGAAAGCTATTAAAACAGCGTCGAGCAGAGCTAAACCGGGAGGGATCCGTCTCGAGCTCAAAAGCTAGGGGCGACCGCCATTGTAATGCTCAGGCGTCAAGAGATACCCGGCCAAATCTAAGCATCAATCAAGCTGGCAACCCGACCACCGGCAAACTGAAAGCTGATCAGAATGTCCTTCCGGGCCATTTCAACACTTTTCAAGAGCGCGTGTCACAAGTACAGCGAGTGCGCACTCCTCCATTCGAGCAGCAGTCGGCTGGTGCTCTGCATGCCGCTGGTCAACCCACGACAGACGATTTCTTTGATGAGGGGCTCGATGCCTTGTTCAATCAGTGGGAAGCTGGCATGCTTGGACAGCCATGATCTAGCACCTGACTCGGGGCACGATGGGTTGGTCGCTACGATCACCCATAGAAAGAAGAACATGTTCACGAGTGGATCACTCTTTTTATCCATTATAAAGTTCCTATGGGAACATTTTTCTTTAATGGCTATAGTTAATTATGTATGAAAACCAACGCTATCGACGAACATCGTCATACTCAGTTGCGATGATCCCTTGTTAGATTAAGTCTGAAACCAGAGACGGTCTTTTAAATTTTGAGTGGCCACGAACTCATTCCTCACCAAGCGCCCGGGATGCTGAAATGAAGAGTAACAGCATGCACAGGGAAAATGCCACTTTTGTTTGAACGATGAAAAAGGGGTTGAGAGAAGATCATAGCGTTAATTCCCTTGGAGCTAAATGAATTAAAAGGAGTCATTAATTGCGGGTCCACCGTTGTTCCCCACGTTCTCGGGCCTAGCAAATCATAAAAGGGCGCCGAAAGATTGTAGACCCACCACTTTGAAGACTGAACTAGGGGACAAGTGCAATACTCGATAAAACCGAATCAATGCAAGAGAGTTTGTGATCCTATCACGAGGAAAAAGAAAGGGGGAATACAGACGAGGAGTAATTGCAGGGTCTCGGGAGGAGCGCTTGCCTGCTGGTCTTCATATGCAGCCTGAAGGTTGGTTCTAGGACACGCACAATCACTCGAGAAAATTTCTAGAGTGAGCAAACACATAAGAGCGAATAGAGAAAGCTGAGTGAACTAGATCAGCCCGAGATACTCCGATCCATCATGTTTAAAAGCTATTCCCATCTGCTAGAAACGCCCGACCTGGACATCTTTGAACACGAACTGCTGGAAGACTTTGAAGATCCTGGAGCTGAATCCTGCCCGAAGGCCATTGAGGCTGACTCCTCCAGTGATGAAATTCTAGGCTTCAGCTACGAAGAAGGAGTATACAATGATGACCGGAGTCGAAAAAGGAAGCAACTGCAACGCCACACTCCAGGCCAAATCCGAGAACTCGAAGCTTTCTTCAATGAATGCTCCGCTCCAAGCAGACAACAGAAAATGGAGTTGAGCCGAAAGTTAGGATTGGAGCTTTCGAAGGTCAAGTTTTGGTTCGCCAACAAACGAACCCGTGTGAAACAGCAACACGCAGACCATGAGTTACTGGCCCTGAAGGAGGAGAATGAGAAGCTTCGAGCTGAAAGCGCGAGATATAAGGAAGCTCTGACCAAGGCCGCCTGCCTTAATTGTGGTAATCCTGTTGTCCTCGGAGAGGTGTTCCTCGATGAGCCATCCCTGTTGACGAATAATGCTCAGCTGTTACCGTATTCTCCACAACATTTTCCGACACAGCCAGATACCGTCGGAGATCTGCATGAGCAAGTCAACACCATGGGGTCAACACCAACATCTTCTGAGAAATGGGACATGAATCATCACAAGTGGAGTTCTCCCAATGACGAACTCGCTGTCGCAGCCAGCCAATCCGAAGTCGGTGAGTCCCTCCCTGGACAACTTTTGAAATGACTAGATCCCGTAGAGAATAGCTACCGAAGTATTGACGATATTTTGGGTGATAAGAGAACAAGGTTTTACTGGACCTATGAACTTCACACCAAATTTGTTGATGCAATTCGAGAGCTGGGAGTTGATTCGGCTAGCCCACTACGCATACTCGAGATTATGAATGTGCCGGGGCTCTCTAGAATTAACGTTGAGTCTCACCTCAAGTACTATAGGAGATTGCTAAGGGATGGAAGGATAGTGTTAAACCATCATAAAGCCGGTTGGAGCTCAAGTGCTGGGCAGAGTTACAACCATGATGATTGGAGAGCCAAGAGCACCCAACCGTGTTTCAGCAATGACGGGACCAGCAGTCGTGTCAGCGACTCCTCTAACCCAAATCAGAATGCTCCGCCAAGCTATCTCAATACTCCTCAAGAGTATATGCCACAGTTCCAGCACATAGGGATCCCTCAATTTGAGCGTGAATCAGTCATTAATGCTGTCCCTGAAGCGGATCTGACATTGGTAGAGAGTGCACATATAAACCTGCCGGTCATCGGAGGAAGTTCCAATTCGAGGCGTCAAATTGCTCATGACGAGAGCAAAGAGAGGAATCCCTCGCCTGCAGTCGACGACACCCAATCTGGGCACCAAGGGCTAGAAAGAACAGGTGATTTCCTTGATGAGGAGTTGGACACTTGGATCAATACTCTTCAGGAATGTATGTCTCAACCCCAACAGGGCAATGATGAAGGTTCCAGCTCAAAGACTCCAGTCCCTCACAACGAAGGCAATGAAAGAAATCTGCCCCCAACAATCGTTGATACCCAACTTGAACATCAATGGCTCGAAGACTCGAGCAATTTCCTTGGCGATGAGTTCAATCTTTGGCTCGATCAGTTTGGAGCCGGAGGACCATCGCAGTGGTGACGCAAGGCCGATGATCAAACGTCTGATGCAAGGCATGGCTACTCGATGAAAAATGCTTAAAGGAAAGGGGTTGAATACTCCTATTGAATATGTTGTTGATCGCACTGTAAGGTTCCCACTGGAACATCTTTCATTAATATCTACAACTAATTGCGCGTGAGTGTCAACATCACCCTTTGAACATCTTCAAGCCGAGGGCCGTGGATTAATCACTTAATCCGTGGAGCAAATTCCATGAACGATGACTATCACCCGCGGAGCATAGTGGGATCTACCCCTTTCAACACGAAATACGTTTGGTCACGAAGCCTCCCATTTGGTAAAACGATGTATCGTTCCTAAACGGTCTTCAACCGAATACCGAAGTAATATCTCCTTTCTTTCCCTTCTCAGGTGATAAACGTGGATAAATCACTCAAGGAGCCATCTGTTCAAATAACAAAACAGACGTTGCCCAACCGGGGGCAGCTGAACCATTGATGTTGCAAATATTCCAAGCATGGATAGACGGATTTGATAGACGTGGTCCATATCAATACGCAACATCAGAACGGGATGAGAACCAAGAGTAAAGCTGTATCGTCCCAATTTGTCTTGAATTTGAGAATATGAATTGATACTCGTTGTCTATCCTTGACAGGGGAGTCGCCTTGCAGACGAACAGGTTTCTACATCCCATGTACTACTCGTTAGAGTACATGACCAAGGGTAGGATGTATCGTTTCGATTGTTGAAAAATTCATGAACATACAATGATATGCTTCTTTTACATTTTCAGGGGTCTGCAGCCGCGACAGGTAGGTAAGTACCCCTTTCCCAGTTAGCTGAAGATAAAAAAAAATGTTAAAATCCTTTCAGCCGTCATGAAAATTATCCAATGCATCGATGTTCATGATTTAAATCGAGAGGTTGCCCAAAGCATGAATAAAACATGCACGATACATCACAAAATCCCCTCGACGGATAAATTTTGGGAAAGAAAGAAATGAATTTTTCCAAAATATGATTATTTGTCAAATCATTCAAAAGGAAGTTTACTCAAAAGAGAGGCGAGCCCAGTCCAAACACATCCTACATACACTTGAGAGATGAGGAAAGTGAATCGGATAGCAAAATCTGTACCTACGGAGGTAGGGAACATTCGCAGCAATTACATGGATCGGGACGACGGAGGCGTTCGTTTCATATTCCCAACTACTACAGGTGACCGTTGATAACCCCTTTGAACGGAGGTTTTCCTTCTTAACCCTGTCAAAGAACCACCCCACATCGGGGCAAAATGCAGGTGAGTCCAGCAACATCAGGAGAAAATGGTTAGAAATTTTCTTGCTCGGACTAACATTGATCTTTGTGTGTTGTTTATATGGTAATCCAAGTGCCATAGGATGACAAGAAGCATTCATTCTTTATCCCACACACTGAATCCTTTGCACAGCCAACTTGAGCCTGTAAATTCATTTCATGAACCCATTGGTGATCATTCCAAGACGGATGCCGCATCACTTCAAAAATCGAAGAGTTCAAGACTCAGGGATTACGAAGAGAATTCCCGGACTGATATTTAAAGCATGTTTAGACTATATGTCTAACATGATCCCATGAGGATGAGAAAAAGTGGGATTTCAAAAATGAATGAGAAAAATCCACGGCATTAAGAAAAAGCAAAGTGCTTGGTAAAAGCAAGGCCGATGCTCGTGCAAGTTGTTTGATTGATCCATAATGAAGCCAGATGGGAAAAGAAGAAATCCCCGAAGGAGCCAAAAAGGCTGCTCGCCAAATGGTGTCCAGCGCGGAATAAAGGCGCAAAAGAGAAAGGACAGGTAGCAAATCTGCAATGATCACCAATGTCAAACTCTCCAAGAATTTTGGGCCAAAAACAAGCCTTTTTCTGTCCCCAATCCTACCAATGTTACGACCCCGAAGGAGTCTTCTCTGACTAAGACACTTGGGTTAACATATAGCTTAGCTCGAAGAAGTACGAGCAAGACTCTTTCTTTCTCATTTTGCAGGGTTCTTGACTTGTAAACCCAGAGCAGATTGTGAAGACTTTCATTCAATGGCCTTGACTTAAAAATGAGTCCCCCTTGAAGACCAATACCAAGCCCAACATTACGGTCCCGTGGAAGACCTCCCGACCGATCAAAATGTATGCGCTGCGAATGAGCCTAAAACCTAGGCACAGGTTAGTAGGGAACTGAGTGCATCCCCTATAAAAATCACTATCTCCAAACAGGTGAGAAGACCTCCTTGTCGAGAAATATTCCAATTGATGTTTTGAACAAACTCTCTTTGGAATTTTCAAACTGTTGATCCGGATTTTCCATGCAAGGAATTTATGATCACATTTGCATGTTGCAAGAATGCTTTGGATAACCTCCAGCATCAAAATGCATATTTCATGACTAAAACTTAAGTCATAAAATTTTGTCAATTGGACAATTATTGTCTTCCCAAAGATTATTAACATTTTCTTGGTGAAGAAAAATCTTTCAGGTTTGAACTTTCTGCAGGATACCTGGAGAACCCAGCTCCTAGAATGTCGCCTCAACAGAATCAAATGAAGCTTTGTCAAAATAAAATCTTTCTCTGCTTCAAAACTGAATTCCCGATAAATTTCGGGATCTTTCAGAAGAAGGAGTGAGGATAGAACCCTTTTTAAAAAAAACAAAAAAAATCAAGCAATCCCAGTAGACGTAGAGAACCCTCGTCTCGAGACCCCTTTCAAAATTTCAAGCAGTCTCATCGGACGTGGAGAACCCTCGTTATGAGACCCCTTTTTAAAAAACCAAGTAGTCTCATCGGACGTGGAGAACCCTCGTCATGAGACCCCTTTTCAAAAATCAAGCAGTCCTAGCTTGACGTGGAGAACCCTCGTCCTAGGATCCCTTTTCAAAAATATCAAACTGTCTCATCAGACGTGGAGAACCCTCGTCATGAGACCCATTTTCAAAGCAACAAAGGTAGAAACCGCCTGAAGGGTCAACCAATGGTAGAAACCGCCTGAAGGGTCAACCAATGGTAGAAACCGCCTGAAGGGTCAATGTATGGTAGAAACCGCCTGAAGGGTCAACCAATGGTAGAAACCGCCTGAAGGGTCAACTCAATGGTAGAAACCGCATGAAGGGTCAATGAATGGTAGAAACCGCCTGAAGGGTCAAAGGACTGGTAGAGACCGCCTGAAGGATCAACCCAATGGTCCGATCCACCATACGGATCAAAACCTTGATGAATCCCGAACGCGGGATGAGTCGTTTTCCCTAATAAGCCTTACATTAGGCAAGCCATTTCTAGTTTAGTCCACCACACGGATCAAAACCCTTGGCAAATTCCCAAATGTGGGATGCGTCTTCCTTAGGTTCATATCAGTTAGGAATCCCATTATGGTTTGATCTACCATACAGGTCAGAGCTTAACATCCCTAGGACACTCCGATGACGAGTCCTTAGGAATCTACTTGAACCCATTAAACACAGCAAATGCCGCAAGCATTCGGTAGGTAAGGGGCAGTGAAGTCTATCTACTCCTTAACTTTCTTACATCTTATCAGGAAATTGAATGAGCACATCTTTTTTTAAGGGAAAGCACACATTGATGGGCATGAAAATTGGATATCATGATTTCTTTTCTTTTCTTTTCCCAGTCGAGTCGATCGGAACACAGGTGTCACCTTGTCTTTGAGAGAAACCTCTGACGAAATTCCTCTCAAAGAGGGGCAGCTGTTGACACCTGATTTTTGATCAGTCTTTCATAGTTTATTTTTTAAAAATTCATAAAAAAATCTATAAAAAGTTAAAAAATTAAAAAATCAACTTTGATGAACTTGGCCAAGCTAAATGAACCATTTTGGATAAAAATAATTTTTTATATTTTATTTTATTTTATTTTATTTTTGAATAAAATAAATAAATAAGAATAAAAAAAATAAAAAGGGGGATTTTGGGTAATGATTTGGTCTTGCCTCTTTTCCTTTTTTGACCGTGACTCTCTCTCTCTCGCGGACGCTCTCTCCCCCGAAGAACCGAAGACCGCTCCCCCATCCAAGTCCGGCCGCGGCGATTTTTAGCGCTCCACCATCGCACTACCGGCGACCATCATCTCCAGCTGAGTCTCGCCACCACCACCGACCCCTCTGGCGTCGCCGCCGCCCGCCGGACGGCCGAGAAGAACTCCTCGAAGTCCCCCTGTTTTTCGGCCGCCAGACCCGAGAGTTTTACTCTCTTTCTCCGACCGCTTGCCCCGCTGTTGTCGCCGATCACCACCTCACCAACGTCCACCCGTCTCCCCCGACGCACCGGACACCACTCGACCGGCCGCCGTCCGCCAGAATCGCCACGAACAGTCTCGAAGCTCGCGGTGCCCTGTTTTTGGGCAGGCTTGAATTTTCTTCAGATCCGGCCGATTACGCCGTCACCGTTGCTCACCGCCACCACCGAGGACCTTCTGAGACTCCCCCTCAACAACCCCCAGCTCGTGGAAGCCGGCCGGAAAACCGTTCGCAGTCCTCCTCTGTCCTCGGCGCCACGGGACCCTGTTTTTCCTGACTCAGCTCAGCCTTCGTTCGGCCAACTCCGGCCGACCTCCGCCGCGGCCAGCGTCGTCCTCGGCTCTCCGGTGCTGCCTCGATCCGCCACCGTCGATCTCCAAGCCGGCCGCCGCCCGTTAGCCGTTGAATCAGCCGCCCGCCCCCCCTTTGCCGCGCCTTTCTGTCGTTCCCCTGTTTTGGGGTTACGGCCGTGTCCGAACGGACCGGACTGAGTCCGGCCGTGTCCGGACGAACCGGACCGAGTCCGGCCGTGTCCGGACGAACCGGCCGTATCCGATTTATTTTAAATTAAATTAAAATTAAAAAAAAATCATTTTCGATATTTACATACAAAATTGATTGTTGACATTTTGATGTGGCGATCGACAGATGACGCGCACGGAGACAGTCGCGCGTTGGGGCTGGGCGGTTGAAGGTCGGTGTCCAATCAGGTATATTTTACGTACTCGACCCGTATATTAGAGTTATTTTTCTAAAGTATTGCCATTATAGACTTGATTTGTATGCATTTATTTCAGTATGGTAGTTAGTTCATTTATTTGGTTAAGTGTGTTATGTTGTCAAAGAAAATATTTCCAGAGAATATTAATAATAAAAAACAGAAAAATCTAAAAAAAATATATAGAAAATCAAAGGAAAAATAAAAAAATTGAGAAAAATTGTAGAAAATTCCTAAAAACAATTATAAAAAAAATTCCCAAGACTGAAAATGACCAAAAGATTGATTTGTTGCCGTTTTCAGGATTTTCTCCCATTTAATCCAAAATGACGATTTCACCCCTCAAAGGGTAAATCGTCTTTGATATTCTGATGAATTGTGGAAATTGCTTAGAATTTGGCGATGGGCCAGATAGGTGGCTAAACCTTATGTCTAAGATTTCCACATTTCATTCCCACTTTTAGAAAAATGACGATTTTACCATTCGAATGGTAAATCGGTTTCTGAATTCCAGAAAATCATGAAAATTGCAAAAAAAAATAGGAAATGGGTCAATTGAGTGACCAAACCTATTTTTGATATTGTTTTACCCCAGATTCATTCCGAAATGATGACTTTGCCCTTTTGGGCAAATTGTCCCATTTGTCTCAAAATTACGATTTTACCCCTTATGGGTAAAATCGTGTCTAAATCATTCCTAAAGTTGATTGATACTTGTTTAGGTTAATAGAGTATTCTTATGAGTATCGTGTTGATTTGATGTGTTTATTTTGCATATTTGGATTCATTGATTTGCGCCTTTTATTATTGATTGTGATTGCCAGGATAGTCATTCCTATTTGCATGAATTCCTAGATTTAGGATTCGTACTCCACTCACCTGCATGAATTCTTAGCTAGGAAAAATCACTCGCGTTAGGTACCGAAAGGGTGTTGGTAATGACACCAGCGTAACCAAGTCCCCGAACCCAAAATCTCTGGTTCCGTAGAATTGATCGATCTCTCCCAATCGGTCAATAAGGTTTCCGGTCTACCCTCCAAGAAAGACCAGTGGCGACTCCAAAGGCATGCACAAGTTGCACATGCCACCACGACCACACTGAAGGTCGAAAGCGATTGACTCTTATCGTCGAATCCCTTTGAAAAATACTCCCGCCGCGATTTGGTATGGGCCTGGGAGGGCCCGCGCCGATCCAAGACCCGCGATCGGTAATCCATTAGCCACGTCCGCCTTTGGACGGGTCACGACAATACTCCACTGTTGCTACAGCAGTTACTGCACAATCTTAAGTTGATAGTTCTTCCTGGATTCTTAACTCTAGGGCTGCTCATCACATGACTACCTCTGCTCATCATCTCACTCAACAAACTGCCTTAAAAAATCCAAAAGGGTTCTTTACAGCCGATGGATCCTCTCCTACTGCTACTATGCAAGGTAACTTACTATCCTTAGCAGTTTTAATGTCCCTAATGTGTTGCATATACCGAACTTAGCCCTGAATCTTTTATCTGTTGGGCAACTTATCGATATGGGTTATATGATGACATTTACTGTTGATTCTTGTGTTGTACAGGATCGTACGAGTGACCGGACGATTGGCAGGGATAGTAGACATGGAGGATTGTATTTGATGTAGCATGTCCAGCTTCCTTCACCTCAACCTGTTCTTGCCATCTTCGATCTTGACTATTGGCACTAGCGCCTAGGTTATATATCTGCTTCCCGTTTGCCTTTTCTGTGTCAGTAGGGTGCACTTGGACATGTTTCATCTACTGTTATGCGTCCTTATACTAGTTGCTCTTTAGCTAAACAATCTGCATCTCCTTTTCCTATTAGTTCTTCTATTTCCACTTCTTGTTTTGACTTAGTACATTCATATGTTTGGGGTCCAGCTCCCTAAATTTCTAAAAGTGGATTCAAGTATTATGTATCGTTCATTGATAATTATTCTCGTTATACATATATTTATTTCATGCACTCTCGTGATGAATTTCTCTCTATCTATAAGAACTTTACAGCCATGATATCTACTCAATTCTCTAAAACTATTAAAGTTTTTCGTTCTGATTCTGGTGGGGAGTATCTTTCTGCAGCTTTTCGTTCTTTCTTAACTTCTCAGGGAACCTTACCTCAGTTATCTTGTCCCGGTGTTCCTGGTCAAAATGGTCTTACTGAACGAAAACATAGACATATTTTGGATACTACTTGTGCTCTCATGTTATCCAATTCGGTTCCTACTAAATTTTGGGATGAAGCACTGTCTACTGCTGTCTATCTCATAAATCGACTTTCTTCTCTCGTCCTCTCCAAAGCCACCCCTCACCAACGTCTTTTCTCAAAACTACCCACTTATCATCAACTTCGTATTTTTTGTTGTACGTGTTATGTGCTTCTTCCACCCCATGAGCGTACCAAACTCTCTGCAAAGTCAGTTCGATGTGCTTTCTTAAGCTACAATACAGAACACAAAAGTTATAGGTGCTATGATCCTTCTTCACAACGTATTCATATCTCTCGTAGTGTTCAGTTCTTTGAGCACCTACCCTTCTTTTCCGCTGCCTCTAATTCTTCATAATTTTCTCCATCTGTATTTATGGATTTTCCTCTTGATTCATCTCATCTTCCTCCTCTTATATCTTCTCCGTCAGATCCAGTATCACCACATTCTCCTAATATGCCTCCTCCTTCGTCAAATTCGTTTGCTACTTCGACGCCTCTTGACGATTTTCGTCCACTATCCTCTCGGCGGAATCCTCCGTGAGATCGTCGTCCTCCAGCTAGGTACGTGGCGGCCACAAGTTATTCTGATGAGTTTGGTTCCTTTATGGCTGTTGTCCACACTTTGCAGGAACCATCAAATTATCGTATGGCCGTACAACATGCTGAATGGCGTAATGCTATGTCTGACGAATTATCTGCTCTAGAGCGCACTAGTACATGGGATCTTGTGCCTCTTCCACCAGGAAAATCCTTAATATCTTGTCGTTGGATATATAAAATTAAAACCCACTCTGATGGAAGCATTGAGCGCTATAAAGCACGTTTTGTTGCACGTGATTTTGATCAGGAGTATGAGATAGATTATGAGGAGACCTTTGCTCCTGTTGCCAAAATGGCTTCTTTTCGCACTCTTCTTACAGTAGCCTCTATTCGTAATTGGCCTCTTTTTCAGCTTGATGTGAAGAATATTTTTCTTCATGGAGTTCTTCAGGAGAAACCATATATGCAGTTATCTCCAGGTATGCCTCATTCGCCTGGCTAGGTATGTCGTCTTCGTCGGGCTCTTTATGGTCTTAAACAAGCTCATCGAGTTTGGTTTGAACGGTTTGCAGATGTCGTTCGGTCAGCTGGCTTTATTCAAAGTGAGAATGATTATGCTATGTTTATTCATACCTCTTCAGTTGGTTGTACTATTCTGCTACTCTATGTAGATGATATGATTATTACTAGGGATGACTCTGTTCATATTGCTTATACTAAGCAACATCTTCACCGTCAATTTGCTATGAAAGATTTGGGTTTCTTAGGTTATTTTCTCGATATTGAGGTTGCTCGCAGTCGACGTGATATTCTTCTCTCCCAGCAAAAGTACATTGCCGACATTTTAGCTCGTGCTGAGTTATCTGATACTCGTACTGCAGCTACTCCTGCTGAACTTCATTTACAGCTTCGTCCAAATGATGGTGAGCCTCTGTCTGATGTCACTCGCTACCGGGGTCTTCTTGGTAGTCTTGTCTATCTTACGACCACTCGTCCTGATATCACATATGTTGTTCATATTGTCAGTTAGTTTGTTGTGGCTGCTCGTACAGTTCATTATGCTGATGTACTCTGAATTCTGCGATATCTTCGTGGTACTCTGACACGCTCAGATTTTCTTCCATCAACTTCCTCACTTGCTCTTCGTGCTTACTCTGATGCTGATTGGGCTTCGGATGTTACTAATCGCAAGTCCATTACATGATTTTGTATCTTTCTAGGTGATTCTCTCATTTCTTGGCGTGCCAAGAAGCAACATGTTGTGTTTCACTCTTCCACTGAGTCTGAGTATCGTGTTATGGCTGACACTACTATTGAGATTATTTGGCTTCGTCGTCTTCTTGCTGATCTGGGTGTTGCCTCCTCTGCTCCCATTCCTCTTCATTGTGACAACAAGAGTGCTATTCACATTGCTACAAATCCGGTGTTTCATGAGCGTACCAAACACATTGTACGCGCCATCAACTCCAAGCACATATCATTTCTCTTTCTTGTGTGGCATCTACAGCCTAACTTGCTGACTTATTCATCAAATCTCTTACATTACAGTGCTTTGCAGATCTTCTTTTCAAACTCTCGTTGGTTGATCCATCTTGAGTTTGAGGGGGGTGTTAGATATATTATTTAGATATATTGTATATATTACGAGTAGGTCTTTTGTGTATTTACTTTCTTGCCCTTTTTGTATGTATATTTATATTAGCCTTATGTCTAATTGTAAATTATGATTCCATTATTCAATTCTCAATTCTATCATATACAAAGGCGCCTCAGCACACTCTGGATTTGATTCAGTTACCTAGGCAAGCAGACAAGAATGTTGTTGCAGATCATATGGCTAAGCAGATTGTAAAGGTGCATCGTGAAGTCAAACAAAAGTTGGAAGTGGCTAATTAGAAGTACAAGATTGCAGCAGATAAACACAGGCAAAAGCAGGTGTTTGCAGTAGTTGATTGTTGACACCTAAATTTTGACTAACATTTTTCAGTCATTTTTACATAAAAATTAGAGCTAATCTTTTAGTTCTGACAAAAAATAATTGAATCATTTTTCAGGATTATTTCTGTCATGCATCATATTTACATTTGTTTGGACTATCGACGGGGGATTTGAGCTCAATTCTATCAAGTAGCTTCGATATTGATTTGCGGCGATTCGAAGGTCGTGCATCGAATTTATTCATGGACCTACTTCAAATTAACCCGTGTTCGCTCACTAAATTTTAAGGAGGTTAATTAATCAGTGGAGCCCAATTTGAGCCTGAACTTGCGCATTACATGCCCATGAGATAGTCAATTTTCGGCTGGCTTATTTACATTCCCCATTAACCGAAAATCTGATGGTCTTATGGGAATAGTGCTCTTAAATCCAACGATGGAGAGCATATCTTACCAGAACTATTAATCCAACGGACCAAAGAGGCTCTTGGAATCCCATAGTCTATATATATATATTATACTTAGGGTTAGTGGCATGGGGGAATGGTCAGACACGGCGATATTGAGGGGTTTCTGAAGAGGGACGAATTTTTTTTTTTCTGACACACGCATTTTCTCTCACGAGTCTCTCTCCTCTCGCCCGCCTCTCTCTCCCTCGGATTCTCTCCTTCTCTCAAGCCATACTCTCATTATCTCTCTGGCCGTCACGCTTCAGCATTCTCTTGTTGTCTGGCCATTGCTCTTTCCTGGAGACCAACACGACCCCTCTACTCAGCGACTCCCCCGATTCTATTCGGCCGACGCTGCTTCGCCTTCAAATACTGCTCGTCGACCGCCTGAAGATTGACTCGCATCGCTGCTGTTGTTGTCGCTCCTCCGACTGCCGCTGTGTGGACATCATACCTGCTCGACACCGCTTCCCCCTGCCGTTCCACACGCCGTGCCACCGTCGCTGCTCCTGCCGTGCCGTCATCGACCTGTTGTCAAGCAAGGCTCCCTCACCGAGTCGGCCCTAGTCGTCGCCATTGTCAATCAAGATCAAGCCGTGCACCACCATGAGCCGTTGCCCATTGCCATATCGACGTCAGTCTTGGCCGACCGTCCAATCTCCATCATCCTCGACCTCGACGATTTTCTATTATTGTTTCTTGTTTCCGCAGGATATCGAATCGGCCTTGGGGGTGCTTAACTCGAAGAGGGAAAGGAAGCTCGGCTTAGGTATAATTCTAATCTCGATTTAGGTTGATTATTGATTGATATTGGTTTGATTTGCCATGTCCTATTGATTTTAGTTTAGCTGAATTTAGTCGTCTTTGCATGTACCGCGACTCTCCAACAAAATCAAAAGCCATTTTCGCTAAACAAAAAAAAAATCAAGTTACGGCTGGTTCCATCCGTCACCCCGCGGGCGCGATTTGCCGGGTTTGACACAAAAAAAATGCTAAATCGGCAAGGCTGAATTTTTTTAGAAATAAAAATTTGATTTTTTCGAGATTGTGAATTCTTGCCATGTTGGTGTGATTGCTTGCCTAACTATCCGAAATTGATTTGATTTGATTGAAATTCTATAGTTGTCCTATCTTGAATTCTGGCCATGTTGATTGTCTGCCTAATTGATGGAGATTGATAGGATTTGATTTTCTGATTGAAATCCTACGGTTACCTTATCTAGGCTAGCTTCCCGTTTCAAATCGAGCTCGTTCGGTAAGGAAAGATTCGAATTATGAAGTTTTGAATCAGATCGCATTTTTAAAAAAGGAAGGCGCATTTAATAAATGGCAATCCCGATTTCCAAACATGGAAAGCGCGCGAATATCTTTGAAAGTGATTGGTGGCAAATCCCAGATTGATTTTCAAATTTAATAGGAAAATGGACATAATTTTTGGAAATAAAAAAGATAATTTTCGAAAATAAAAAAAATGAATAAAAATGGCGAGTTCGGTTTTTGTTTAGCAAATTTCGAAATCCCAAAAAGATGATGACAAATTCATCCCGCATATTGCCATGTTATCTCGCATGTCATCCTATATTTCTCGTGTCATTTTATTTGTAATGTAATTTTCAGTTATTAGGACTAAATGGACTAGGAAAAGCCCAATGTTGTGGGCCTAATAGAGTTGGGTCATAGGGAATTTAGAAAGATGGATAGGATCGTCGTGATCAACAACTTTCCTAGGAGGATCGGGAAGAGGCGACGGGCTATCAGACCCGCTCCAAAGTGTGGGCCTTGCAAGAAGGGTGATGTCTAGGATCAGACGGCGGCCCAAGCCCAATAAGATCAAGATGACGAGAGCGTCGGGGAAAATTCCGTTTAGTTTTTTTTTTTTTTAGGATTTTCAGAATTATCAAAGTGTATTTTCGAATTTTCTTTTTATTTTTTATTTTTTTGAACTTCGAGTTGGTTGATTCTTTATTTGTAATTTTCGATTATCTGAAGTTTTGTATGTTTTAATAATTCGTCGTATGTCATATAGTTTTAGGTCATGCATTGCATCAGTAATTCATTTATCTTTCTTTTATTCAAAATAAAAAAAACAAAATAAAATAATAATAATAATAATAATAATAATAATAATAATAATAATAAAAAGAAAAAAGCCTTGAGTTGATTTCAGAGTTGTCATTTTTTTTAAGAAAGATCCACAAAAAGAAAAGGGAATCCAGGTACCGAAAGGGCGTCAGTCTAAGTCGATTAGCGTAACCAAATCCCCGGATCCAAGATCTCTGGTTCGCAGCGGTAAATTAGTTCTCCCGCTAGTTTACCTAGGTTTCTAATCGACCTACCTCGAACGATTAGTGGCGACTCCTCATTTGTTCTAATTTTTCCGTGTTGCGATTCGGTAGGGTTTAGGAGGGTCCGTATTAGGTTAGTTCTCGTTAACTTGCCCGATAATCCGATTAACCTAATAATTAATTTTTTAGGTCGCGACATTGATCAAGTTATGATATTTCTTGGTAAAGAACGGTTACTAGCTGGCTCTTATAACAAGTTGCAGCAAAAGAAGTATGGGCCTTACACTGTCAGCAGGAAGATCAACGATAATGCCTATGTTATCGACGTTCCACAGAGCATGGGCATATCCAACACCTTCAATGTTGCTGATTTGTCTTTGTTTCATGAGTCCACTGAGCCGCCGTATCCAGATTCTGATTCTAACTTGATGGTGAGTTCTTCTCAAGTGCAGGAGAATGATGCGGAGTCTCTTAGTAATGCATTTTTGGATTGATTGGATCGGCAAAAATCCAATCGAAAGGCGAAACGATGATGCGACTAGAACTGACGGACCCGGTCGACGACTTTAGATCGAGCTCAAATTCGGTCGGCTGAAATGAAACGGCGTGCTGATCAATACTCACCACTTTTGGCTGTAAAATGCTATGGATTTTGGTGATTCGGGATCATTTAGATAGATTTTTCAATTTCTTATTATTTTTTGGATTAAATTTTATTATTAGTGGTAATTTTGTAATTTTGGGTTTTGATGTTTTAAATCCTCGTAGGTTAGGTTTAGGATTGAAACCATATATAAGGTGTTTTATAGCGTTTTCAGAGAATACCTTTTGACATTATCAATATTGAATTTTCAAGATTTCTCTCTTAAGCAAGGATTTGCTTGTTATCTTCGCTAAACGATGCGTCACACCGCATGCACAATACTTGTACGCATGACCATTGTGGTGAAGAAGAAGAAAACGTTGGTGAAGGCAAAGCTCATTGTCGCGACCCGTCCGAAATCGTCGGACGCGGGCTAATGGATTACCGATCGCGGCCCCCACTCTGGAATGTGTATCGCGGGCTTTGGATCGGCGCGGGCCCTCCCAGGCCCATACCAAATCGCGGCGGGAGTATGTCTTTTGAGGGATAAAAGTCGATCGCTTTCGACCTTAGTGTGGTCGTGGTGGCATGTGCAACTTGTGCATGCATTTGGAGTCGCCACCGGTCTTTCTTGGAGGGTAGACCGGAAACCTTACTGACCGATTGGGAGAGATCGATCAGTTCTGCGGAACCAGAGATTTTGGGTTCGGGGACTTGGTTACGTCGGTGTCATTACCAACGCCCTTTCGGTACCTAACGCGAGTGATTTTCCTATTTAAGATTTTATGCAGGCGCAATTTTGGGTGAGATAGGTTTGATTCAGGGTTTCATGCAGATTGGAAGACTGGTCCTATCAAATCACAGTCAATATAATGAAAGCGCAAGTCACGTGCATAAATAAATCATGTCAATGCACATCAATTTCAATCATTGGCCTCCTAGTATAGCCATAAGGGCTTAGCAAAGATGCGATTTAGGACTAGGGGTGGAATGGGAAGATTCGAGGACAATTAGCCCAAAGGGCAAAATTGTCATTTTTGGAAGGTTTGGATACCGAATTACCCAAAATATTCCATGGCCAGTTGATTGTGGCCATTTCCCATTTTTGGGAATTTTTTGGAATTTCTTGATTTTTCTTCAACTTTTGGAAGACGATTCGCCCAAAGGGCGAAATCGTCATTTTAAGAAGGGTCGGGGTTCAAAACACCCGGAATGAGCCTTGGCCAGTTGTTTGTGGCCATTTCCTATTTTTTGGGATTTTCCTGGATTTTTTAGAATTTTTTTTGGAAGACGGTTAACCGGAAGGGCAAAACCGTCATTTCTGAAAAGATAGGGGGTCGAAAGACCCGAAACAGGTCGTGGCCAGTTGAATGTGGCCATTTCCTATTTTCTGGAATTTTTTAGAATTTTTCTGAATTTTCCGAATTTTTTGAATTTTTTATGATTTTTCATTTTTTATTGATTTTTTGATTATTTTATTATTTTTTATTATTTTTTTGAAATTTTTTTTTTTTTAAATATTTTCCGGGCCGGGTCAAACCCGGCCCGCGCCTCTCGGGCGCCCGGCCCGACCCTAGGGGTCGACACCGGCCTAAAACGACACCGTTTTATTTTTTTAAACATTTTTCTATTTTTTACAATTTTTTTGATTTTTTATGTATTTTATTTAATTATCCGAAAATTCCCCGGATCGGACGGTCCACGTTGTGCCACGTGGCTTCATCTCGTGCGTCCGATCTTCCACTAGATCGAGCGACCCACAGAGAGCCACGTGGCTCAATAATAGCCGTCGGATCAAAAATTAATTATTTTCATTTTTTAGAAAACCTACAAATCGGACGCTCTAGAACGTGCCACGTGGCCTCCTCTGGTGCGTCCGATCTTGTACAAGATCGGACGTCCCTCAGTGAGCCACGTGGCACATCCTCGTCCGCCGGATCGATTATTCAAAAATAATTTATTTAATTTTCCAAAAAAACGAGATCGCGACACGTGTCACGATCGGGGCCGTTGATTTTATTTTATTTGAAAATACTCGGACCGGACCCACCCGGCTGACGTGGCTGCCTACGTGGCACGCCACGTCGGCCGTTGACCGCTGACCGCCGGCGAAGTCGCCGGAGAAGACGATGAACAGTAAAAATTCCGGCGACTTCGCCGGAATTCTCGCCGGAAAATGCAAAACGGCTCCGGATCTTCGAATTTTTTTACCCAAATTGCATCATTCGAATCCTCAAACATTCAGCATCAAAATATAAGCATTTCAACAGCCGGGGACGCATCGGAAATCGGCAAAAAGAACCCCCACAGGTTCGGCTCCGGCGAGGGATTTTCCAAAAATTTTCAACGTTCAAAGCCTACCCCGACCGTTCAGAAAACGTCTAAAAGAGGTTTAGAGACTTACCTCAGCTCGTTTAGAGCTGGAAATCCTCGGGTTCGCGCCGGCACGAGCTCACGGCCGAGACCAAGGCCGGTGGTGGTCGGGCCTCCTCGGCGAACACGGTTTGATGCAACAAAAGGGCACAGCGAGCTTAGAGTCGGTTTTAATGTATGCTTGAGGCTAGACACGCGCAAATGGAGCTCGGGAATGCACCGACCGCGGGTTAAAAGAAAAACGTGCAGGCAGACATTTCGTCGAGCACCCGATATGCATTATGGAAACAGGGGTAAAGACGGCGTACCGACCTGTCCGAGGATCGTCGACGACGGTGGATGCTTCGGCGGTGATCAGTGAGGTATGATGAAGGTCCCCGAACTCTCCTCTCGCTGCCTTTCGCTCCAAAAAATCCCCGCCGGCACTCTCGGCCCTGTTTCCCCTTTAAACCCGAGCCTCCCTCTCCGCCGTGGCCGACCGGCCCGTTTTTTGATGCCCTCACGCTTGCAGCAACGAATATTCGTCTGGCAACCTGCTTCCCACGCTCGGCCGCCCGCTTTTTCTTTGAAAAATCGCCGCCCCATCTCGCCCCTGTCCTCCCCTGCCTCACTGTCGGCCACGGTCTGCAACAATGTTGCAGACCCGGTCGGACCGGGTCGGGTCGGGTCTGACCCGACCGGCCCGGTTCGACCAATTCGCTCAAATTGAGCCCCGATTCGACCTATTTTCATGAAATTGATGGCATAATCGGACTCCTTGGCACATTTTCTATTCAATAAGGGTATTTTCACGGATCAATTGATTGAAATTTTATGAAAACCCCAAATTGTCCCTAGGATCCGAAAACGAATTTCCCCAAATCGAAGGTCCAAACGATCGAATTATTCAAAATTGAGCCCACCAATGGATTCAGCATGATGAAAACTATAGGGTAGAGGTGTTTAATTTTAATGGGTGTGCCCGTGTGAAATTTAATTTCACAAATTGTAAAACCGGGGACTAAATCGAAAGATTTTTATGCAATTAAGCCCTTTTGGTTAAAATTGATCAAATTGGAGGGCAAATTGACCCAATTGCATTTCAATACTCTAGAATACAATGTCATAGCTTATAAAAACCGAGAATTGAAAATTAAAAGACTCGAAAAGGATTTTTTAGGCCCGGTTCGGGATTAGGTTTGTGAAGGAACCCCATGAACCAGGCCAAATTTCCTTAATAAAAAGTGAAAATATTAAAGAGATAATTAAAATAAAATTTCTGAATATTTTTGTGTAATTTTCTGACCACGAATGGTATTTTTCCTGATTTTTGGATTATTTTAATAATTAAATAAATTCCAAAAAATATTAAAAAATTCAAAAAATATTTTTTGTTCAAAATTGGTTCCTAAGGCTAGGCTAAGGCTTCCAAAGTTGATTTTGCAATTTTTTGACCTTTTTTGCTATTTTTAATTAATTTTAGAAGTAAAAACTAAAATAAAAGGTGGTCAAAAATCAGGTGTCAACAGCTGCCCCTCTTTGAGAGTGAGCTCGTCAGAGGTTGCTTTCAAAGATAAAATGACACCTGAATATTAACCGACTCAACTGGGGAAAAGAGACGCTATGACATCGGATCCTTAAGTCTTTTGATGAATGCTTAAATTAATCACCGGTTTACTCTTGCAATTCGAGCGTGGGCCTGAGGGAGAGCGGGTTACCTGAAATCTGCCCATTGGGTCCTGCGCATGCGGAGTCTGAGGTTTTATCACTGCGCTCTCAAGATGTCGGAAAAAGGAGGGGCTTGTTCTCCTTTTTTGTTTTCTTCCTTTTTTTGTTTTGTTTTTGTTTTTGTTTTTGTTTTTTTGTTTTGTTTTGTTTTGTTTTTGTTTTTTTTTATAGGCCCTCGTAGCTTCTGACACACTATCCCAGGCTTTATTCCTCGAAAATCTTTCCGGGCTACTGACAGGAAACACTCACAGAAAGATTTATCGAGCACCCCGAGCTTTGGGGATCCCATGACGCTGACTAGCGGTGTCAGAGGGGATATTTTTGGCTTGAAAAGGGATCCCATGGCGCTGACTAGCGGGGCCAGAGGGGATTTCTCAGTCGGAGGTTTGCTACGTCCGGCGAGACAGTTTGATCTTTTGAAAAGGTTCCCCGGACAGGGGTTCTCCAAGTCCAATGGGATTTCCTGATTTTTTGAAAGGGTTCCCAAAACGGAGGTTTTCCACGTCCGATGGGATTACCTGTTTTTCTGAGAAGGAGTCCCGAGTCGGAGGTTTTCCACGTCCGCTGGGATGGTTTGATCTTTTGAAAAGGTTCCCGGGACAAGGGTTCTCCAAGTCCAAGGAGATTTTCTGATTTTTGAAAAGGGGTCTCATGACGAGGGTTCTCCACGCCTGATGAGATTACCTGTTTTTCTGGGAAGGGTCTCATGACGAGGTTTCTCCACGCCTGACGAGATTACCTGAATTTTGAAAAGGGGTCCCAAGACGAGGTTTCTCCACGTCCGATGAGACTGCCTAAATTTTGAAAAGGGGTCCTAGGACGAGGGTTCTCCACGTCATGCTAAGACTGTTTGATTTTTGAAAAGGGGTCCTAGGACGAGGGTTCTCCACGTCATGCTAAGACTGCCTGATTTTTGAAAGGGTTCCCAAAACGGCGGTTTTCCATGTCCGATGGGATTACTTGGTTTCTACCATGATTTGACCCTTCATGCGGTATCTACCATGATTTGACCCTTCAGGCGGTATCTACCTTTGATTGACCCTTTAGGCGGTTTCTACCATGATTTGACCCTTCAGGCGGTTTCTACCTTTGAGTTGACCCTTCAGGCGGTTTCTACCATTGATGTGACCCTTCAGGCGGTATCTACCTTGAGTTGACCCTTAAGGCGGTTTCTACCATGATGTGACCCTTCAGGCGGTATCTACCTTGAGTTGACCCTTAAGGCGGTTTCTACCATGATTTGTTGAGGCGACATTCTGGGAGCTGGGTTCTCCAGGTATCCTGCAGAAGTTCGAGCCTGAAATATTTTTCTTCACCAGGAGAATGTTAGTAATCTCTGGGAAGACGATGGCTGGCCACTTGACGAAGCCGTATGATTCAAGTTTTAGTCATGCAATGTGCATTTTGATGCTGGAGGTTTTCCAAAGCATTCTTGCAACATGCAGATGTGACCACAAATCCCTTGCAAGGAAAATCTGGATCAAATAATTTGAAGATTCCAAAAAGAGTTTGCTCAAAACATCAATTGGAATATTTCTCGCCGAAGAGGTCTTCTCATCTGTCTTGCGATAGTGGTCTTTTATAGGGGACGCACTCAATTCCCTACTGACCTGTGCCTAGGTTTTAGGCTCATTCGCAGCGCATACATTTTGATCGGTCGGGAGGTCTTCTACGGGACCGTAATGCTGGGCTTGGATATTGGTTTTCAAGGGGGACCTGCTTTGGAGTCGAATCCATTGAATGAAAGTCTTCACCATCTGCTCCGGGTTTACAAGTCAAGAACCCTGCAAAATGAGAAAGAAATAGTCTTGCTCGTACCTCTTCGAGCTAAGCTATATGTTAACCCAAGTGTCTTAGTCAGAGAAGACTGTTTCGGGGTTGTAACATTGGTAGGATTGGGGACCGAAAAAGGCTTATTTTTGGCCCAGAATTTATGAGGGGATTGACATTGGTGATCATTGCAAATTTGTCACCTGTCTTTTCTATTCTGCATCTTCAATTTTTGAGGTGCACGACCGCTTTTGAGGTGTGCACAAATTCTTGTGAAAGCGCCTCTGGCTGCATTGAGAGACTAACAACTCTATCTGCGTCTCTGCTCCGCGCTTGATACCATTTGGAGGAGCGGCCTCTTTGATCTGCGCTTGATGCCGTTTGAGGAGTAGTTTTTGGAATCTGACTCCTTCTGAATTTTTCTTTTCCCCTTTTCAAACAGGTTTCTCTTGGGGATTGATACAAATTGTTCACCCAAGCATCGACCTTGCTTTTACCAGGCACTTTGCTTTTTCTTGATGCTAGGGGCTTTTCTCATCATCTTTTCCTTTTCATTTTTCTTTTGAAATCCCGCTTTTCTCATCTTCAGGAGTTCGTGTTAGACATGTGACCAAAGGTCTAACAACTTTAAGTCTTGAACTCTTCCGTTTCTGAAGTGATGATGCATCCGTCTTGGAATGTGCAATGATCACCAACGGGTTTATGAAATGATTTTGCAGGCTCAACTTGGCTATGCAAAGGATTCGGTGTGTGGGATAGAGAAATGAACGCTTCTCGTCATCCTATGGCACTTGGATTACCATATAAACAACACACAAAGATTGATGTTAGTCCGAGCAAGAAAATTTCTAACCATTTTCTCCTGATGCCGCTGGACTTGCTTTCGTTCTTGCCCCGATGTGGGGTGGTTCTTGACAGGGTTGAGAATGAAAACCGTCGTTCAAAGGGGTTGTCAATGGTCACCTGTAGTGTTTGGGGATACGAAACGAATGCCTCCGTCGTCCCAATCCATGTAATTGCCGCGAATAATCCCTACTTCCGTAGGTCCAGATTTCACTATCTGATTCGCTCCACTTCTCTCTCAAGTGTGTATAGGACGTGTTTGGATTAGGCTTTGCCTCTCGTCTTTTGAGAAAACGTCCCTTTGAAAGTTTTGAACAACTTTTGATTGGAAAAAAATCTCTTTCATCTTCTCCAAAAATTTTACCCGTCAAGGGGATTTTATGCTGCACCATGCATGTTCTAATCATGTTTAGACAACTTCCTGTTTTCAAAACATGAATGTCAATGAAGTTAGAACTCTATGTCTTTTCTAGACATTAGATTCTGAAAACTTTTCTTTTTCTCTTTTTTCTCTTTTTTGTTTTGGGTTGGGGAAAGGGGTACTTACCTATCCACCGTGGCTGGAGGTCCCTGAAAATGTAGAAGAAACATGTCATTGTATGTTCACGGATTTTTCAAGAATCGGAACGATACATCCTACCCTTGGTCATGTGCTCCGACCAGTATGCAAGGGTTGTAAAAATCCTGCTTCGCCTTGTTGGCGAACCCCTGTCAAGGACGAGAGTTAGGTGTCAGTTTGTATTCCAAAATTCAAGATAGATTGGAACGATACCGCCTTGTTCTGTTTTGTGTTTCCGTTTGAACACAAACGTGCGGCTTGCAGAAGTTGGCCATCTATCTTGTGGCCATGATTCCTCCCTCTGGTTGGCAATGAATCCTTGTCGAGGATTTGCACTGGAGGAGATCCATTCATGCTCCTGGACGCATTGTACGTCTTTTCCAAGGCTTCTCTTCCTAGCAACCTGTCTCCTGCAACTGATATTTCATTTCGCCCCTACGTCGGCGAGCTATTTTCTTTCATGACTTTTAGTGTCAACGACCTCTTCACTGATTTGCTTATGGATAGTACCTCTTGACTGCATCGGCGTTTACAGGGTGTCCCAGTTCTTCTCCATCCATGTTTACCAGAATTAAGGCCCCTCCAGGTAGAACCTTCCTAACCACATATGGTCCTTCGTAATTCGGGGTGAACTTGCCCCCTGGGTGCGACACGTTCGGGAGGATCTTCTTGACAACGAGCTCGTCAGCTTCGAACATTCGCGGTCGAACTTTACGGTTGAACGCTCTAGCGACTCTTTTTTGGTATGTTTGGCCATGGCAAATTGCCTGCAGACGCTTCTCGTCTATCAAGTTCAGCTGCTCGTGTCTTTGCTGTACCCACTCCGCCTCACTGAGCTTGACGTGAGACAAAATTCTTAACGATGGGATTTCTGTTTCAATTGGCAGGACCGCTTCCATACCGTACACTAGGGAGTAAGGCGTTGCCCCGGTAGAAGTCCGGATCGAAGTTCGGTACGCCATCAGCGCGTAAGGTAGCCTTTCATGCCAATCACGGTAATTCTCCGCCGTTTTAGCCAATATCTTCTTGATGTTCTTGTTCGCCGCCTCTACTGCTCCATTCATTTGGGGTCGGTAAGGCGATGAATTGAGATGGCGGATGTTGAAACTGTCCAGAAGGTTATCCACCGTTTCGTTGTTCAGGTTCGAACCATTATCAGTCACGATTGCTTGAGGGGTCCCATATCTTGAGATGATGTCCCGCTTGATGAATTTAGCCACGTTCTTCGCAGTCACGTTAGCATATGACGCAGCCTCAATCCATTTGGTGAAATAGTTGTTGACACCTGATTTTTGACCATTTATTATTGTGATTTTTATTCTTTAAAATTAATTAAAAATATCAAAAAAGGTCATAAAATCACAAAATCAACTTTGGAAGCCTTGGCCTAGCCTCGGGGACCAATTTTGAACAAAAAATATTTTTTGGTATTTTATAATATTTTTCGAATTTATTTAATTATAAAAATACCCAAAAAATCAGAAAAATACCATTCGTGGTCAGAAAAATACACAAAAATATTCAATAATTTTGTTTTAATTTCATCTTCAAGTGTGTCACCTTAAATCTTGAAAATTCGGCTCGGGTCACTATGTTTCTTCACAAACATAAACTCGAACCGAGCAAAAAATTCCTTTGCGAGTCTTTTAGTTTTCAATTCTCACTTTTTATAAGCTATGACATTGGATTCTAAAGTCTTAAAGTGCAATTAGGTCAATTTGCCCTCCAATTTAATCAATTTTTACCAAAAGGGCTTAATTGCACATTTTTCTTTCAATTAGTCCCCGGTTTCACGGATGTATACGTATGCTCTACGTATTTATACGTCATACGTATTTATACGTTATGCATATTTGTACTATTTGGTAACCTCTTTAACTCTTGTAATAATAATAATGGTTATTATTTTTAACACCTTTGTTAGTGCTTTTTTTTTTAGCATTTTTGTATTGTGAGTGCTATTGTTAGTGTTATTTTTAAATAGCATTTTTGTATTATAAATTGTGAGTGCTATTGTTAGTGCTATTTTTAAATGACATTTATTTATCATAAATTGTGAGTGCTATTGTTAGTGCTATTTTTAAATGACATTTATTTATCATAAATTGTGAGTGCTATTATTAGATAGAATTTATAATTGTTAGTGCTATTTTTAAATAGCATTTTTGTATTATAAATTGTGAGTGCTATTGTTAGTGCTATTTTTAAAAAGCATTTTTGTATTATAAATTGTGAGTGCTATTGTTAGTGCTATTTTTAAATGTCATTTATTTGTGAGTGCTATTATTAGATAGAATTTATAATTGTTAGTGCTATTTTTAAATAGCATTTTTGTATTATAAATTGTGAGTGCTATTGTTAGTGCTATTTTTAAATAGCATTTTTGTATTATAAATTGTGAGTGCTATTGTTAGTGCTATTTTTAAATGTCATTTATTTGTGAGTGCTATTTTTAGATAGAATTTATAATTGTTAGTGCTATTTTTAAATACAATTTATTGGAAGGTATTTTTGGCTATAAAAGGATGGCAAGAGTTTTGAGGTTGGAGGGAGAGAGACATTTTGTAGAGTGTGCAAATTTTTGAGAGCTTAGAGAGAAGAACACAAACACTCTCTATATTCTCACAATCTTGAGTGAGCAAAATATACTAAGTTCGGAATATTGATTCCGCATATTGCTAGCACAATTGTTGTGGAGTTATTAGTCGTCTCCCCGTTCGTCAATTGGTGGTGCGTCCGAACTAGATGCCTAACACTTGTGGAGGCTGAGATCGAAGAACATCGAACCGACACCTCCGTTCAAGCACACTACGAGAGGTAATCTATTTACTCCCTTTGAGACTTTGTGATTTTTTTTTTCGATTGAAATGCACGAAGTACGCCTCTGGAGATACATGTATGGGTTGTTATTTATTTCTGCTACGTGTTACGTGGATCCCAACAGTGGTATCAGAGCCAATCCTTAGGTGTTTTCGTGCATTTAATTGATTTTTTGCAATTTTTGCAATACTATGGCCAATATGTATTAACGAATTGTTCGTCTTACATGGCTAATGGAGATTGATTATTTTATATGATAAATTAATCAACGTAGCAAAAATTGAGACTAAATCAATTTTGAATCGAAAATTTATGGCTATCTTATTTTACGTAAAAATTCTGAATATGATTCAACGTAGAATTTTTATTGTGCCTTCCTAAGTTTTAAATTGTGAATTTATTACTTACGTGAAAGGGTGGTGATCATGGAAAAATCCCTAATCAATGTGATTGATGTATATATGAATGTATGATGATTATTTATATATTTGGGGTTGTAATTATTAAATGGAGGCTGCGTACTCCTTTTATTTTTCATGTAATCTTTATTTTTAGCATAGTCAATTGTTGATGTAAATGCTACGAGGATTATGTGGAGGAGCCTTTTAAGTCGGCGAGCTCTTTGGGGCCCAATTCTTGAAGAGTTCAAGAAACCAAGAAGAAGTGAAGAGCGGCTCTCCGTTATTAAAATATTAAAATGATTAAATGTGGTCTCATTGGCTCGAGACCCATTAAGTCATAATTCCATGATCACCACGTAGGATAGATGTTTATGTGATTGACATCTATTTATTTATTATGATTACGTGAGCATGTTAAACTGGTTAATGTGCAAAGTCGGACTTACCTCACCCAAACTTGCGCCTGCATGAACTCTTAGTCAGGAAAATCACTCGCGTTAGGTACCGAAAGGGCGTTGGTAATGACACCAGCGTAACCAAGTCCCCGAACCCAAAATCTCTGGTTCCGCAGAACTGATCGATCTCTCCCAATCGGTCAGTAAGGTTTCCGGTCTACCCTCCAAGAAAGACCGGTGGCGACTCCAAATGCATGCACAATTTGCACATGCCACCACGACCACACTGAAGGTCGAAAGCGATCGACTCTTATCGTCGAAGAATACTCCCGCCGCGATTTGGTATGGGCCTGGGAGGGCTCGCGCCGATCCAAGACCCGTGATCGGTAATCCATTAGCCGCGTCCGCTTCCGGACGGGTCGCGACAGCTGGCGACTCCGCTGGGGAATTTGTTCTAGAACCTATGGTTCTAGACCTCAAGTGGACTTAGGCCGTAATTAAAACGCTGAGTGATTTTTCTAACCATGCAGGCGCTCTTGAAGATGAGGAAAGTCCGCTTATGATAGGTGTTATATGTTTTTGCAGATTGGAGTAATAAGGGGTGTAGTCTGTGATTAACTTTATTTTACGCAGGTGTGGCGTAGGAATGTATGTTGTGTGGATGATTTGAAGTGCTGATTGATAAATTGTTGTGCATGACTTGCATTGTGATGATCACGACACATGGACACACACAACCGCGCCTAAAACCCCAGGCGCCGCCTTTAGGAACACAATAGAAGGAATTGAAAATGGAATCTCCGTGAGGAAAAACACGGGGTAATCCACTTCTCAATTCCGCTCGTTTCGAACTATGGATTGAGTCCCAATGCAACGATAGTTGTGCAATGGAATCGGCTCTTTCTAGAACTCGAGGTGGGAACCTTAACCTTAGGTGCCAAACCCTCTGATTTTTAGAAGTTCACCATCACTTGTCTCATGCGCATGTCTTTGGGCGGTTGGTACACCTAAAATCGCACATAAGTCGACGAGTTGGGTTGGTAAGACTATCTATCCCTCAAAACTATTACAGTTCATATAAATATAGGCATTTCATTCATTGCATTCTGGTGATTAGATTAAATGCCATTTCAAGGATAGATGCATGTGTTTTTCCCAAACGTCCTTGATAGAAGACGAGGAGGATGATATCCCATGGCGAACACCGAGTGAGCAACAAAGGAGCCTACTATGAACATTATTGAGATATCGTCCAATGAAGATGACGAGTTGGGGCAAGTGATCCGGAAGTCACAGATCGAACTTGGGGCATCCTTAAACGTTAGGATCACATTCCTTGGTTTCATTTTCCATTACTAGTCCTCTTGTATAGGGTTTATTTTTATCGAGGCTTTCTCTATCTCACCCCTTAGAGTGATTGTATTAGGGATCTATTGGTGTATACATTCATATGGAACTCGGTTGTATTTCTTTTGACGGGTCATGGGAATGTGATAGTGGCATTTTCTCTAATCATCCGAATACTCCCAAGTCAAGTTTATAATTCCTTTAGAGGAAACTAAAGTTGAAAATCTTACACGACCTTTTTGGTCGTACAGGGTAATCCAACCCCAATTTCGCTAGAAGGAATTATACACTTGAATTGGTCCATGCATGTCATACGTCACTAAGTAATCCACGATAATTGATCAAGAGTATTGACGTTATTTCGAATTTAATGACGAGATAGATGTCCAAATTGCTCTCGTTCTTAACAAAACGGCCTTGATTTGGATGCCGTATCTTCAATTAAATTTAAAAACACGTCGTTATGCCTTGCATTTTTGACTAATTCGCTCTTCTGAATATTGGTCAAAAGCAATTATCGTGAATTACATTCCTTTCAATAGTATGCTTTCTTTCGAGGAATATTGATAAAAACTTTTCGCACAAGATTAAAACCCTTGTAAAAGTTCTTGTCATTATTAATTACGAGCAAGCATAAGATTGAAAGGGGTCTATGCTTTCTTTTTCAGATTATTCCTTTTGACTCGGTCTTTTCATTTGCAGGTGAAAAACAAGTAGCATAAAGAAATCTTTTCTTGGATAAGTCTGAGGCTATTCTTTCATCTGACCATGAGTGAGTTAGAAAATCAGAACACATCTACTCGACTTATTATGGATCGGCTCATCCAAGTCTAAGATGTCCGGATGCTCGAAGAAATGGATCATATAAAAGCTAAAACAAACACAGGGGCTTTCATTCATTCTTGCCCAAACCAGATCATACAATTCATTGGGGTGGAAAAGTAAAGCAGAAGTGAGCCCTAATCAACGACACAAAGGAGCCCAGCTGGCCCTCCAGGTTATGGATGCTTTGTTTATACGCACCACTCCGCGTATCATGGTCCGCAAGCCTGAGGTGGAGGCGTTTGCGTTCATCATTGACTGCAACAACCTGAGTCTCGTGATCTTCGGCGACTGCTTCCAAGTCCCGAACAAGTCCATTCTCACGAGTTATATCCTCGTTTATGCCGTTGAGCCTTTCTTCCAGCCACTCGCTCCGATTCCTTAGCAGGGCATTACGTCGATCGCGCTCATAGGTAGCCAGAGATAGAGCTAAGTCCTCCACCAGATTCCTCCTCTCGCGTAGCAATGTCGAAACCCGCTCTTTGGCGAACTCAACAGCCTTTTTGTGACTATCGGCCAGGTAGTCAGCCAACGCTAGGCGGTCGGACTGATCCTCATAACGGGCTCGCAAGACACGAGCCACGGTAACTCCCCGATGAGCAGCGCGGTAGACCTCCAAGGAGTTCGTAAAGAGCGTTGGAAAAATATTGTATTCCCTCCCCAACGCGGTACCCTCGAGGGAGGTGATGTCCAGGTCCCCGAACATGACTCTGATCTCATCCTCGGTTTCGGGATGATCGGCTATGTGAGCGTAGCCTCGACCCAAGAGGTTATAGAACTCTTTCCATCGAGTCAAAGCTTCGGCTGAGAAAGTGTGAACTTGGGAAGAAGCCATTTTCGACGGAGATGTGTGCAGTGGAGCGATTAGAGGATGGAAGCAAATTATATGAGAGCGTTAATCTCCCAAACACCAACTCCGCATTTTATAGCGTCTCGAGAGTGGAGAAAAGTTGCAGCAATAATGCTTGTGGAGCCGGGTTAATTAATGTAAAGCGAGGGCTGCTCCTCCCGTGAATCATCAGACATGTCCTGATCCGCAATTTCAGGCCTGACAAATTCGGTCTCGCCATTATTAAAGCTGGGAGGGAGGCGAGCGCAACTATCGAAGAAGCCGCGAAAGGATTGTGTTGTTCCATCACGCATGAAGCTGGGCGGCGAGTGAACAGCTCTGCCACTTAAAAAGAGAAGACAATGCTGAACAGGCATGACTATTGAGGAAAAGTGAAAGGCGAGCGCAACTATCGAAGAAGCCGCGAAAGGATTGTGTTGTTCCATCACGCATGAAGCTGGGCGGCGAATGAACAGCTCTGCCACTTAAAAAGAGAAGACAGTGCTGAACATGCATGACTATTGAGGAAAAGTGAAAGGCGAGCGCAACTATCGAAGAAGCCGCGAAAGGATTGTGTTGTTCCATCACGCATAAAGCTGGGCGGCGAGTGAACAGCTCTGCCACTTAAAAAGAGAAGACAGTGCTGAACAGGCATGACTATCGAGGAAAAGTGAAAGGCGAGCGCTACTATCGAAGAAGCCGCGGAAGGATTTGGTTACCCCTTCGTGTCGGAAAGCTGAGCAGGAGGTAAACAGTTCCGTCGTTTCAAAAACAGAACGCTGAACAGACCTAGCTTTCGAGGAAAAGGAGGCAACAAATCGAAAGAGCGAGTATACAAAAGAGAACAGAGAACCCCGAGTGACGAGTTCGTTGAAAGACCTCAAATTCTCTAGAATCAGATTCGACATCGAAGCCATGGAACTCAACATCGCCGGTGACGAACATCAAGATCGCAGTGGTGACGACGGCAG
This sequence comes from Rhodomyrtus psidioides, assembly GCA_021437785.1. Classification (NCBI taxonomy): domain Eukaryota; kingdom Viridiplantae; phylum Streptophyta; class Magnoliopsida; order Myrtales; family Myrtaceae; genus Rhodomyrtus; species Rhodomyrtus psidioides. The sequence continues at coordinate 37,216 of JAILYB010000244.1, read as the reverse complement.
TGGCCACGACGCTCAACCCCGGAAAAGAAAAAGTCGCCAGCGCTACGCTCGGAAAGAAATCCAGGAGCTTGAAGCTTTCTTCGATGAATGCCCTTGCCCAAACGAGGAACAAAAGATTGAATTGGGCCAGAAGCTGGGAATGAATCCTATGAGAATCCATTTTTGGTTTCAGAATAGACGTTTCAGACTAGGTGTCCAACACAGGCGTAAGGAGATCACGGCCCTAAAAGAGCAGAACCAAAACCTTCAAATGGAAAACATGTGGTATGAGAAAATTCTCAGTACTATTACCTGCCCTGACTGCGGTGGCCCTACCACCCTCAGTAAATTGTTCCCCAGTAAGCCTTCTACGAAGATGGAAGGTGCTCATTTATCCCCCTGCTCCCTTGAGCCATCTCCGGTACAATCAGATCCTGCTAATGGCGCGCATGAGCAGATCGATCCTACAGAACTTATACCAGTGTCTTCGGAGGAAGAAGATACGTGTCGTTATGATCGGAGTCACCTCATCGAAGCCCATGAATCTCATCCACAACAGCTTCCGGTAAGATCAGATACGGTTCAAGAGGAGTTAGAGGTTAGTCGGCAGGCTATCTACGCCACTCTGGACGACGAGAAGAAGAAATTCACTTGGCCCCCGGAGCTTCATCTCAAGTTCTTGGACGCAGTTCGACAGATAGGACTCGACTTCATAGGTCCGACAAGCATACTTAGGGTCATGAACGTACCGGGACTTACCAAGCAATTAGTCGCGAATCACCTTGGTTGCTACAGAAGGGCGTTAGGACAGCGTTATGCAGAACTGAATCCGAGCAATAGACTCGGCTGCGAACCCAGCACCCTTATGACAAATGAGGCCCGGTCGAATCTGGACGACTATTGGGGATTTGATCAGGATATCCTCGCGAGTCATTTCAATATTCCTCAAGAACACGCATCACAAGTGCAACGAGTAAGCACTCCTCCGTCCGAGCAGCAGCTAGTCAGTGTTCATCCTGTCGCAGATCAGCCCACCACGCCCAGTGCTCAAGGGTTTGCCCAATTAGAGCATATGGCTTCAGATGATCTAATGGGAGAAAGCTTGGAGCACTCTTATTTCCCTAATCCCCAAGTGGGAGATGCTTGTGGTAGTCAATCGATCAAATCTCCTCTTATAATCCCAGACAAAGATGGAGGTTCCAGTTCGAAGAACCCGTCGGGCGATGCAGCTCAACCTACACATCAATCGTTCGAGGGGTCGGGTGATTTCTTCGATGAAGGACTTGATACCTGGTTCGATCAGTTGGAAGCTATTAAAGGTTGGCAACCATGATCTGCACTTGGTAATGGCACACCTAAGCTGAGGCCAGACTGGTTAGTCATTGGACATGCCCCAAGAAAGAATGGGATGTACGCGAGAAGGATGTATCTCCTATTGTAAAGTTCTCATCGGTGCATGCGTTTGTTTCTTCAATAGCTAGAGTTGATTCTGCATAATGTTTTTCGCAAACGTCATCTCGTGTGTATACGGTAATTCCTTGTTATTAAGTTCAAGGTAAAATCAGCCCCGACGCGTGAAGGCAGAATTGATAGCATGAGTTACTAGCAGAATGTGATCGAGCTCGAAAGTGAAAGATTACTAGCGGCCCCAAACGCAATGACCGCAAAATCAGGGGCAATCTTTAAGTTTCGAGCAACTACAAATCTATTTCTCACGAGGCATTCAGGTCAATCAAATATAAAGCGTCGGGCTGTGAGAATGATGCGTAGTCAATCTGTTGACACAGGCGAAAAAGGAGTCGCGTAGATCCGAAAGCAAAAACCTTTCTTGGCTAGTCAACAATGCAGAATGAAAGAGCATATATAAACAAACTCGCATTTATTTCATTCAGCAGGAAAGTTTACAAGTGGATCACTGAGGGGGAGCAGTAAACCCAAAATGAGTTCTGACAAGCATCACAAAAAAGCTTAACTGACTCTCCATGCTATCCATGCCTTGCTTACAACCCACACTCCGGGAATCGAGGTCTACAAGCTTGAAGAAAAGGAGACGACATTTCTCCTTAAGTTCGTTCACCTTGGTGTCATAGTACTCGAACTCAAGCTCTAAGTCATGAGCCAGCACCCTCCCGCGAGCTATATCCATGCTCAGGTCTTCAAGCCTTTCCTCCAACCAGGCACACTGGAACCTCAGCACGAAGTTGTGCTGGTCTTGCTCAAAGGCGGTGTCAAAAAGAGCCAGACGCTCCACCAAGTTGTCCCTCTCACGGACCAGCATCGAAACCTGGGCGTGGGCGTATTCAACAGCCCTTTTATGGTTATCGGCCGTCAGCATGGCCAACATCAGGGACTCAGTTCGGTCCTGATAACGGGCTCGCACGATACCAGCCAAAGTGACCTCCCGGCTAGCAACTTCGTAAGCCTGCATGAAATTGTTAAAGAGAGTTGGGAAGATCACAAACTCCCTTTGCAGTTTCGTACCTTCAATACATGCAGTATCCAGGGCCGGAATCAGAGTACGAACTTCAACCTCAGCTTCAGGATGATTGTTTATGTAGCCATAACCCCTACCCAAGAGGTGGTAAAATCTCTCCCATTGGGTCGAAGCTTCAGGTAAGGCAACAGGCATAGAGGAGGAATCCATATGCGATGGAATGACGGAGAAGAGAGTGAGAATGTGAAGAGTGTTTGAGAGGCTGAGTCTGATAAGGCTAAAGTGTTAATCTTCTTGACATCAATCTATCACCTTATAAATGCTCGAGTACAGGGAGAAGTGGTAATAATATTTTATGTGCAGTAGAGCCAAGCGGGTTTCGTTAATGCATCCCCGATGAGTCACGAATCCACCACCGTCCTGTGATCTCGGGTTTTACGAAACATAATGGCGCCGAAAGGTGGGCAGGCTTGTTACTCTAGAGACTGGGCCAGGGGGACAAGCGTAGTGCTCGACAAAGCGAAATCAACGCAAGAGATCTTCAGGCTCCGTTCACGTAGAAAAGAGCAAAAAAGGACAAAGTGGGAATTACGAAGCCTTGAGAAAAACGCTCGTCAAGTAGCCATCACAAAAGGACGAAGTGGGAATCTCGAAACATTGAGAAGAGCGCTCGTCGGGTAGCCATCACCTTTGATCGAAGAACGGTGATCCGGCTCCTTTAACCTCTCAGAATTTGCAGAGAAAGTGAAGATCCAAGGAGGAACAAAGAAAGCTGAGTTAACGGAAAATCAAACAGTGATATCCCGGTCAAAATGTTCAAGGGATTCTGTCATTTACTGGAAGCGCCAGACTTGGAGGTCTCCGAGCTTGAGCTGCTGGAAGAGTTTGAAGATCTCAGGACCGAACCTGACACGAGGGCCATGGAGACCGATCCTTCTAATGATGAAACCCGCGGCTTGGTTAACGAGAACAGTACCCGCGACGGTTATCAGCGTCAGAAAGGGGAATATCTCAAACGCAACACTTCAGGTCAAGTCCATAAACTCGAATTGTTTTTCAGGGAATACCCCTATCCGGACATGGAACAGAAAATCAAAATGGGCCAGGAGATAGGGTGGGAGCCTCGGAAGGTCAAGTGCTGGTTTGAAAACAAACGAACCCGGCTGAAGCAGCAACGCGATCGGCACGAGTTAGCGGTTGTAAGGGAGGAAAATGAAAAGCTTCGAATAAAAAACACTCAGTACAAAAAAGCTCTAAGCATCGCTATTTGCCTGGAGTGCGGTAACCCTGTTCCCACGGACGGAGTATTCACTGAAGAGCCAGATCTGGGGGTTTATAATGCTCATTTGTTGCAATGCCCTTCGCAACATCTTTCGGAACAGGCGGGTACCGCCGAGGATCTACAAGAGGAAACTAGTGCTATAAGGTCAAAGTCGACGCCCATTGTGGAAGGGAACATGCGTCATGACAAGTCGGGTCCGCTCGATGATGAACTCACCATCATGACCAGCCGATCTGAGACCACTAAATCCCCTCCAGAGCAACCTCCAACACGACCAGATTCCGAGAAGAGTAACCGCCAAGTTGCTGACACCACTTCGGCTAGCAAGAAAATAAGATTTCGTTGGACCCCGGAGTTTCATAGCAAATTTGTTGATGCAGTTCAACAGTTGGGGATCAGTTTTGCTTGCCCATTGCGCATACTCGAAATCATGAACGTGCCGGGACTGACTAAAAATATGGTCAAGAATCACCTTTGGCGCTACAAGAAACTACTGAGAGATGGACGAGCGTCGCTAGACCAAGATAGAGGCGGTTCAACACGACCAGATTCCACGAAGAGTAGCCGCCGAGTTGCCAACCCTACTTCGGCTAGCAAGAAAACAAGGTTTTATTGGACCTCGGAGCTTCATAGCAAATTTGTTGATGCAGTTCAACAGTTAGGGATCAGTTTGGCTCGCCCATCGCGCATACTCAAGATCATGAACATGCCGGAATTGGATAGAAATAAAGTCAGGAACCACCTTTGGTGCTACAAAAGACTACTGAGAGATGGACGAGTGGCGCTAGACCAAGAGAGAGGCAGTTCAAGTTTAAACGATGAGCATGGCTGTGATCGCAATCCTCATGAAGCAGGAAGCATCCAATCACCTCTTAACACCGATGGGACTGACAATTACACGGTCGATTGTTCAGGCATCAATCAGAGTACTCCCATGGGTTATCCCAGTACTCCTCAGGAGTATGTACCGCAATTTCAGCAAATCGGGACTCCCCAGTCTGAGCACCGACTGGCCGTTAATACTAGTCCTACAGCGGATCTAACACTGGCAGGAGATGCACATACAATCTTGCGAGACGATTACGGAGATTCCGGCTCGAAGAATCAGGTGGTCCATGACGAAAATGGCAAAAATATTCCTTCTCCAGTAGTCGACAATACTCAACCTGAGTGTCAGTCGCTCGATGGTTCAGACGATCTCCTTGAAAACATCTATTCTTGGTTCGATCGGCTGAATTCCCCCCTGAGTTACCCTGGTACTCCCCAAGAGTATGTACAACAATTTCAGCAGGTATGGACTCCCCAATTTGAGCACCAACCGATCGTTAGTGTTATTCCTACGGCAAATCCAGCATCGGGTACAAACCTACTGGACAACGATGAAAATACCAACTCGAGAAGTGAGGTTGTTCATGTCGAAAGTAGTGTGAGGAACCCATCGCCAACGGTTGAGGATGCCCGACTTGGGCGTCAATGGCTTGAAATTTCAAGCGAGTCCCTCAGTGAGCAACTCGGCGTGTGGATCACGCATAAACCGAGAAACCAGGTTGTTCATGCCGAAAATGGGAGAAGTCCGTCACCAGCAATTAAGGATGCTCAACTTGGACGACTCGAGCGGTCGGACGATCTCCTGAATGAGCAACTCAGCCTATGGGTCAAGCATTTTGGAACAAGTGCATCTTCGCAGTCGTGACCGGTACCGGCGACCGGACATCTGGTTCGAAGCTCGTGTGCTAAATCATTAGAAGGCTCAGGAGAGTGAGAGGTGAATACATCGAATGAATGTGTTACGGATTTCGTTGTAAAGTTCCCGCGGGAACATTGTAATTAACGCTGAAAACTAACCGCTCTGAGTGTCAACATTACCCTTTGAACGTCTTCGAGCCAAGGGCCATGGATTAATCACTTAATCCGTGGAGCAAATTCCATGAATGATGACTATCACCCGCGGAGCATAATGGGATCTACCCCCATTCAGCACGAAATACGTTTGGTCACGAAGCCTCCCATTTGGTAAAACGATGTATCGTTCCTAAACGATCTTCAACCGAATACCAAAGTAATGTCTCATTTCTTTCCCTTCTCAGGTGTTAAACGTGGATAAATCACCCAAGGAGCCATTTGTTCAAATAACAAAACAGACGTTGCCCAACCGGGGGCAGCTGAACCATTGATATTGCAAATATTCCAAGCATGGATAAGCGGATTTGATAGACGTGGTTCATATCAATACGCGACGTCAGAACGGGATGAGAACCAAGAGTAAAGTTGTATTGTCCCAATTTGTCTTCAATTTGGGAATATGAGTTAACACTTGCTATTTATCCTTGATAGGGACTCACCATCAAGGAGGACAAATTTTGACAACCTGTGTGCACTCGCAGGGGCACACGACCGAGGGTAAGATGTATCGTTCTAATTTTTTGAAAAATTCATGAACGAACAATAACATGTTTCTTCCGCATTTTCAGGGATCTCCAGCCGCGGGGGACAGGTAAGTATCCCTTTCCCCAATCCATTGAAAATGTTGAATAAAAAATAGAGAAGAAAAGAAAAGCTTTTAGAATCTGATGTCTAGAAAAGACATAGGATTCTAACTTCATTGGCATTCATGTTTTGAAACATGAGGTTATCTGAACATGCATTGGGCATCATAAAATCCCATTGACGGGTAAAATTTTTGGAGAAAACGAAAGAGATTTTTCCAATCAAAAGTTGTTCAAAACTTTCAAAAGGACGTTTTCTCAAAAGACGAGAGGCAAAGCCTAGTCCAAACACGTCCTATACACACTTAAGAGAGAAATGGAGCGGATAAGACAGCAGAATCTGGACCTACAGAAGTAGGGACCATTCGCAGCGATTACATGGGTTGGGACGACGGAGGCATTCGTTTCATATCCCCCAAACACTACAGGTGACCGTTGATAACCCCTTTGAACGGCGGTTTTCATTCTTAACCCTGTCAAGAACCACCCCACATCGGGGCAAAATGGAGGTGAGTCCAGCAGCATCAGGAGAAAATGGTTAGAAATTTTCTTGCTCGGACTAACATTAATCTTTGTGTGTTGTTTATATGGTAATCCAAGTGCCATAGGATGATGAGAAGCATTCATTTCTCTATCCCACACACCGAATCCTTTGCATAGCCAAGTTGAGCCTACAGAATCATTTCATAAACCCGTTGGTGATCATTGCACATTCCAAGACGGATGCAGCATCACTTCAGAAACGAAGAAGTTCAAGACTTAGGGTTTGCAAAAGAATTCCTAAGTTAATGTTTAACCTTGTTAGACCTTTGATCATAGGTCTAACGCGATCCTATGAAGATGAGAAAAAGTGGGATTTCAAAAATCAATGAGAAAAATCCACGGCATCGAGAAAAAGCAAAGTGCCTGGTAAAAGCAAGGCCGATGCTCATGAAAGCTGTTTGCTTGATCCCCAGTGAAACTTGGATGAAAAAAAAAAAATTCTTAAAGGAGTCAAATAAAAAAAAAAAGCTGCTCCCCAAATGCTGCCAAGCACAGAACAAAGACATGGAGAGAGTCGGTCTCTGAATGCAACAAGGGACGCTCTCTAAAGAGCTGGTGCACACCTCAAAATCGGTTGTACACCTCAAAAACTAAAGATGCAGAAAGGAAAAGACAGGAGGTAAATCAGCAATGATCACCAATGTCAAACTCGTCATGAATTCTGGGCCAAAAACAAGCCTTTTTCGGTCCCCAATCCTACCAACATCATAACCCTGAAACAGTCTTTTCTGACTAAGACACTTGGGTTAACATACAGCTCAGCTCGAAGAAGTACGAGCAAGACTATTTCTTTCTCATTTTGCAGGGTTCTTGACTTGTAAACCCGGAGCAGATGGTGAAAACTTTCATTCAATGACCTTGACTCAAAAGTGAGTCCCCCTTGAAGACCAATATCCAAGCCCAACATTACGGTCCCGTGGAAGACCTCCCGACCGATCAAAATGTATGCGCTGCGAATGAGCCTAAAACCTAGGCACGGGTTAGTAGGGAATCGAGTGTATCCCCTATAAAAAAACACGATCGCAAAACAGGTGAGAAGACCTCATTGTCGAGAAATATTCCAATTGATGTTTTGAACAAACTCTTTTTGAAATTTTCAAACTGTTGATCCAGATTTTCCGTGCAAGGGATTTGTGATCACATTTGCATGTTGCAAGAATGCTTTGGATAACCCCCAGCATCAAAATGCACATTTCATGATTAAAACTTAAATCATACGGTTTTGTCAAAATGGACAGCCGTGGTCTTCCCAAAGATTACTAACGTTTTCTTGGTGAAGAAAAATCTTTCAGGCTCAAACTTATGCAGGATACTTGGAGAACCCAACTCCCAGAATGTCGCCTCAACAGACTCAAGTGAAGTTTTGTCAAAATAAAATCTTTCACTGCTTCAAAAAACTGAATTCCCGACAAACTTCGGGGTCTCAAAAAAAGGGGAAGAAAAATCCTTTTAAAAGAAAAAGTCCTATCAGACGTGGAGAACCCTCGTCCCAGGACCCATTTTCAAAATATCAAACAGTCTCATCGGACGTGGAGAACCCTCGTCATGAGACCCCTTTTCAAACATGGTAGATACCGCCTGAAGGGTCAACACAAGGTAGAAACCGCCTGAAGGGTCAACTCATGGTAGATACCGCCTGAAGGGTCAAACCAAGGTAGATACCGCCTGAAGGGTCAACACAAGGTAGATACCGCCTGAAGGGTCAAACTCAAGGTAGAAACCGCCTGAAGGGTCAAACTCATGGTAGATACCGCCTGAAGGGTCAGCTCAAGGTAGAAACCGCCTGAAGGGTCAAACCACGGTAGATACCGCCTGAAGGGTCAAATATGGTAGAAACCGCCTGAAGGATCAGCCTAATGGTCCGATCCACCATACAGATCAAAACCTTGACAAATTCCAAACATGGAAAGAGTCGTTTCCCTAGGTAAACCTTACAGTAGGTGAACCATTTCTGATTCGATCCACCATACGGATCAAAATCCTTGGCAAATCCCAAAGTGTGGGACGCGCCTTCCTTAGGTTCCTACCAGTTAGGAATCCCATAATGGTATGACCTACCATACAGGTCAGAGCTTAATCTCCCTAGGATATTCTGAATGACGAGTCCTAGGTATCTGCTTGAAAGTTGTCGCAACCGGCAGCATCAGACAGGTGAGCTTCAGGTAAGCCTCTCTCACTCCGGCCCATGTTCAAATTGTTAAAGCAAACCGGGGATTAATTTGAGCTTTCATCAAAGGGCCTTAAGCGATCCAATGTCGTAGCATTTCTTCTCTCATTTTCCCAGTTGAGTCGGTTAGAAATCAGGTGCCACCTTATCTTTGAGAGAAACCTCTAACGAGATTCCTCTCAAAGAGGGGCAGCTGTTGACACCTGATTTTTGACCATTTATTATTGTGATTTTTATTCTTTAAAATTAATTAAAAATATCAAAAAAGGTCATAAAATCACAAAATCAACTTTGGAAGCCTTGGCCTAGCCTCGGGGACCAATTTTGAACAAAAAATATTTTTTGGTATTTTATAATATTTTTCGAATTTATTTAATTATAAAAATACCCAAAAAATCAGAAAAATACCATTCGTGGTCAGAAAAATACACAAAAATATTCAATAATTTTGTTTTAATTTCATCTTCAAGTGTGTCACCTTAAATCTTGAAAATTCGGCTCGGGTCACTATGTTTCTTCACAAACATAAACTCGAACCGAGCAAAAAATTCCTTTGCGAGTCTTTTAGTTTTCAATTCTCACTTTTTATAAGCTATGACATTGGATTCTAAAGTCTTAAAGTGCAATTAGGTCAATTTGCCCTCCAATTTAATCAATTTTTACCAAAAGGGCTTAATTGCACATTTTTCTTTCAATTAGTCCCCGGTTTCACGGATGTATACGTATGCTCTACGTATTTATACGTCATACGTATTTATACGTTATGCATATTTGTACTATTTGGTAACCTCTTTAACTCTTGTAATAATAATAATGGTTATTATTTTTAACACCTTTGTTAGTGCTTTTTTTTTTAGCATTTTTGTATTGTGAGTGCTATTGTTAGTGTTATTTTTAAATAGCATTTTTGTATTATAAATTGTGAGTGCTATTGTTAGTGCTATTTTTAAATGACATTTATTTATCATAAATTGTGAGTGCTATTGTTAGTGCTATTTTTAAATGACATTTATTTATCATAAATTGTGAGTGCTATTATTAGATAGAATTTATAATTGTTAGTGCTATTTTTAAATAGCATTTTTGTATTATAAATTGTGAGTGCTATTGTTAGTGCTATTTTTAAAAAGCATTTTTGTATTATAAATTGTGAGTGCTATTGTTAGTGCTATTTTTAAATGTCATTTATTTGTGAGTGCTATTATTAGATAGAATTTATAATTGTTAGTGCTATTTTTAAATAGCATTTTTGTATTATAAATTGTGAGTGCTATTGTTAGTGCTATTTTTAAATAGCATTTTTGTATTATAAATTGTGAGTGCTATTGTTAGTGCTATTTTTAAATGTCATTTATTTGTGAGTGCTATTTTTAGATAGAATTTATAATTGTTAGTGCTATTTTTAAATACAATTTATTGGAAGGTATTTTTGGCTATAAAAGGATGGCAAGAGTTTTGAGGTTGGAGGGAGAGAGACATTTTGTAGAGTGTGCAAATTTTTGAGAGCTTAGAGAGAAGAACACAAACACTCTCTATATTCTCACAATCTTGAGTGAGCAAAATATACTAAGTTCGGAATATTGATTCCGCATATTGCTAGCACAATTGTTGTGGAGTTATTAGTCGTCTCCCCGTTCGTCAATTGGTGGTGCGTCCGAACTAGATGCCTAACACTTGTGGAGGCTGAGATCGAAGAACATCGAACCGACACCTCCGTTCAAGCACACTACGAGAGGTAATCTATTTACTCCCTTTGAGACTTTGTGATTTTTTTTTTCGATTGAAATGCACGAAGTACGCCTCTGGAGATACATGTATGGGTTGTTATTTATTTCTGCTACGTGTTACGTGGATCCCAACAGTGGTATCAGAGCCAATCCTTAGGTGTTTTCGTGCATTTAATTGATTTTTTGCAATTTTTGCAATACTATGGCCAATATGTATTAACGAATTGTTCGTCTTACATGGCTAATGGAGATTGATTATTTTATATGATAAATTAATCAACGTAGCAAAAATTGAGACTAAATCAATTTTGAATCGAAAATTTATGGCTATCTTATTTTACGTAAAAATTCTGAATATGATTCAACGTAGAATTTTTATTGTGCCTTCCTAAGTTTTAAATTGTGAATTTATTACTTACGTGAAAGGGTGGTGATCATGGAAAAATCCCTAATCAATGTGATTGATGTATATATGAATGTATGATGATTATTTATATATTTGGGGTTGTAATTATTAAATGGAGGCTGCGTACTCCTTTTATTTTTCATGTAATCTTTATTTTTAGCATAGTCAATTGTTGATGTAAATGCTACGAGGATTATGTGGAGGAGCCTTTTAAGTCGGCGAGCTCTTTGGGGCCCAATTCTTGAAGAGTTCAAGAAACCAAGAAGAAGTGAAGAGCGGCTCTCCGTTATTAAAATATTAAAATGATTAAATGTGGTCTCATTGGCTCGAGACCCATTAAGTCATAATTCCATGATCACCACGTAGGATAGATGTTTATGTGATTGACATCTATTTATTTATTATGATTACGTGAGCATGTTAAACTGGTTAATGTGCAAAGTCGGACTTACCTCACCCAAACTTGCGCCTGCATGAACTCTTAGTCAGGAAAATCACTCGCGTTAGGTACCGAAAGGGCGTTGGTAATGACACCAGCGTAACCAAGTCCCCGAACCCAAAATCTCTGGTTCCGCAGAACTGATCGATCTCTCCCAATCGGTCAGTAAGGTTTCCGGTCTACCCTCCAAGAAAGACCGGTGGCGACTCCAAATGCATGCACAATTTGCACATGCCACCACGACCACACTGAAGGTCGAAAGCGATCGACTCTTATCGTCGAAGAATACTCCCGCCGCGATTTGGTATGGGCCTGGGAGGGCTCGCGCCGATCCAAGACCCGTGATCGGTAATCCATTAGCCGCGTCCGCTTCCGGACGGGTCGCGACAATAGTCTATTGCCACCAGTATAAATCTGTGTCCATTCGAGGCCTTAGGGTTGATTGGCCCTATCATGTCTATACCCCACATTGAGAAAGGCCAGGCCTCGGACATTTGATGAAGCTCATTTGGGGGCGCATTAATCCTGTCTCCATACACTTGACACTGATGGCATGATCTGACGTGTTGATTACAATCTGACTCCAGTGTCATCCAGAAATAACCTAGTCGCATGATTTTCTTGGCGAGAAGATGGCCGTTCATGTGCGGGCCACATTCCCCCTCGTGTATTTCGATCATAAGCGATCTAGCTTCATTGGCGTCTACACACCTGAGGAGGACTGAGTCATAAGACCTCTTGTAGAGAGTTGGGCCACTAAGGAAAAACTTGCCCGCCATCTTTGCAATGTATTTCCTGTCTCCTGCTTGAGCACCCGGAGGGAATTCCCTTTTGGCCAGGTAGTTCTTTATATCATGATACCACGGTAGGTCCTCGAACCCCTCCTCAATTACCATGCAATGTGCAGGTTCTCGGGTAATGCCTATGCGCAACGGTTCAATATCTATGCCGTTCGCTACTTGAAGCATAGAGGCCAAAGTAGCCAATGCATCTGCGAAGTGATTTTGCGTCCTCGGCAGATATTCGAACTCAATTACTTCGAATTCCTTGATCGTCTCCTCTAGGAATTTATGGTACGGGATGAGCTTGAAGTCCCTAGTTTTCCATTCGCCTTGGGTCTGGAGGATGATTAGCATTGAATCTCCATAGACCTGTAACTTCCGCACTTTCAAGTTTGTGGCGAGCTGCAAACCAAGGATGCATGCTTCATACTCAGCCACGTTATTGGTGCATGGAAATGTCAGCTTTGCGGCCACGGGGTAGTGTTGGCCATCTGGAGATATGAGGACGGCTCCGGTACCTGCCCCAGCTAAATTGACCGCGCCGTCAAAATACATGGTCCATTTGTCGTCCGAGAGTGTCAGAACTTGGCCTTCCGCCTTATTCTCTTCCTCCTCAAGGGCATCGTGGTCTTGGGAATTCTCGGCTAGCATGTCAGCAATGGCTCTCCCTTTTACTGACTTCTGGTTTGAGCTCTTGACATCAAACTCAGAAAGGAGCACCTGCCACTTGGCCAGCTTCCCTATCAATGACGGCTTTTCTAACAAGTATTTGATTGGGTCACTCTCTGTGACTAACTGGATGGTGTGGTGAAGGGTATACTGCCTTAGCCTGCGGAGTACCCAGATTAGCGCGACGCATGTCTTCTCTACCTCCTGGTACCTTGCCTCTGACGCGGTGAACTTCTTGCTTAGGTAATACACAGCTCGCTCTTTGCTATCTTTTGGGTTTGTTTGAGCGAGTAAGGCCCCTAGGGACTCGTCGTGGATAGTGAGGTAAAGGGTTAGGGGGATCCCTGGGACCGGGGGCACCAGTATTGGCGGACTGACCAGATGTCCCTTGATCTCCTCGAAAGCCTGCTGGCACTCGTGATCCCACTTGATTTTGGCATTCTTCTTCAAAAGTTTGAAGAGTGGCTTGGCTGACTCTGAAAGGTGAGATATGAAGCGGGCGATGTAGTTTAATCTTCCCAGGAGGCTCCTTACATCTTTAACTGTTGAAGGGGCCTCAAGGTTGAGGATAGCTTGAACCTTGGTGGGGTCAATCTCGACGCCACGATTGCTAACTATGAACCCCAATAGCTTGCCTGATCTCGCCCCGAATACGCATTTTGCGGGATTCAGCCTCAGCTTGTATTTCCTGAGTCGTTCAAACAATTTCCTTAGTACCAGGGAGTGGTCTTCACCATGTCTGGATTTTGCTATCATATCGTCCACGTACACCTCTATCTCCTTGTGCATCATATCGTGGAATAGGGTAACCATCGCCCTCTGGTAAGTTGCCCCTGCATTCTTCAGGCCGAATGGCATGACTTTATAGCAAAAGGTTCCCCAAGGTGTGATAAACGATGTTTTGGCTTTATCCTGCTCTCTCATGCGGATTTGATTGTAGCCCGAGAAGCCATCCATAAAAGAGAATCGTTCAAATCCGGCTGTGCTGTCTACTAAGACGTCAATGTGCGGCAATGGGAAGTCGTCTTTGGGGCTAGCCCTGTTCAAGTCTCTGTAGTCTACGCAGATTCGGACCTTCCCGTCCTTCTTCATGACGGGGACGATATTAGCGATCCATTCTGGGTAAGCAATCACTTCGATGAACCCCACTTTGAGGAGCTTCATCACCTCCTCTTCAATTTTCTTTGCCAATTCGGGTTTTGTACGCCTGAGGTTCTGCTTCTTGGGCAAGATGCTGGGGTCGGTTGGCAAAGCGTGTTCCACGATACTAGGGTGTAAACCCGGCATATCCGCATATGACCATGCGAAGACATCTTGGTATTCTCGCAGGAGCTCAATTATTCTGGATGCTTCTGTCGGCGGTAGGCTTTCTCCAATCTTCACCTCCTTGATATTCTCTGGAGTCCCTAAATTCACCGAGGTAGTGCCCTCCGCAGTGGGTGGCTTGGAGTCTTCATAGCGTTTCCAATCAACTCTGATTCCCTCCTCGACCCGGTCGTCTTCCTCTCCCTTGATATGGAGGGTAGCTTCCTTTTGAGAGTTGGGATAACTTAACAACCTGCTATGTATGTGTGGAATGGTATGCCTGAAATGTCATGAAGATGGTTAGTTGACATATAATAGATACGGCTCATGGACGATGCAAGAACAAAGATTAAAACTGAAAACGTGAGATGGGGGCTAGTCCTCATATCATTGGACATCCTTGCCTCCCAAGATTTTGAAAACTGGGAGACGTGTGGGAAATCAGGTCTCAGGGCTTTTCTTTTCTTTTCAACTCTTCTTTTCTTTGCATCTTTTCTTTTCTCTCATTTGGATCATCATCGACCTGATTCGTGGTTCCCCCACATCCCGATTTTTGTATTTTATGAGGATTTTTTGATGATTTTTTTTTATTTGATTTTTTATTTGATTTTTTTTTTATTTTTTTTGTTTTTATTTTGACGTAAAGACATAAAACAAAGGTGATAGTTCGAGGCATCTGATGTATATTCAGATGCATCAGAGGGGGGTGGAAATTTCTTTACTCAATGACGGACGCGTCGTCGTCGATTCCCTCGATAATGACGTTGACAGAATCTTCCAGGAACAGGCTGGCCAACTGGGGGTCCTCCGTTGTAACGTCCACCTTCTCGTCCTTCAGCCACTTAGATGCCTCATCAAAGAAACGACTCAGGGGAGTTTCGAACATCTTTCCCTTGCCCTTCCATGTACTCGACCCTAGGACGCGGCCGCCACGGCCCCTACCTCTCCCATAACCTTCTGGTCGGAAATGTCGACCCGGTTCTCCTTTATAACCCAGCCCTCGGCGGTTCTTCACTGTCGCCAAGCTAACTGGCTCTTGAATACCTTGGTGGTGCTTGCCTAAACCAAGGCCCGGGATAAAACCATGTCGCGTCAGTATTTTTCCCGCCATGATCGAGGATTTGGAGCAATTTGGCGGCCTCATGGCTGTACCAGCTGGTACATGCATAATGTACATTCTCTCCGCAGCGCGAAAGCTTGATTCTTCTCCGGACGAAGGTTTCACCAATGGGATAGTGTCGATGTGGCTCGTTAAGTGATCAGCCTCTGAGTGTATGGTGATCAGTTTGTCGTGAACGACCATCCGGACCTTCTGGTGTAAGCTGGAGGGCACGGCGCCAGCCGTGTGAATCCAAGGTCTTCCAAGCAAAAACCCAAATGACGCTGGGATATCCATGATTTGGAAATTGATCAGGAACTCTGTTGGGCCCACAAGGACAGGTAGTTCTATCTCTCCAGTTACCTCGCCTTTAGCCCCATCGAAAGCTCGAATGGTGGACTTCGAGGTTTTGATTAAATCTTCTTTCACCCCGAGGCCTCTAAGCGTGCTTAAAGGGCATATGTCGAACGCGGACCCATTATCTATGAGGACTCGAGATACCCGTTTGCCGTGGCACATTGCTGACACGTAGAGAGCCTTGTTATGTCCTCGCCCCTCTGGTGGGAAGTCTTCATCTGAGAATGAGACTTGATCTTTCAAGAGGATTGCCCCCACGAAGTCCTCCAACTGGGCCTCATTGATTGTTTCAGGCACGTGGGCCTCATCCAACACCTTCAAAAGGGCATTTCGATGCTTCTCAGATGTCTTGAAGAGGTCCAAGAGTGAGATTTGCGCGGGCATCTTTCTCAGCTGTTCGACCACCTCGAACTCACTGGTTCTAATGATGGCTAGGACCTGCTTGGCGTCTTCCTCCGTTATCCCCTTCTTTTCAACATCTCCCTCCTTTTGGACTAGGCACCTCCCGGAGCGAGTAATGGCATCTACTTCACTGGTGCCGTAATTCCAATGCACTGCTTTGGGGTTGTAAGCCTCTACTGCGGGGAGCGTAATTACTAAGGGCGTGACCTCGTCTTTGTGAGAACTGCTGGCCTCCCCTGTCGCCTCTACCTCGATGTCACTACGATCTTCTTGTGTAAGGTTGAACTCAGCGAGGTTTATTATCAGCGGGGTCATACCCTCCACCATGCAGATCGATTCAACAGGGCATGATTCCTCTGAGTCGTACGGGTTTCTCCCGAGGTCTATATTGAACACCGCGTTTGCGGTATGGTCAGGTAGTGGATTCTGTTGGATGTTTGGATCTGCTCCATCAAACTTCAGCAAGTCGCTGTCGATAAGGGCCTGTATGTCGTATTGTAGGGCCCGACAATTGTCTATGTTGTGTCCTTTTTCGCCCATGTGATATGCACAAGTTCGACTCTCGTCGAAACCCATGAACCTTGGCGGTGCTGACCTCGGCGGCTTCTTGGCTAACAACCTTGCGTCTAGAAGCTTAGGGAGTAACTTTGACATCGGGACTGGGAGCGGGGTAAAAGAGGGAGGACCCCTTCCTCTTGGTGCTAAGATCCTCTGGGCCGTCCAAGAGGTGTTCCCCTGGGTCGGGGTGGAGTTTTCGAACTTTTTGGCTCTTGGTGGATTGGAAACGAAGGCAACCTCTGCAGTAGATTCTCGTTCTTTCTTTGCGGGGAACGGTCGCTTCGGAGTCACTTCCGGCACACGCCTTTCTCTTATAGCCCATTCGTGTCTTTCCGCCACTTTGATTAAGTGCGCGAAGGTCTGACACCCAGAGGTGTTTAGTTTGTCAAAGTAGTCATACGGCAGCGCTTTCAGAAAGATGTCTACCAACTCTTCCTCCGGGATGTGTGGCTTCACCTGAGTGGCGAGTGCCCTCCACCTTTGGGCGTATAAACGAACGCTTTCAGTCCTCCCTTTCGCGGTCCGCAGTAGGTCTTCTCTGGTTGGAGCGGTCAGTGCATTGAACTTATACTGGGATAGAAAGTCTCCTGCAAACTCGTCCCAGTCGTCATATCTTTGTATGTCTAACTCCACGTACCAAGACAGAGCGGCGCCAGCCAGACTCTCTTGGAAGGTATTGATCAGCAATGGCGTGTAATCTGAGTATTTGGCCATCTTGTACAAGTAGTACTTCAGGTGGGTCTTGGGACAGCCTGTCCCATTATACTTCCTTGAGAAATCCGGCTCCTTGTAGTCCACAGGGACCTCAATCTTGGTGAAAGGCATGATTTTATCGTACTTTGACAACTCAAATCCCTGGCTGGTGAGACATTCCTCGATTTTGGCAATCCTTCTTACTCCCTCATCGACCTTGACAGACTTCTCACTCTGTTTCCCTTCTAGGTTGATGATGACAGGCGGGGCTCTTGGCGGTACTTCAACAGTTGGAGCCTGCTCAGTGCCAGGTGCAGCATTCGTCCCAGCGGGTCCACCTGCGTCGGAAACAGCAGGCGTGCTTGGGTTTGCAGCTTGGTTAAGATCAACTGGCAGAGTGGGCCTGGCGTTAGCCGCGATGAACATGTCCTTCATTTCAGCCAGCATCTGAGTCACTTGGTCTAATCGTGCTTCCAGAGTCCCGAGGAGAGCGTCAACCTGTTCGTGCTCCATACGGGCCTGAGAACGCGCTTGGGCTCGAGTCCTCGTGATTGAGAGTTACCTGATCGGGAGATTAAAAGTTAGGCTTATGGATACGAGGGATAAATCATGTGCCGCAAAGTGAACGGCGGCCTGATCACGCTGGCGCGGTCTTGCCCCAGTTTGTCAAGGCATGTATGTCGTTATGCAACGAGTAATCCATGATAATTAGGATAAGTTCTTTTTGAAAAGATGCTTGGATAATGCATAAAAAAGGCTCCCGGAGGAGTTTGATCACAATGGGAAATGAAAATGCTTGACTATTCTAAACTCGATGGGAGGGCTGGCTCCTCTGTCATCCTCCGATATTGCTGGGAGCCGAGTCTTCAACTCTGGACTTCTTCGCCTTCAGGATAGGCTGGCGGTCCGACGTCTTCCGGTATGTAAGGCTCCACTCCTGGTACATATGGGACGATGTACTCTGGAACATATGGTTCGACTAGGGTCGGCCGGACTCTTTTGAAAGCCTGGATATATTCCTCGGAGGCCCGATGGATGTTCATCTCAGGGTCCAACTGGTCCGGCCACTCCACATCCTGAGGCGGGGAGTCTTTCAGTGCCTGTTCTAGGTCATTGATCATCATCTGGAGGCGCGCCTTGGTCCTCTTGGTGATTGGGCCTTGGGGAATGTCGAAGGCGAATTCGTCCGGAGGACTTTGGGGTGGTATCTGCTGCAGCATGCCGAACTGTCTGACGACTCTGATCGGGTAGTATGACACGGCTCCTGTGAAACCCAAGAGAGGAATTGGCCCGCCGGTCTTGGTGGCGATGCGTGCTTTATGCATCTTCGGTCGCCTTAGCCGCCATCGGAGTTGTTCGGGTTCTAATTTTTCCAGGAGTTCGTACCAGTCGTTGAAAGAGCGGTTGGCAATGAGTGATTGGCACTTGAGGAAGGACTGGATAGGGTGGACATCTTCATCGATTCGAGTGCATCCAGCGCGAAGGTTGAGTTTTTTAAGATGGGAAGTGATCCACAAGAAGAGAAGGCCATTGGAGGCTTGGAAAATGGTTTTCCGGGTGGATTTGGAATCATCCAGTGCGGCCTTATAGCGGTTCAGAGACAGCAAAGTCTCAGCAAGGATCATATAGGAGTAATCCAACTGGTCACATGCCTGCTGGGCTATGTGGACAATGAGAGGGTTGAATGTGGTCCTGGATGTAGGAAATAGCACGAATCCAAAGAAGGCCAGGATGAAGACCCCTCCGGCCCTATGGCCAGTGTCAATGGGTAGGTCCGAGTAATTGTCGAATAGGAATGAGAACGGGAATCTGCCAGAATTGGATTTGAGAATTCTTTCAATCTCGGTGGTCTTGAGCCGAAGGAACTTGGAGAGCAGCTTGGATGGGTCAAGGCCTAAAGGGGGACGGACTAATTGTCCCTTGAATTCGACTCCGATGACGGCTGTATATTCTTCCACTGTGGGTGTGACCTCCAATCCTTCGAAGTTGAATGTTAGTGTGGTGCGATCCCAGAACCGTGCTGCTGCTTGTATCAGTGCCGGTTGGTATTTGATTTCGATGAGGTTAACCAGATGCCCCAGCCTTTGCTTAACATACGCCTGGTTGGTCTTGTTGAGGCGTCCCCACCAAACTAGCAATTCTCTATGCGGGACCGGCAGAATTTGGATATCACCTCTTCCCATCGAGTCTAGAATATGAAAATGCGATTAATTATCCATGGATTACTCGGGCATTAGATTCGTTCAAATCATTATTTACCCGTGATGTGACGAGGGTTGAGTTCCCACATTTGGAGTAAAGGGAATGCCAAATTAGGGTTCCCATACTAATCCCATCAATAGGCATAATGAATTGGACGAAAATAATGATGTTATGCAGATGATATGCTTATGCATGGCGTGGACCACTTCAGTCATACGTCGCATACACCATGAAATGAGGATTAGATCTTCGCACTTGTGTCGAACAAACCAAGTGTGAGTTCTAACAACAATTTCAAACGGAAGCGACGTATGATTGAAACAGAAAATCCGAATGGTTGGGTGAAATTCCAATGTCGCATTCCGGTATTAAGACGCCTATGAACGACACGGGAATTAAAGCGCAGGGGATAAGAGGGGGATCCACAGACGGATTCCCTTTACAGACTCAGAAGGCTCAGAAAACTGAATAATTCTAAAACACCTCCGGAAGGCGACCCTAAGGAACCTAAGGAGATGCCCCAAGTCAGGTCGTCGGGTAACGTCGTCCGTCGTCCTTGCTCCGATTAGCTCGGGTCGCCGTCTTCATCAGATGAAATGTCTTTAGGGGTGGAAGAGGATGGCTGGCTCTCGAGAGAATCATCTTCGTCTGATGAGATCTCGATGACCACTAGAGGAGATGTTGGATTTGCTCGTATCCTGCTGAATATGCCCCTTAACTTCAGATAAATGTTCCACATCCTTTCCCTCTCGTACTCGAATTTATGTTCGCGTTCAAGTTGCTCGGCGGACTTGGTGTAGAAGCAGTCTGTTCCTCGGATAAGATTGCGTCCAGTAAGTGCCCTCCCCTGGATAAATCGGAAGGAGTGGAATCCATTGAACGTCTCGGTGGCTCGATGACGGATGACACGTCGCTCATACTCAAATACCTCTAGGACCTTGGAGAGATTTGGGGAGACCATCTCCACTTTATCTAAACTGTAGAATGGGATTAGACCCAACCATCGGACTCAATGAATGCAACATGTTGTGCAATAAATACGAAGCTGCAGGTAAATTAAACAATAATGGAAAGACCTTACCATAAGAGGTACCCGATGATTTTTTTGGTTTTAGGTATACCAACCATCCATATACATGCGCATGAGACAAGTGAGGCTTGACTCTAGAAATCAAAATGGCTTAGGTGAGGAACCTAGAGGCTTCCCTCTATCCGAGTCGATAAATTCGTCCATAAGCGCAATCCACAACAAATGGATAAAAGTCTCGACTTGGATAGTGAGCGGGATCGAATATGGTCAACCCCAGCGCAATCCACGCTAGAGCGTTGCATATCGATCCCTGATCTATGGCTACCTAAAAAGGTGATTTCGCGGCCTGGGTTTGGGCGCTTTGTGCAAAGTGTCGTGATCCTCAAATATGCAGTGAATCATGCGCAACAATTTATATATCAATCAGCGCTTCAAATCATCCATATAACATACATTCCTACGCCCATCCTGCATAAGACAATATTAATCACAGACTACACCCCTTATCACTCCGATCTGCAAAAACATATAACACCTATCATGAGCGGACTTACCTCACCTTCAAGAGCGCCTGCAGGGTTAGAAAAATCACTCAACGTTTTAATTACGGCCTAAGTCCACTTGAGGTCCAGAACCAAGTGTTCTAGAACAATATTCCCCAGCGGAGTCGCCAGCTGTCGCGACCCGTCCGAAATCGTCGGACGCGGGCTAATGGATTACCGATCGCGGCCCCCACTCTGGAATGTGTATCGCGGGCTTTGGATCGGCGCGGGCCCTCCCAGGCCCATACCAAATCGCGGCGGGAGTATGTCTTTTGAGGGATAAAAGTCGATCGCTTTCGACCTTAGTGTGGTCGTGGTGGCATGTGCAACTTGTGCATGCATTTGGAGTCGCCACCGGTCTTTCTTGGAGGGTAGACCGGAAACCTTACTGACCGATTGGGAGAGATCGATCAGTTCTGCGGAACCAGAGATTTTGGGTTCGGGGACTTGGTTACGTCGGTGTCATTACCAACGCCCTTTCGGTACCTAACGCGAGTGATTTTCCTATTTAAGATTTTATGCAGGCGCAATTTTGGGTGAGATAGGTTTGATTCAGGGTTTCATGCAGATTGGAAGACTGGTCCTATCAAATCACAGTCAATATAATGAAAGCGCAAGTCACGTGCATAAATAAATCATGTCAATGCACATCAATTTCAATCATTGGCCTCCTAGTATAGCCATAAGGGCTTAGCAAAGATGCGATTTAGGACTAGGGGTGGAATGGGAAGATTCGAGGACAATTAGCCCAAAGGGCAAAATTGTCATTTTTGGAAGGTTTGGATACCGAATTACCCAAAATATTCCATGGCCAGTTGATTGTGGCCATTTCCCATTTTTGGGAATTTTTTGGAATTTCTTGATTTTTCTTCAACTTTTGGAAGACGATTCGCCCAAAGGGCGAAATCGTCATTTTAAGAAGGGTCGGGGTTCAAAACACCCGGAATGAGCCTTGGCCAGTTGTTTGTGGCCATTTCCTATTTTTTGGGATTTTCCTGGATTTTTTAGAATTTTTTTTGGAAGACGGTTAACCGGAAGGGCAAAACCGTCATTTCTGAAAAGATAGGGGGTCGAAAGACCCGAAACAGGTCGTGGCCAGTTGAATGTGGCCATTTCCTATTTTCTGGAATTTTTTAGAATTTTTCTGAATTTTCCGAATTTTTTGAATTTTTTATGATTTTTCATTTTTTATTGATTTTTTGATTATTTTATTATTTTTTATTATTTTTTTGAAATTTTTTTTTTTTTAAATATTTTCCGGGCCGGGTCAAACCCGGCCCGCGCCTCTCGGGCGCCCGGCCCGACCCTAGGGGTCGACACCGGCCTAAAACGACACCGTTTTATTTTTTTAAACATTTTTCTATTTTTTACAATTTTTTTGATTTTTTATGTATTTTATTTAATTATCCGAAAATTCCCCGGATCGGACGGTCCACGTTGTGCCACGTGGCTTCATCTCGTGCGTCCGATCTTCCACTAGATCGAGCGACCCACAGAGAGCCACGTGGCTCAATAATAGCCGTCGGATCAAAAATTAATTATTTTCATTTTTTAGAAAACCTACAAATCGGACGCTCTAGAACGTGCCACGTGGCCTCCTCTGGTGCGTCCGATCTTGTACAAGATCGGACGTCCCTCAGTGAGCCACGTGGCACATCCTCGTCCGCCGGATCGATTATTCAAAAATCATTTATTTAATTTTCCAAAAAAACGAGATCGCGACACGTGTCACGATCGGGGCCGTTGATTTTATTTTATTTGAAAATACTCGGACCGGACCCACCCGGCTGACGTGGCTGCCTACGTGGCACGCCACGTCGGCCGTTGACCGCTGACCGCCGGCGAAGTCGCCGGAGAAGACGATGAACAGTAAAAATTCCGGCGACTTCGCCGGAATTCTCGCCGGAAAATGCAAAACGGCTCCGGATCTTCGAATTTTTTTACCCAAATTGCATCATTCGAATCCTCAAACATTCAGCATCAAAATATAAGCATTTCAACAGCCGGGGACGCATCGGAAATCGGCAAAAAGAACCCCCACAGGTTCGGCTCCGGCGAGGGATTTTCCAAAAATTTTCAACGTTCAAAGCCTACCCCGACCGTTCAGAAAACGTCTAAAAGAGGTTTAGAGACTTACCTCAGCTCGTTTAGAGCTGGAAATCCTCGGGTTCGCGCCGGCACGAGCTCACGGCCGAGACCAAGGCCGGTGGTGGTCGGGCCTCCTCGGCGAACACGGTTTGATGCAACAAAAGGGCACAGCGAGCTTAGAGTCGGTTTTAATGTATGCTTGAGGCTAGACACGCGCAAATGGAGCTCGGGAATGCACCGACCGCGGGTTAAAAGAAAAACGTGCAGGCAGACATTTCGTCGAGCACCCGATATGCATTATGGAAACAGGGGTAAAGACGGCGTACCGACCTGTCCGAGGATCGTCGACGACGGTGGATGCTTCGGCGGTGATCAGTGAGGTATGATGAAGGTCCCCGAACTCTCCTCTCGCTGCCTTTCGCTCCAAAAAATCCCCGCCGGCACTCTCGGCCCTGTTTCCCCTTTAAACCCGAGCCTCCCTCTCCGCCGTGGCCGACCGGCCCGTTTTTTGATGCCCTCACGCTTGCAGCAACGAATATTCGTCTGGCAACCTGCTTCCCACGCTCGGCCGCCCGCTTTTTCTTTGAAAAATCGCCGCCCCATCTCGCCCCTGTCCTCCCCTGCCTCACTGTCGGCCACGGTCTGCAACAATGTTGCAGACCCGGTCGGACCGGGTCGGGTCGGGTCTGACCCGACCGGCCCGGTTCGACCAATTCGCTCAAATTGAGCCCCGATTCGACCTATTTTCATGAAATTGATGGCATAATCGGACTCCTTGGCACATTTTCTATTCAATAAGGGTATTTTCACGGATCAATTGATTGAAATTTTATGAAAACCCCAAATTGTCCCTAGGATCCGAAAACGAATTTCCCCAAATCGAAGGTCCAAACGATCGAATTATTCAAAATTGAGCCCACCAATGGATTCAGCATGATGAAAACTATAGGGTAGAGGTGTTTAATTTTAATGGGTGTGCCCGTGTGAAATTTAATTTCACAAATTGTAAAACCGGGGACTAAATCGAAAGATTTTTATGCAATTAAGCCCTTTTGGTTAAAATTGATCAAATTGGAGGGCAAATTGACCCAATTGCATTTCAATACTCTAGAATACAATGTCATAGCTTATAAAAACCGAGAATTGAAAATTAAAAGACTCGAAAAGGATTTTTTAGGCCCGGTTCGGGATTAGGTTTGTGAAGGAACCCCATGAACCAGGCCAAATTTCCTTAATAAAAAGTGAAAATATTAAAGAGATAATTAAAATAAAATTTCTGAATATTTTTGTGTAATTTTCTGACCACGAATGGTATTTTTCCTGATTTTTGGATTATTTTAATAATTAAATAAATTCCAAAAAATATTAAAAAATTCAAAAAATATTTTTTGTTCAAAATTGGTTCCTAAGGCTAGGCTAAGGCTTCCAAAGTTGATTTTGCAATTTTTTGACCTTTTTTGCTATTTTTAATTAATTTTAGAAGTAAAAACTAAAATAAAAGGTGGTCAAAAATCAGGTGTCAACACTCATCCCTTTACTTTCTTCGTCCCAGTGAGGGAAAACGAATTGCTCGCTTCTCAGCAGTGCATGAAGTTGAAGGGCTCCGAGATTAATTTTTAAGATTTGAGAAGTTGACAGTATAACAATATAACAGTGCAATCTTAATCGCAAGTGTTATGAGTAGAAAAAAAAAATAGCAATTATGCGAGACCCGACGCTGATTTTATGTTGCACATTGTCATGCTAGTAGGTCCTTAATTTTTTATCACCATACTTAGTGTAGCGTTAGTAGATGAGGAGTGTGATTTTAAGCGAGCGCATGACAAGAATGGAAATTTAATGTCATGTTATGTGACCATAATGGACATGCATCGGTCCCTAAGCCGGTGCCAATACCATTCGACAAACCTTTTCGCAACTTGTCATCCATGAATCCAACACAGGGATTTGCACACTTAGGTCCTTTTTTGGCTTACTTGGAGAGAAGAGAGTAAAGCCCAAAACTGAGAGAATGCTACATGGGCAAATCCACAAAAGGGCCAGTGGGGCAGTTTTCCTCTTTCACCTTCTTCCTGTTTTCAGAGAAATACTCGTTCTTCCGAAAATGAAGGCATGATCATGGCCTTGAACTTGGAAGATCAATCTCGTGAATTGTTGATTAGCATATGTTCACGTCTTGAAGCGACCTAGGAAAAAAGGCTCAAGTAGTCTGATGTTTAAAAATACAAAGTTGGGTGGGACCTTAAACACTATCATTCGTGTTTTCTTCTCAACAGCACAAGGTTTATCGAAATGTTCGACTCGTTCCTATATATTCGCTTGATTTGTTTCGAAAGTAATTCGCAGGATCGTGCATTTTTTTTCTTCTTTTGATGGGATACACATAAAATCGTCCCTTTCATGTGCATCAGATAAGGGATTCACTCGCGGGATTACGGACGTAACCCTTGAAATTTCTCCAAGTGAGAGACGCTGTGATTTAGATACAAGTTCTGCCGTATCAAAACAATCACATTTCTCCAAGTGAGAGACGCTGTGATTTAGATACAAGTTCCGCCGTATCAAAACAATCACTCAAAAGGCTCAACCGAACTCTTTATGGTGCATTCTGGTCGGTGTCATGTGCTAGGATATCTTTTGGATTGTTGGAAATCTACTCTACATCGATGTCGACTGAATCATAATGGTTTATCGAATTCTTTTGTCAAACCTCATCGAGTTAGAGAGAGTTTTGGACCTCATTCATGGTGAGCATGATCAATCCCAGATATTAGTCGACCGAAACGAAGTTCCTTTCCCGACCAATAAAAGAGAGAGAGACCGCACGGTCGGTCTCGTGGGTTCCCATATAATTCAATGACTGTGATTACATCCGATGAATGAATTAGGTTGGTGTGGCCGTATAGCTGGGATAATCGGGCTCGAAGACGGTGAAATTGTCTCGAGCAACGGAGAAAAAGTTCACCTCGCTTTTTTTGCAGGAAAGCAAGACACATGATTATGTTCCTAGACTTCTGAACTCGCGACACTAACTTTATTCTCTCTTTTTTCCCTCTTTAACCGGTTTTCATAATGCCTTTTCTCGGCATGTGTGGAACTAATGCCCCTCCTCAAATCCTTCATCATGTTCTCTGATTTTGGCTATGGCCGAATGATGGAGCCTCCTATTTCCCTGAAAACTTCAACTTTAAGGCAAACCGGGCTGTCTATCGAGTGAGCCTACCGAGGAGATGAGGAGGAAAAAAAAAAAGCATCAGGATAGACATGTGAGTTGTGTTAGAGAAGTCATACATCGGAAAATTAATACAATGTTGAACAATTAATATATCCACAATTCATTGATTTAGGCTTTTGAGTGAAGTTGGGTCTCCCTTTTAGCGATCTCCTCACAGCAAATGGTATCAAAGCTGATGATAAGGTTTGGAAAACACGCATAGAAAAGGAGAATGAAAACCAAGAGGGAGAGTAATGACATTGCATTGCCTTTTTAGGCTCTTTTGACATGCTCTTTTTGTCAAGTCAAAATGCTTGGTTTCCAGCATTTCCACTCAACCCCCAACAAAGCTGGATTAGAGAGGGGGCGTTGCACATCAATCACCTGTCGTGGATGACTTTCGGCCATGCACTGAACTCGGTGGGAGTGCATTAACTATAATAATTGATTATTAGGTAACCGCGCTTCTACGACCAATTTTTAGGAAAGACCTGAACATTATTAAGGATCCTTTGGAGATACCGCAAGACCGGAAGGATAAGTGTAGTTTGATTTATAGCTGTGAGTTTGTGAAAACATTAGAATTTAGAATGCATTTGACGGTTGCAAAAGCGTCTTTTGTTTCCTCGCAGAGTTGTATAGTCTCATGTAAAAAAAAAAAGTTGAGTTTTTCGGTGCTCGTAAATTCCAAGGATAATGCTTTCAAAAAGTACAATTAAATCCTAAAATTCGTTAAAGAGTGCACTTGAGTCCTAAAACTTTCAAAAAGTGCGATGAAATCTTAGAACTTATCATATTGGTAAAATCAAATCCTTCCATTGATTGCACTTTCCGAAAGTCTAAGGAATCGATTGCACTTTCTTGAAAGTTTTAAGACATTGGTGTTACTTACTCGTATATTAAATCACTAATCTAAACAACAGTGGCTTATCAAATTTCGTTAGATTAAATTAACCCCTAAATTTGGGTTACTAACTCTCAGTTGAATTATTCACCTCTTTAATTATATTTGTAATTCTCCTGATGACCAAATTCGCCAATCGAATTCAGCAAATAGCCTTTGCTAGCTCAGAAAATCTAAGCTACGGCGAACCCAATAGAAAGAGTTCACGAACTAAGGAAGTATTGGGACCAAATTGGATGCCGAGACATAAAATCAGTTGCTCTAATTTAAAAGGAAAGGTGGTAAATATGATGTCATAGGGTTCACGGATATATTACAAAATCAAACTAAAAAAAAAGGGGGGGGAGGAGAAGAAAACCGCTCGAAGAAAACTTAATAATATTCTTCTAATTAGGCTTTCTTTGACACGATCTACATTTCTCTTGTTCATAGGCCTAGAAGTATGTAATAAAGGAGGGTCACTGGCAAAGAAACCAACATCCCAAATATTACCCTGCCAGGAAAACACAAAGCACATCATATATACAATAAAAACTAAGATTAAAAAAAATGGGACAGACTTTGCATTTTGACTCACCCTGTGCTAAGAATCTCTGGATGCACCCCATACTCCCTAGCAAATACAAATGGGACAATCCCTTGTGGAAGAGCAGCCTGAGATTAGAACAGACAAAAAGAAGAAAAAAATTACAAATTTTTAATGGTTAGAAACTTAGAAGGTTTCTGAAAAAAAAAAAAAAACAGATTAGGTAGACTCAGTTTTATAAATGATGTGGGAGATACAATTGACGATGGTTGTAACACATTATAAATTTATGATACAGGATTCTATTAAAATCCTACCTTTGCTTGATATACTAATGATCCGATCCGGCACAACGGGTTAACTATAGGGGTCGGTTAAAAAAGAAATGCAGTATCATTATCCTTTCATCATATGAGTAGGGTTTGACCTGCACTATGGCCGCGTGAAGCCGCTCTCCTCTCAACCTGACCGCGAGGGACGCGGCCGACATGACCAGAGGCCCGGAGACGAAGCGGATCGCCATCGAGATCGTCGCCATCTTGGTGCCACAGGCGATGATCCGGGGCTGGAGGGCCATGAACAGTCCTGCAACACAACGCAGCGGAAAACCTCCCGAATTGAATCGACAGTGCATGTCAAAGGCTCTTTTAAATGTACTCAGGCATACAGTCGTTTCCATTGTTCAATGTGACGAGTCGTTTTCGTTAGTACAGGCGGGGAGAGAGAGAGAGAGAGGGAGAGGGAGGATGTGAGTGGAGGGCGTGAAAGGTCTATTGCTGGGTCTGCATGACATGGGGGAAAGTGCAGAGGCAAAACAAAAGCATGCAAAAAAGCAGATTCTGTGTTTTTTCTCCCCCTTCTCTCTTTTGGTATGTACCTAAGCTGAACATTGCCATCCCAAGACCAGCATCCGATATAATCTTTATTGAATATTTCACCAAGCTGGGCATCCCCACATTCCATCTGGAAAAAAATTTGAAAATAATGAAAATTTCATCAAATAACAATATTGTAGAATTAAAAGAACAAATGAGACTGGCTTGCAAAATTGATAGAACAGATAAATAAGTTAGTCACGTCTGATATTGGATAAGAACTTACATTAACGTTTCATTTTGTGACAAAACCCCATTTTTATATTCGTGCATGTTTTTATCCGTCAATATATGGTTAAGAGACATCACATGATAAGTCACGATCAGTTGACGCTAGGGTTAAGACTCCAAATCAACTTTCAAGTCGTGTCCAGCTTCTAGCAAAAATTTGAAGTTTATATCCTTTCAGTATTCAATAAAAGTTGAATCTCAGACAGAAAGCGTCGCTTCAAATATGCACTTCATCATATTTGTTGCAGCCATTAGAGTCTAAAATTGGGATGTGTAGGTTTTGCATTGTTAAACCTGCTTTCCACCCAAGACGTGTGGTGTAGACGACTCACTTGAACGAGATGAGAGACCAAAGCAGCCCCAGAATGCTGGAGTACGTGTTGGGGTTGCGACAGAGCTTTCTTCCCACGACCGTGAGGATGAGCTTCATCATGACCAAGGCGTTTGGCATTTCTTGTGGGGTTGCTGCTGTTGCCTCTTGCTTCTTATCAGGTGGTTCTGCTCCAGAAGTTACTGTGCATTCTCTGAAGCTTATCTCTTTCTCTGTGTCATCACGAAATCACATAACACATAAACTTGAAGAGATTAGGGCAAAAATAAAAGCAATCAATGTGAAATGCAAAGCCAAGATTTGTCTTTGAATTGCATACATCAACAACTTTACAACGATTCATATATAATTTGTGGGCCATAAGTTATCATCCGCATGCTAATTTAACTTAATATAAACACTGGTGATGTCCATGTGCGTTATTTACTAATCAAAAGACTGGTTGGGATGGAAGAAAACAAGACCCGGGCCATTTGTGATTTCGATATTTCTAATAACAAGAGTTACTTCCAACATGCACTAAAAAAGATCGGCTAGGCTTTCCGTACCCAGGTCATTTAAACATATGTCAAGTCTATTCTAGAATGCCCACATAAGATTGTAGAGAAACATTGACATGTAACTATCGTGTTACTGTCTTTCAAAAAAAGTTTTATACATTTCACTGCATGCTTTATGAAAATTAACATGACTATAAAGTATGAACTGTTCCACGGCCCAATTAGGACACATAACGAACAATGGTTCAAGATCACACGCACCGCACACATAAACATCGTTTCATTAAGTTTGACCGATGGTCGGCATCACTTATTGGACATAGGGCATAAATTTCCTAGCACGCATCTCATGTTGGATCTACCTTAAATTTCTCACCACAGAGTCTAAAGTTTTCTCGGACCCTTTTTCATGCATTCCCATTAAAAGTCAAAGCCCTAACATGAGATAGAAAGGGAAAAAAATCAATGATCAAACATCAAAACAAAAAGTCAAGATGAAACACGCTTGGTAGACCTAGCAACATTTTTCAGTGGCAACATCCTCCACTTCTTACAGCAAAATAATTACAGCGAGAAAACATTGGCTCACCATCATTTCGCCCGATCATTATTACAACGGGATTTTTCTTTAAAGATGAATGCCAAATTTTGCCTCAATGATTATGCACGTGCTCCAAGCCAATGATGGCAACGATGGATTGTGGACATGACTTATTAAAATTTGTTGGAAAGTTTTCAAGACAGCTTTGACCGTGCTTGTACCGCCTTACCTTTTCCGGTTTTCTCTGGTGTCGGAGGGGCCACGCTGTCTTATTCTGTCCCTCCCTCCCTCCCTCCCTCACTCCCTCTCTCTCTCTCTCTCTCTCTCTCTCTCTCTCTCTCGTAGTGGAAAGCATTGTTTGAAAAGATCAAAAGGAAAGTCAGGGCAAAAGAGGGGAAAAAGATTGAATTTTTACTGCTATATTTTCCAAGACAAGATGAGGTTTTCAACCACCATATGTTCTCAAACCCTGTTTTCGTGTTTGACCGGAGATGAGTAAGGCTATGAAGAATCCTAAGCGACCCAGAAGTCAAAGAGTTGATACTAAGGGATATAAAAATTGCTGTACAAACATAAATTCGGAAAATCGCTTCATGAATGAATATTTGGATAAGTGAATTATATTCATATATCAAAGAAGAACGCGTAGAGTGAAATTCGCACAAATTAAAGTTTGTAAGAACGTTTTAATGTATAGCTTACATTGCTTAAGATGAGAAAGGCATTTCTGGAAAAATACCTAAAAAAGAGAACTCATATGTCAAAAGGACGCGATAAAAAGTAGAATGAAATATCAAAGCAGAAATTGTGTTTCACAATCAAAATGCTCCCTTTTATGTTCTTGTAAAAAATAATTGCTGCATCTTAGTTACAGATAACCAACTTGAAAGTTGCACATCTGTTGTACGCATTTCGGACTACTAATTGCTGATGACCAAATAAGCAACACATGTATGCTAACGAACAACTGGTATATTCCCAATAATTTTTTAATTCTTCGGAAAAAAACATTGTCAAGTGCAATTAAATTTTCAAAATTTTGTTATTTCATATAACCAATGTGTAACAGACAAGAAAATCGTCTATACCTGAATGAGAGACAAATCTTTATATTTCAAACCAAGTTCATCGTAGCTTAAATAGGGGTCCAAATTGTTGAAGTTGTTGTCCCACATCGCTTGATAACGGGTCTTATATTCTCTTTATATTCATGGGTCTCCCTCCAACTATTAACTTAAGCTTTTGGATTGAACTTTCTAACATGGTATCAGAACTAGTGTCATCTCGTTTGCGAATGTGCGTCCACCCTCCGTTACTCAGATTTCACGTGCAAGGCTTGCACGTGAGAGGGGCGTTGAAGTTGTTGTCTCGCATCGTTTGATAACGGGTCTTATATGCTTTTTATATTCATGGATCTCCCTCCATCTCTCCGCTTAAGTTTTTGGGTTGGACTTTCTAACATAAATAATATTTATCTATGTTTTTGTTAGCTACATCATAACTTGAATTCTTATTTCAATCTTTTATGGTTGAGTTTTAAGTCTTTAGTGTGAGTGGAAAATGGAAGAGCTCCAATCCACTAGTGCAGTGACCAAAGCATAGCTAAATATCGCCAAACCCTAATCACCATGTCCAGCCAGACAAGGACATCAGCATCGTCCACGCTCTCTCCTTCATGGGGCCGCTAAAACTTCCCACCCTAAAAATAGCCAATCAACTTCGACAGATCTGGTCTAAGTGTTGTCATTAATACCGTGATAACCTGTCCTATTCATATATCAGGTTACGGTGTCAGATTCTTCTCTTTCTTTGTTTTTTTCCCCTTTTGACGTCATCTGTGGACCGAGGGAACATCTGTACATCAACAGCTTAAAAAAGCTGCATGCATGTTGGATATCTTCCCATGTACATCCAACCATTAACCTCAGGTGTTCTTGCCTTGTCACAGCTGATTTTGCCAACTCATAGCGAATCTAGCAAGGTCATTCATAATTAAAAGATCTAAACTCACGTACTATTACTAGGAGAACAAGAATGATCTAGAGATCAAAAGATGGTAGATTTAGTTAGATGCTTGAGGCGATGCGAGATTCGGCTGATGATTGTACCTGTTATGCCGGAAAGCACCGGTGATGCCGGTTTATTGAAAACCTTCCCCGAAATTGGTGACTTGACCCACACCGGTGTAGTGGCTGTTGTCACGGAGATGGTGTCTAACTCGTTGAAGTTTGAGGCACGCGGAGTCGGCTGTAGCGAGTACGCATCCGATGACGCGTACCCGGATAGCCGAGGGCTCGCGGAGCGGTACCCGAAGGCTAGGTCCCCGATTCCGAATGAGATGTCCGTGCCTGAATGGTGATACTCATGGAGAGGTCCAGGAGTATTTATTGAGAAGATCTCCACGTTGGACAGATTGGACGCTCTCGGGGTGATGCCGACAGTGGAAGATAGGGCGGAGTCCGGGGCGGACGAGGTGGACCGTCGGATGCGGACTCGGATCCGCCCATTTGTTGGAGTTGGCGAATACTTCGGGGACCCTTGTTTCTCACACCGGGTATGCCCACGTGAGCTTAGGGAAACCAAAGTGTTATCCGACGACATGTGACCCATGCGCGCGGGATGCGGGGGTTCGGGGGCAGCGCCCCCGACACGGGTGTCCCGCTGCCCGGTCAGCGGGCGGGGCTTCCGCTGCCCGGTCAGCGGACGGCTGCCCCGCTCGCCGGTGAGCGGGCGGGGGTTCGGGGGCAGCGCCCCCGAAACCTCAACGGGTTTGGACTTTTATTTAAGTTAACCCGTATGTTATGGGCTTAATAGAGATTTCGCTAGGTTTAGGTTTTTGGGCCCGTTTAGGGCATATATATTTTGCTCGTTTTATGCTAATCATTGTAACGAGTTGAGAGGCTGTAAACCGAATATCATAGTGAAAAGCTCTTGCAGGACGTAGCCCTATTTTGGGGTGAACCTGGGTAATCTCGTGCGTCATTCAATTTTCTTGATTTCTGTGTGATCATTCTGATTCGGTGTGCGATAAATCCCATCACCATTGTTATCGACTTCTGACTCGGTGTATATTGGGTCCCGGCCGTCGAGGGATATCACATCCCCGTCGAGCTCAATCTTGGCTATGGATGCCGCGGCTGGGCCAGGAAACTGGTTTCGGATGAGCTGGGTGGCCGCTCTATATTCGAATAGGAAGAGAAGGAGAGTGTACCTGGAAAAGATTACATCCAAACAATGCACATTGTCGGTTCATAGTCATACTACATAAGATGGACTTACAAACTCTTGGACCGACCAAAAAAAAACTAAAACTAGTTTACCTAAGCCAGTTACACTATAGATTTTCCATATGTAACTCATGTTATACGGACCAGATTAATGAAGTTATGCACATAATAGTACCAGATAATGCACTGAAGCACGACAACTTGGACCATGAGGCTCTGAGTGAAGTCTCCATACATGGCCTTCAACAGAGGAATGCCCATGACCAGAGTGTTGGGCAAAGTGGCGACCGAAAACAGGGTTATGAGCCACTCCAAGCTGCCACTAAAGAAGGTGGTCCAAGCGGAGAGCGAAGTGAGCACGAGGACCTTGGAGAGGGTGTCGGCGGCGATGAACCGGGTGTCCATCTCGTAAGGGTTGTTCTGGGATATGAAGTGGAAGGAGAGGACGGGGACGGCGAAGACCGCGACGAAGCGGTTGATGCCGGAGCACTGCGCGGGGGTGAAGATCTTCCACCACTTGACCGACGCGTAGGCGACCAGCATCGCGAAGTAGAGAGGGGCCATGGCGCACATCACCTTGTACAGGTCGTCCGATGTTATCATCCTCTCTCTCTTTCTAGAACTTGTTCTAGGTTTTGTCTTAGGAGGGGGATGTGAGAGATTATATAGAGAAGGCAGGGACGGAGTCGTCCCCTAGTGGAACCACGTAATTTCACTCGACAGGTACTGCGGTTAGAGGGTCAGTGCGGTGGTTGATTAAGGAATTAGCTAAATGATGATTAAAGATTTAGCTAAGTGATGAATAAAAGATTCGTTTGGGGATTTGCGAGTCTTGATACGCCACGTGGAAAATAATGCCACCCTTTAGGTCGTGCTCTATTGAGAAATTATATGGTTCTGCTTTAACTTTGCTATATTCCCTAGTGGGATTTTGCATTTCGTGTGTTTCGATGATTTGCACGAAAAGGGCCCGGCTGGAATGTTTTGTCGTAGGTAGGAGAGGAGAGAAACATGAGAGGCGTGTTGAGTAATTGAGTAGGTTTTAGCATTAGCTAGCCACATTGAAATCTCCACGTCGTCTGACCAAAAAAAAAGAAATCTCCACGTCGAGAACATTTTTTTTCTCCCAGTGATACCAAAACTTCCTATACTTTGAATAATTCAAACTTTGAAATCTCAACGTTGTCAACTCTGAATGGTTAACAGATGTTAACTCCAACTAACAAAAAGACGATATTCAACTTCTCAATATACTCTAGGGAATATATTGAATATTTAGCAATTGTTCAAGGATCAGATTGAATAATTTAACACAATAGGAATGACACTACACATTGGACCAAAGTTTAGGATCTATCGGCATTATTTTTCCTTAGTTTTGCCGAGCATTTGGAGCATGCTCATTGATAGGTTTTTTTTTTCATTGGTTTTTTGGGCCGACAACGGTATTTTGCTATCTTAATTACTGTTCGAATTTAGAGATTGTCGAGTCGAACAAGTTCGGGGATGTTTTTACTTGATATTTGTTTGTGGATACTCGATTTCAAATCAACCCTTTGTTTTCGTACAACAAAAAGGCAATGAACTTTTTCCAAATAGTATAACAACTCTTTAGGCACAGTTTTAGTCTTCTTTGTCCCCAGATTCTCCACAGTGGCCAAAGCATTGGACCACAAAATCTCCACAGAAGCTGCTTAGTCTTAAGGGGGGAAGATCGATATTTCATGTGCCTTTCCACACATTGAGTTTCGATTCGAGACCAAGAATTCACGATTTTTTTTAAGTAATAATAAATTTTCCAAATTCAAACTAAATTAAACTAAGTGGAATCAAATGACTCATAAAATAATTAGCGACCCCCCTTTTTGTCTCTCCATTGCCTTTTCCCTTTTATGCCTTGGAATTTCTAAATGCTTCCTCAGCACCCTATGTACACGTAGCACAACCCGAATCTAAGATGATGATGATGATATCACTAAACTTTCCATAAAAATCAGTTCTACGCATAGATTCTCAGTAATTTTAACCTATACCTACACAAGAAATCCAAGAATGCAATTCTCAATAGAGAAATATTTTCAGTAGGGACTACAGTTTCATTTATTTCACGACAAATATCTTTCCCAAAAAAAAAATGGAATTTTTCGGCGTTTGGTTCACAGAAAATAAACTAGTTAAAGAAAATATTTTTCACCAATGGAAAAAACACCTTCAAAAGTGGAGAAAATGATTCACTCTTTTTGAAAAGAAAAAATTCATTTTCCCTCATAGGCAAAATAACACAAATAGTCCCCAAAACTTTGGCAGAATGTGCAATCTGGTCCCTGAACTTTTAATTTGTTCTATTTAGTCCCTGAACTTTGGCAAAATGTGCAATTTGATCCCTAAACTTTTGACTTGTTCAATTCAGTCCCTGAACTTTTAGTAAATGTTCAATTTAGTCCCTAGACTATATGAAAATGTTCAACATTATCCTGATCTTAAATTAACAAAAAGACTATATTGAACATTTTCCTATAATTCAGGGACTAGATTGAACATGCACTAAAAGTTTAGGGACTAAATTGAACAATTCAAAAGTTTACGGACCAAATTGCACATTTTGCGAAAGTTCATGAACTAAATTGAACAAATTAAAAGTTCATGGACCAGATTGCACATTCTGCCAAAGTTCAGGGACCATTTATGTAATTATCCCTCCCTCATATTTCCTATATGCACTCCTTCATGTTCCTTTTTCTAATTATTTTAAAAAGTTCCAATTTCGTATTTTTTTTGCAGTACTTTTTAATATTTTTTTCATTTTTTTTTTCGGGTCGCCGGCCGCAATGGTCGGTGATCAACCATAGGCGAGGGACCGGCAACAGGGTTGGTCGACCCTCGCCGGATCTAGTGAGGTCTGAGCTCGAGCTTCGCCAGCACCTTGCTCCAGGCTAGCGAGGTCTATGGATCTCAAAGGTTGGCGCTTTTTTGTCGGGTATAATTGAGATTTAATTCGATAACACACGGTTCCATCACGAATGTTCAGTAAACTTGCATCTTTCTCAAATGACGAAATAATTGCTGAAAGAAGACAAAGCAGGCGTGCTTGCCATGCACTCTTAAGCCCCATGACCCAGCAGAGCAACCGGTCGTATGGAAAAGCAATGATGAGAGGAGGGGAGATTTAACAAGGTCCAAGATGGTGTTCGAAAATGTTCTTTTTGAGGCCGGCACTGCATGTCGTTTTTGCTTGTCGTTAGAATATTGACAGTGAAACGACATGTCGCCCTGCAGTGGGGCCCCCCAAGTCTCCAGTGAAATTGGGACACCGCATGCCCCGGCCTGCACCGGCCCATTTTCGGACCCTCCCTTTTTGTCCGGCTCCTGTCCGTATAGCCAATTTCTCATTTACCTACGCCCTCATCGCCATTTCCATTCTTACAACATTTTAAATACTAAGTAACGTCTTTGTATTTGATGATTTAAATTCTTAGAACAATTAGCAGTAGTCTCATAAAATTTCGCACTATAAAAGAGCAAGAGATCTCGAATTCAAATATCTCCAAACCCCCTTGTTTGTCTTCTTAATTACATATTATCTCGTTCAATCATGCCAAAGTCCAGTCAACATGTGCAGGAAAGTTTTAAAAATATTTTAAATATCGAATTACGCTTTATCTAACAGTTTAAACTTT